>GL376567.1:0-31783 GCA_000143045.1 Globisporangium ultimum DAOM BR144
GAGATTGTCGAAGGGTACAAGTCTGACGAAACTTGTCAGGACTTGTTGAAGTACTTCAAAGACCCTTCTGACAAGGCACTGCAGAGCTTGCCTGCTAGAACAAGATCGCGCGTTCACCGCTTCCGAGTACACAATGGGTTGTTGTATTATGCGGTGGAAGTTGAGGATACAGCACGAGTTGTTGTTCCCAACGATGAAGGTTTACGTCATCGACTCTTGTATGAGTACCATGACAGTCCTTCGGGTGGCCATCTCGGACGTGAGAAAACGTTTCTCAGTCTTTCCCGGGATTATTACTGGCCACACATGTACAAGTGGGTTCGCAAGTATGTGAGAACTTGCGAGATCTGCCAGCGTGTGAAGCCATCTGGCTCCACGCAAGCCCCACTTCGTTCATTGGCTGTCCCATCGGACAGTTGGAAGTCTGTGAGTATGGATTTCATATTCGGACTTCCTCGTGACAAACACGGACGCAATGGCATCCTTGTGTTTGTGGACCGATTCAGTAAGATGGTCCATCTTGCACCGGTTTCGGACAAGATCTCAGCCGAAATGACGGCCAAGGTCTTTGTAGACGTTGTTTTCCGTCTACATGGCCTACCAGTCGAGATCGTGTCTGACCGTGACACTCGTTTCACATCCAAGTTTTGGCGTGCACTGTTCAGACTTCTGGACACCAAGTTGTCCATGTCAACAGCAGCACACCCGGAAACGGATGGTCAAACTGAACGAGTGAATCGTGTCCTGGAAGATGTATTGCGCAGCTATGCAACATCTTTCGGAGAGTGGAGCGAGTTTCTCCCTCTCGCTGAGTTTGCGTTGAACAACTCCACGCATGTCTCGACAGGTCACTCTCCATTTTATGTGAACTACGGCATTCATCCCCGAGTGCCTGCTTCCATAATGGGTGAGGTCTCTACCTTGAGTGGGGGAGGGACTACGGCTCTTGGAAATAAGCCGCAGTCAGTCACTGACCTGAATGCTGTTGCCGAGTTGAAAGCCAATTTCGACTCGATGAAACCTCTAAACGACATGACAAGTCGTGAGGCACAGCAAGTCGACGACTTTATTGTGAGAAGACAAGCCATTGTAAGGTTTGTTCGAGACGCAATTGCAAAAGCTCAGGATCTGCAAAAGAACAAGCAGATAAGAGTGGAGGAAGACAAGCAAGTATATAAGGTCAACGATCTTGTATTGCTTAGCACGGCTAATCTGCCTGAACATGCAGTGTCCAACTTGGGAAGTTCGAAACTTTTGCCAAGATATATTGGACCGTTCAGGGTAGTTAAATGCAATGATGATGCCTACACACTAGACATACCTACACGCATGCGTCTACATCCTACATTTTATGTGGGTAGACTAAAGCCTTACCTTCCGAGTGGATCTGCAGATCCTACTGAGCCTTTGGCAAATGATCAAACTGATCATGAAGTTTCTCCACTTGATTGCGAAGAGCAAACAGCTCATCGCTCTGGAGATTCTTCTCGGCATAAAGGCGCTGAAGCACATCGAAGGACTCCTCCTTCACAACTTCCAGCAAGAGAAGGCGAGAATGGTACTCCGTCCGAAGTACCTCAAGAGCCGTCCCTGCCTCTTCCACAGAGCGCAGTAGACGTTCGTGATATACCTCACGGGCCTTCTCAGCCTTTTGGAGTCGCTCAAGTTCGCCCTGGACTTGCTCGAACCGTTGCTCGAAACGGGACTCCAAAGCCAGATACTGGGCGGGGCCATCGGACAGCGAGTCGA
Source organism: Globisporangium ultimum DAOM BR144 (assembly GCA_000143045.1). Taxonomy (NCBI): domain Eukaryota; phylum Oomycota; class Peronosporomycetes; order Pythiales; family Pythiaceae; genus Globisporangium; species Globisporangium ultimum. Next base: position 1,750 of record GL376567.1, read on the forward strand.
TCCGCGACTCTTGCTCCCTCACTTGGTCCTCGAGGCTTTCGCACCGATCAGAAAGAATCGCGTCGCGAACTTCCAATGCCTCGATCTGAGCGCGATGAGCACTCTTCCACTTCCAGAGTCGCTCGATCGTTTTGGCGTTCAGCCCCACCCCCGCTGTTAGACTCTCAGGGAGAGCATCGCTGGGTGGTTGAGTCGATTGTTGATCATGAAGATCGACCGACTCGTCGTCATGGAAAGAAGCGGTTGAACCATCAGCGCTTCTACAGAGTTCGGTGGCGTGGATACCCACCGAGCTCGGACACGTGGGAACCTCGTCAGACATTGGAGTCTGATGTTCCTGACGTGGTCCGCAGCTACGAGAACCGCTTGTAGCGTCGCCAGGGGCGGCACTACGACGACCAGAGCTGAGGTTCACTCTGTCGTCAGCGGGAGTTCTTCTTTGGGCATGAGCATTGCCACGACGAAGAAGACGCTCCATCTTGTTCTCGTTCTCAAGACGAACAAACGTTCGCCATGAGTCTCTCTGGGCCGCGATAGGTTGGTCCGGGTCGTCACGATTGTTGACCCGACGCCAATTGAAGAACCGCTCCTTGTAGAACTCTACATCCCCCTTCTTCTTCAGAATGGGTAAGATGTCGAAGAGTTCTGGAGCAGTCCGCTGTCGCTTGGACGACGGAAGTTCTTCTCGGTTCACTTGGTCACTTGGTCGCTTCATTGCCAATTGGGAAGTGAACTGCTCCGAAAGGTCTGCAAAAGTACGCAAGGTACTTTTGACTTTAAGGAGGGGATGATGTAATGGGCTATACCTAGCCATTACATGAAGGTGCGGCTGTGCCCTACTTTAGTGTTGGACACACCACCTTCAGCGTGCATTGTGGTAGCAAATAACAAAGGGATTACGGTACAACAGATCCCACATGCACGTGTGACGTCATCTGATGATGTCACAAGTATCCATGTACTAATCAAGTACAGAGTGATGGTTCCGACTTGGGAATCTACACTGGTGACGAGACCGACGTGTCTCTATCCTCTGAAGTGAGTGGCTCCCGCCAACCACTTTGCAGGGAATCTCTGCGGTACTTCAAGTTCAAGTTCCCAGCAGATCCCCTGGGTTCAACCTCAGTGTACCCAAGGTTTTATATATCAGATTCATAGGTTTTATTTCTGCATGTGTAGGTTTTAGTTGTAAAACCTCTAGGATCTCTAGTGGTGTTTCATATGTAGTGTCAGGAACCATAACCACATTTTAATTCAGTTGCAATTTTACCTCCAAGTCCTCAAGTCGTCTTCTCTCCCTCCAAGTCGGGAGATCGCTTCCTCGTTGCACAAGCGTGTGTGCCGTGTATTGGGAACTGTTGTGAACAGCGTCCCATTACACACACTCGCGACGTTCGCACTCTCCGCTTGCACAGGCGTCATGCAAAGCTTGAATAGACCCTTACCGGCGCGCTCGCCGATCTTCCACTTCTGACTCTTGAGGTTCACGTAGCAAACGCTGGTGTCGAACGTCATTGGTGCAACATCCTTGGTGAATCGGCCGACCGAGAACAAGTTGCGCGTCAGCTTGGGGATGTGCCACACGTTCGTGAGCACACCCTTCTTGGCGCCACTTGGAGTCTTCATCATCGTCACAATGTCGCCGCTGCCGATCGCTTGTACGACACCGTCGTCTGCGAGGTGCACGTCGACTGGATCGATGATCTTGTACTTTGTCATGAACCGCTTCGAGTACGACATGTGCTGCGTCGCACCCGAGTCGATGAGCCATGTCGGGTTCTTGGCGCCGTCGCTGCTCCCCTTGCCGACCTTGTCGACCTTGTCGACCTTGCCGACCTTGCCGACCTTGCCGGCCGCAAACAGGTAATCATCCGAGTCTTCATCTTGGTTATGCGCCACATTCGCACGCTGCGGACGTTGCCGGTCCGCGTTGTCATGGATCCGCGAGGGATACTCCGCGATCCAATGACCCATCTTGCCGCAGTAGTTGCATGCGCCGGTCTTCTTGCCTGGCCGCGCACTGCACTTCTTATCGCCCGTCATGAACGCTTGACCTGCAGTGATCCCGTCACCGCCTTGCTCCTTGCGCTTCATGTCTTCATGCAGGAGCCGAGACGTCACGAGCTCCCATGTCAACGTGTCGGAACGCGATTCCAACGCCATGATTAGGAACTGGTACGACTCGCTCAGGCTACCGAGAAGCGTGATCACCAAGTCGTCTTCGCTGACCGGAGCGCCGACCGCGTCGAGCTGCTCCGCCAGCGTCTTGACCTTGTTGATGTGCGCGAGCACGTCATCACCTTCTTCCATCATCGTCGTAAAGAAACGACGACGAAGAAAGAGCTTGTTTGCGACTTCCATGCTGAGGTAGTACTTGAGCTCACTGAGGTCGGACATCTCGAAGCGCTCACTCAACGCACGCTTGGTCGCCGCGAGCAGATCCATGTCGTTGCACGCGAGGATGAGGCCGTCGACGTAGAGCACCACGAACATCGTGGCCTTGTCGTCACGCTTGACGTACACGCATTGGTCCATCTCGCACTTGGTGAAGCCGATCTTGCGCATGAACTCGTCGATGGTCTGGTTTCACATGCGAGGCGACTGCTTGAGACCGTACAATGCGCGCTTGAGCTTGCACACATGGTCGGGGTACTTGGGGTCGACAAATCCCACGGGCTGCTTCATATAGACCTCTTCCTCGAGCACGCCGTTGAGGAACGCCGTCTTGACGTCCATCTGGTGCAGCACGAGTTTGTACTGCGCCGCGATGCTCAAGATGATCCGGATCGACGCGAACTTGGCCACCGGCGCGAATGTCTCCTCGAAGTCCACACCATACTTCTGCAGGAAACCCTTCGCCACGAGACGCGCCTTGTACCGCTCGATGAGACCCTCGACGGCCTCCTTTACCTTGAACACCCACTTGCTGCTGATGGCCTTGCGGCCACGTGGCAATGACACGAGCTCCCACGTCTCGTTCTTGCACAGCGACTCGAACTCGGAGTTGCACGCTTCCATCCATTTGCTTGCGTCGCTGGATTCCATCGCCGACTCGAACGACGTCGGCAAATCTTCCACTGAATACACGACGTGAGCACATTCTTCGTCTTCTTCTTCTTCAATCGATGCAAGTAGCGACGACATGTCATTGAGCGATGACCTTGGACCTGGTACTGGTGTCGAACTTGCTCCACTTGTACGACCCACGCGTCCGTAACGCTTCTCCACGGGTGGTTCTGACAGAGCTTCAAGCGAGTGCGTCCGCGAATGGCGCTTGGATCCCGGTGGGTACTCCACATTCGGCGGTTGTGGTCGCTGTGGTTGCCGGTGCAAAGGTTGCCATTGCGGCCGCTCGTTCGTCGATGCTGGCTCCGCCGGTTGCTCGTTCATGTCTTCGTCGCTGTCCTCGTTGTTGCGGTCGTCGTCGTCTTCACCGTCGGTCGCTCCATCCGCGTCATGAAACTCGACTGCCTTGCTGCCGACTTGTCCGTGCTTGCCGCTGTCGAACGTGTCTTCCATGAACTGCGCGTCGCGGCTCACCACAATCCGACTGCTCGACAGCTCCTCGAACCGATACGCCTTCTCGTGGTCCGAGTAGCCCAAGAAGCGACACAATACCGACCGCGCGTCGAGCTTCGACCGCTTCTCGCTTGGCACGTGCACGTACGCGTGACATCCGAAGACCTTCAGATTCTTCAACAACGGCTTCTTCTGCGTCCACACCTCGTGTGGAGACTTGTCGTGGCCGATCGCTCGCGTCGGACACCGATTTCGCAGAAACGCTGCCGTCACCACTGCTTCACCCCAGTAGCGCTTGGACAGTCCCACGTACTCGATCATGCACCGCGCACTTTCGACCAATGTCCGGTTCATGCGCTCGGCCACTCCGTTGAGCTGGGGGGTATACGGTGGCGTGAACTGCTGCACGATGCCTCGGTTGCGGCAGAACACGGCGAACTTGTTGGACACGTACTCGCCGCCGTTGTCGCTCCGAAGCACCTTCACACGCCTCCCGGTCTGGGTCTCAGCAAACTTGACGAACTGCACGAACTTGTCCAGCACTTCCGACTTGCTGCGAAGCAGGAACACCACACAGAACCGCGACTTGTCGTCGATGAACGTCACGAAGTAGCGTTTGTCGGAGAACGTTGCCGTCTGCATCGGGCCGCACACATCGCTGTGCACGATGTCGAGTACGTTCTTGGCGCGCTCGGGCGCAGTCGATTGGAAATTCACTCGCGTCTGCTTGCCGAGCGCACATCCGCTGCAGAGCTCCCACTTGCTCATCGACGCGATGTAGATGCCGACGCCGAGCTTCTGCTTCACAATTGCGTCGAGTCCGCCGTGGCCGATGTGACCGAGTCGCAGGTGCCACAAGTACGACTTGCTCATCCGCGGCGCTTCGGGCACACTCGCGACGTTCGCACTCTCCGCTTGCACAGGCGTCATGCAAAGCTTGAATAGACCCTTACCGGCGCGCTCGCCGATCTTCCACTTCTGACTCTTGAGGTTCACGTAGCAAACGCTGGTGTCGAACGTCATTGGTGCAACATCCTTGGTGAATCGGCCGACCGAGAACAAGTTGCGCGTCAGCTTGGGGATGTGCCACACATTCGTGAGCACACCCTTCTTGGCGCCACTTGGAGTCTTCATCATCGTCACAATGTCGCCGCTGCCGATCGCTTGTACGACACCGTCGTCTGCGAGGTGCACGTCGACTGGATCGATGATCTTGTACTTTGTCATGAACCGCTTCGAGTACGACATGTGCTGCGTCGCACCCGAGTCGATGAGCCATGTCGGGTTCTTGGCGCCGTCGCTGCTCCCCTTGCCGACCTTGTCGACCTTGTCGACCTTGCCGACCTTGCCGACCTTGCCGGCCGCAAACAGGTAATCATCCGAGTCTTCATCTTGGTTATGCGCCACATTCGCACGCTGATAAAGGTCAAGAACGTGGAGGAAGAAGAATGAACCGGAGTGAGCTTGAGATGGCAAATTGGAAAGTGAATTGAGCTTAGAGTTGGGTTCCTACCGTCAGGTGCATGGCTGTGGCCAGCACCCGTTGGACACAAATGAATGTGTGGCTGTGGAGCACTGAGCTCTACCAGCCACAAGAAATGAAGTGAGCTCTGTGAGCCACAAGAAAAGAAAAGAATGCACGCCTACTCTAGCCAATCAGAAGTCACTATCCTACGCTGTCACACTAAAGATTCCCGAAGATTCAATGATTACGCTACGAGACATGAACGATGCTTACGCTCTATGAGAAGATCCAATGTTTACGCTTGGCGTAAACAAGTGTCTCATACAGAACGTTCCGCGAAGGATGCGTGCGGTTAGCATTGTTTGTACCACAAACACGGTACATCTCAATACCGTGTTGCTGCTCTTTGCGCTTCATGTCCTCGTGCACCAGTCGCGACGTCACCAGGTGACACTGTGTGCTGTCGCTGGTCGGTACTGAGGCTGGCAACACTGTCGTTCTCTGGCCTTGACTCTACGTGAGCCCGCCGCAGTTCCACAAAGTGCTTCAGCAACTGGGGTTCGTTGATCAGCTTGGCGGCAATTTCAGCGTCTCGATCCAACGCGGACGGGGATGGGGGCCGGGCAATCTGGCTTTGCTCGGTTGGTGGCATGTGCCTCGCGCGCTTGGGGTTGTTGCTCCTGTCTTGAACAAAAAAAGACATGTCACCCATCTTTCGTTTGGGGAGTACCACAGCATCACTGTCTTCCACTGTGACCTCTTCGTCCAGTTCTGGCTGGGTACCCGCATTGTCACCGTTCACCATTGGATCAAACATCGATGTGCTCACTTTCTTGCTTGCCACTGGTCGTTGACGCCCACGCACTTCAGATTGTCAGCAGAACGTGGTTCCGAGCGAGGTTAGAGGGTCGTCGTGACCTCAATCAACAAAATGAGCGAAATCGATTGCATGTTGTAGGTCGAATCGACACTGCACGCTCGACTCTGAATCAATCCAGACGCATGTCTCCGTAGGTGTCGGATAATGTCCGCTCTCTAAGAGGCCGGCCAGAATAACAAGCAAAGACATAGTGCCTGGTTTACCATCTTGTCCTAGGATGCAAATTAGCACCCAGTTGTCCAGCTCCATGATTTCACCCCACGTCCAGTGTTCCAGCTCAAACGACAAGAAGCGCATTATCAAGGCCGCCACTGGTGATACAGGGACCACCGCACTCCGCTTCACTTCCACAAATTCGTCAACGAGAGCGACTGTCACCTTGTCACCCTTGGTGGCAACGACTTGCCTATGGTGAATCTGCCGACTCCAACCCACCGCGACAGCCCGCCGCACGAAAGACTCTTCCTTTGCGTTGGTGGCTCCACGGGCCGAAACAACGAGATCCTTTGCGAATGTTGTCTTCAAGGTGCTCGTCACTTCAGCAGCGTTGTGCAGACCTTGCAGCGTAGCTGTACCCCATGGCAAACTTGTCACTTTCACCTAGAACAGAGCGTGAGAGGTCCCACCCACATCCTCAGGACGCAGATGCAGGTACGAGCGCGAGGAAAGGCGTGTCATCGGGGAGAGAACAGAGAGTAGTTAGCGATTTCGTTTGCGGGGGCTGAAAATTCTGAAACTAACCTAGGCTAGTTACTCGCCCGGACGACATCGCTACGCTATGGTAGGTTCTACTTTTTCTAAAAAAGCTATTTTTATCCAGCGTTCGCTTAAAAATCTCCAGTTCAATGCGAAGCGGTGCTGCCAACATCGACACTACACTATTATTTAGCAGTACGTTATGGTGCTTCCACTGACTAAAACGACGGGTGCTCCCAAAATGCAGAGTAGGAAGGAGGAAATAGGGTAATCTGGAGCTACGAGCGTATCTAGAATCGCTGTTCTGTCGCAAGGGCGAGTTATAGTGCTCTCCTACAGCTAATAGGCCAGCCGTAGTTTTTATATGGAGACGCGAGCGAATTGAAAGGTAGCCCTTTGGTTGGCCGCTGGGTTGACCTCAAATGCAAGACGCGCTTGCCGATTAGCGTTAGCTAGGATTCTAATCCAGCTGTTCGTTAAACGCTATAGTCACGGTGCGGCGAACCCATTGGCGCGCACTGTACCACGTTTCTTCGTTGCTGTTGCCTCTCATACCTTCGTGTGCGTACGAAGATAGTCTCAATCCGCTACGCTGATATGTATGGGTACCCTTCATCCGATGAATTGATAAGAAGACCATTTTTTGTTTCTTGCGGTGAGATAAAGTGGAGACCATCACTTCCCAATTAGCTTTCTAACGAGTACATTCACTCCTGGAAACTAATCAGCCAATTAAGACCGACAGAGCAGAGACCGTGTTTGGAATTACACATCAAAGGTCCTGTCTCGCAACACCCTCGACTCAGCATCTTCAACAACCCAGAGGTGCGACAACGAAGTGCAACATGAATAACCCAGGTGGTGGCGAAGCAGGGCTACCTCAACCACCCGACCCTGGAGGAGCTAATCCCAAGGCTAAAGCGACAACATCGGCCAAGCGATCCGATGCGGCTACGGCGCCCATGAACTTCAAAGCAGCGGTGTCCAGGGAGGACGAGGTCGAGAAGGAACAAATTGCGTGGACCAACCGACTGACGAAGATCGCGACCAGGCCATGGAAAGAACAAGCGAACGATAACCTTCACCCAATGGTAAAGGCAGAGGAGGAGGTACTGGCTGCATGGATGATGGACGCTTTAGTGCTCGATTCTTCACCAGCTTTTCTAGTGTGCACGCACACGAGAATACAACGACTCGCGTCCCTAGATTACTTCGAGACATATCTCGAGGGTTTGCTAATCGCAACAGTGCCTCCCATAGTCCGCATGCCAGAGCATCTCGCCGAGCGGACCCTGCTCGCACAGATGGTCTCCTCGGAAAAAGACAACACGCCGGGACATGCGCTTACTTGCAGCTTAGTGAGGCAGGTAAAACGCGCCAACTACAACGGAGCAACAAGACGGATCAGCATCATTGTTAAAAATAAGATGGCAGCCGATGCCTGGCATCGGGCAACTATCGTCTACAAAGGCGCCAAGCTACTTTCGCTCAGCCCTTCAAAACTCGATGAGGAAGATGTCCAAATGGATATCGACAACGACGCGCCCCATGCAGGAGCGCTCCTACGGTACCAAGTGCGAGTGCTCACTCGTGACATGTCTGCAACGATCGTTGAACAAGTTCTTGGTCTGAGCACTGACTACGAGATCATTTCGGTCACGAGACAGTCAACACGGTAGAGTAAAGCATACGACTCCAATTACTATCTGGTTGTGTTCGAATCGGATACATGCCCGGCTCAGCTCGAAGGTGTCACTCATATCACCGCAGGAAAATACTCGGTATATATCCATCACTTCCTGCGTCACAGCAGGGCCCCGTGCTTTCGATGCTACGACCCCAATCACTCAAATAGCCAATGCGAGGCAGCCGCAGGCGTGAAGGCGGAGGAGCACCCGCGAGAATTTGAAATGCCTCTTCCCCCGACGAAATCAATTCCACGACAGGCAATTAGGCATATGAACGCAGCGGAGCGACTGAACCTAGTCAACGATACGACCAATGCGCTCAAATTGACCAGAACCAAGCTAAAGGCGGCAGCGAGCAAGAAACCGCTTCTACACAAACCGGACGCGACATCGGCAGCACAACATACGGACTTGGCCCAAGCAGTACCAGAGCCGGCTGAACCAACCGTACCAAGCAGCGAGGTCGCTACCAATGACAGCAACGGATGGGTCGATCCAGCGAACAGTAGGAAAGGAAAAAACGGAAACGCAACAGTTCGGGTAAAGGACAGTTTTCGGCGGCGGCGTCAGATTCAGCCTCGAGACCAGCTGTCCTCGACAACACAAGTGCCACCACAGCAGCGAAGAACTCTGGCACAACCACTAGTACTGACAAAACCGCCAAAAGAAACACCAACGGAGCCTCAACGGCTCCGATTACGGAAGCAACAGTTGCTCAGAAGCAACAAATTGACAAGACATCCGTCGTGAGACCTGAAGCGAACCGTTCCAAAAAAGCGGACAGATCCAAGAAGACGGCTGCGACAGCACGGCGCACAGCAGAAGCAGCGCTAGCGGCAGTCCTCGCTGGTGAAGACTACAGCAAGCAAGCGGGCGAGCATGCACAAGCTGAGACCGAGACAGAATCGATGACGGTACTGCCTGACGAAGCCTTTGCCAAGGCGGAAAATGTGGCACAACAAGACGAAGCAGCAGTCAGAAAAGCTACCACATTACGCGAGCTCAAAACTACTGCAGCACAAACAGCCAAAACGCGGTACCAAGCGGAAGCTGCAACCGCGCACACTGAAGCCCTGCGTCTGGCCGAAAGAGCGGACAAAGCGGACAACGGATCAGAACTACCGCAAGCTGAACGAAACGCGGACAAAGTCCGCATTCAAGAGATTATGAGAACGCTAGTGGTGATGGACCAACAACGAGTTAAAGCAGAAACTGAGGCCGAAGATGCCAAGCTTTAACTCCAGAAAGCTATAGCCAAGGCGAAGATGTAAGAGGGTGCTGTTCCAAATAGTCCCTAATGCATGGCACACACGCTTGGCGCGTACGAGGAAGTGATCTCCCGACTTGGATGGAGAGAAGACGACTTGAGGACTTGGAGGTAAAATTGCAACTGAATTGAAATGAGCTTATGGTTCCTGTCGCTACATACAATTGATCCTCAAGGGCTCCTAGAGGTTTTACAAGTAAAACCTACACATGTACAAATAAAACCTATGAACCTGGTATATAAAACCTTGGGTACACTGAGGTTGAACCTAGGGGATCTGCTGGAAACTTGAACTTGAAGCACCGCGGAGATTCCCTGCAAAGTGATTGGCTCCCGCCACTCTCTTCAGATGGCAGAGACACATCGGTCTCGTCACCTAGACAGTTTCCCAAGTAGGAACCATCACTCTGTACTTGATTAGCACATGGACACTTGTGACATCATCAGCTGACGTCATTCGTACATGTGGGATCTGTTGTACCGTAATCCCTTTGTTATTTGCTCCCACAATGCACGCTGAAGGTGATATGCCCAATACTAAAGTAGGGCACATAAAGTGTAGCAGGCCTGCCTGTTACTCTGGCTTACACGTGTGTGCTGTGGAGGAAGCGGTAACGACTAAGTGGTCGCACTTAGTCGAGGAGGAGGGTTCTTTGTGTTGTAACGCAAAGATGAGAGTGAATTACCATTTAGAGGGTTGGCGGTAGCCAGTGTGGTTTGGAGGTACCACACAAATATCCTAAAGCAGTACCAAAAGTCCTAATCAATGGTTTGGAGAACTCCTTTCTCCCAATTGGCTAATATGGTTATCTGTTTGTGCATTATTAAACCAATAGAATGCCTCCTTTAGAGTGTCAAAAGGAGTCAGGTTGACATCCTCTTTTGTCAACCTGTAGCTGAAGGCTTGTACCAACAAAAGGGGTACATGTAGAGACGGTGCAAACCTAGTCAGTAGTAGTTCTGACACATTACGACGCCCATTTTTATCTCACCCTATCCACAACCCCTATCTCTACCAATATATCAGAACAAAAACCTCACCCCTAGTGTTTGAAATTGGTGAAGCTCTACAACATCACCTAACCCATGATAACATATCCACAACCCTTATTGACTACCTCTTAACCAATAAAAAAATATTATTCAATCAAAGATTCAACCATAGACTCAAGCATTAGCCTCTCATACAATGCTTCAATAAGAGGGTAATATTTATTTTTCTAATTGAACAATCACCAACCTAATGTAACCAAAGTCCCAAAAGGTGATGATGATGATAAGAAGAATCTATTTATCCGTGATTTAAGATTCTCTAAAGTCGATCAGCCTACCTAGTAATACTGGTTTGCGTGGTCGATTGTAATAAGTATGGTCGAGAGCCAGGAGCTTTAGCATCTGGTCTCTTCGTTGGGCGAGAAGCTGGTTCGCATTCCCCACCAGTCGTCCCGACGATTTCGCATCCATTGCTATGTTTGCTAAACTGTCGGCAGCCTTGTTGAAGTTGCGCTTGACGTGCTGCCAGTGTATTCCGTTGAATCCTCTGAGGATCCTGTTGATTTCTGCAATTTCTGCTGCAAGGTTGGGATTGCGGATTACTGCTGAGCCAGTGAAGTGGTTGATGAGTAGTTGACTGTCGCCGATAACCTCAATGACTGAGGCTCCTGGATCGCCGCTGCATTTTGCTGCCACTAGGCCGAGACTTAGCGCGTTGACTTCACAATAGTTATTTGTGACCCCTGGTCCGTGGTACGTGTATCCTCCTTGGACTAGGGTCCGTTCATTTGTAGTGGGGTTACATAGTGAAACACACCACCCACTGCCTCCAGTTCCTGGGTTTCCTCTTGATCCGCCGTCGAAGTGGATTCGCAGTGAGCGAGTCTGTCTGATAGGACTTGGCTCACGCTGTCTTGGTTGCTTAAACACCGATAGAACTTGTAGAAAGCATATACCCTCAATTTTCAGCTCGGGCTTGCTTCGACGTACCAGTACAACTGCTTCGCATTGGCGTACTATCTCTCCATATGTGAAGTACACATTCGCTCGTGGTGCTGTGCTGGTGCCAGAAGACTCGTTCATTGCGCCGCAGCCATAGTAGACTTGTGACCACACTGGTCACAATCCACCAAATGGAGTCCAGTGCTTTTGCATGGTCGTCCGTGAAGAAACCGTACATTGATTGCACTCTCTGGATCAGTTGTTGTGACGGCGGTGGTGTTTGTCTCGATGTGACATACTGTCGTACGTTCCGTTGGTCATAATGGTTCTCTCCTTCCCAGTGAGTCCATACTTGTTGCCATATTGCTTGGGCGTGTGAACATTCCCACGCAATGTGGGCAATTGTTTCCTTCAGGTCTTTGCAGCTTGGGTCAGCTTTACATGTGTTGTCGAGTTCTCTTCCTTGATAGTACAGGTTCAATTGGCCTGCGGACATTCTGTAGTTGAACCACACTTGGTAGCGCGTCATGCTGTTATGGGATGCCCATAGTTTTCTTGGTGTTTGGTCGAGGCATTCTGCAATCCATGTGTCCCGCGAGACTTTGGCATCCAGCCGCTCGATGATTGGCCGCAGTAGTCTCTTCCTGGGGCTCCAGATACGCCGTGCTCTCGCTTTGTTCAGCTGTCGCGTTGCCGTTTGGGGTTGACCGGTTCCAGTTAGTTTCCATGGGATTTTCATTATGCGTGGGTTTGCCTTGAAAATCAGTTGCCTGCGACTCGCGGTGCGTTGCAGGTTTTGGAGGTCTTGGTGTAGCCATTCGGGTTGGATGTGACTCGTGATTGACCATGTGAAATCATTGCGCTGCTTGGTACATTCCAATACTCCGAATTCTCCCTCGTGAACTGTGCTTCCTATGATGCGGCTAGAGTCCATGATGATCCAGGAGTATCGATACATGAGCTTCGGGGGATTCCATAATTGCGTGGCGTAAGGTACCGTCAGTGAGGTCGATACTTCGAGGTGAGGGGCGCAGAGAATGATGCATATACACCAATCTATGAGCTTTGTCCATCTTCTCAAAGTGACCTTTCCTTTGATTGACACCCTGAGCTTGAATACCACTGGTTCGATCCGTTGGAGTTCAATCTGGTCTATTCTGCACGATTGAATGAACGGAAACTGCTTTTGGGTCATTGGAAGTTGGGGTCCAGCTGATATCCAGTCATTGTCATGCCACCTGTAGTTTGTCCAATAGAGTCTTTGGATGTCGTCACAGTCTGGAAGTTTGTTCTCTACATATCTGGGTAGTTTGATCTGGAATCGGTCACTGTCTAACTGCTCAAGTTGAGCATCTTGTCTGAGGAGAGTCCAGACGTCTGCAATTCGGTTGGTTCTTTGTTCAGGGATAGGGAACGTCTGGTAAATATCTTCACTTAGCCATCTTTGAGCTTCCTCTCGAGCCATCCGAATTGCTCCTCGTCGTTTAGATGGGTTGCGCGGCTCGATGTCACAACAGCCTTTTGAGTACGGCCGTGACGAGTGCTGTAGTACGTACCACGCGGCTGTGTACTCGTCATCCGTTTCTGTGAGCCACTGTACCATGTGTTTGGTCCTTTGTATTTTGACTGCCAGAGCGATATCCATGAGTCCGAGGCCTCTCGCTTCCTTTGGAGCATAGACCAAGGCCACGTTGATTTTGTGGCGCGTTCCGGAGGTCTTCAGCGTGCTGTTCCACAAGAAGTTTTTCTGCAGATTCACCAGCTGGGTTAGGATTGCTGGAGGCATTTTCATGTACGCTGCTGTGAATAGTACTGCCGGTAGTACTACCGTGTTGAAGATAATTACTTTCTCTTGGATTGTGAGTCGCATAGGTAACGCTGTTGCCAGACGTCTTTGCACTGCTTGCAACCGGAGGTTCCAATTCACTTCCTCTGTTGGACGCACACCAATTTGGATGCCAAGGTAACGAGTGCTTTCATCTTGACGCAGTACTGGGATCCCTGCGGTCGCTTTTTGGTGTACTGCCTTGTTCAGAAAGATGAACTTGCTCTTTTCTGGCTGTACTTGAAGGCCTGAAAGTTCCTTGTACTCGCGCAAGATCTTGAGGACCTCTGTAATTTGGTTGTGGTGTTTGATGAAGACTGTCGAGTCGTCCACAAAAGCTGAAAAGACATGCCCATTATCCGTTTGTCCCGGCAGCTTGCACCCTTTTACCTGTAGATTGGCTCTCATTGCTATACTCAGGGGTTCGACCGCAAGGATGAACAGCAGAGGTGCAAGAGGGCATCCTTGCCTTATACCTGACAGCACTGGATATGCGTCTGACATTTCCCCATTCACAAGAAACTTCACTTTCGTACCTGTGTGAAGGGTGGTGATGAGCTGGACGAACTCTGCTGCGTAGCCAAAGTTTTCCAACACTTGGAGCATGTAGTTCCGATCGATTGAGTCGTACGCTTTTTGGAAGTCGAGCAGTAAGATTCCGGGTGAGTCATCCGCACTCTCCTTCGGGTTGAAATATGCTTGGCCCAGGTGAGCAAGCATCATAGTGACTGACTTGCGCAATTGTCGCCCCAACACAAACCCTTGCTGTGTATATCCAATGAGTTTGTGCAGGAAGCGTTGCAGCCTAGCAGCCAATATTGATGCAAGAATCTTGTAACTGGATTGTAAGAGCATAATCGGCCGATAGTCCATCGCGTCCGTTGAGTCATCTTTCTTCCGTAGAGGACTTACCAGCGATTCTAGGAAGGATGGTGGAGGTTTAGCCCCTCCCAGGATGTCGTTGAAGACGTCGACAAGCACCTCTGCCATGTGCTCTGGAAAATCCTTGTAGAAATCATTGTTCAGCGAGTCTAGCCCACCGCTTTTATGACGCTTCATAGATCGGATAGCTTGGAGAATATCCTCTTCAGTGACTGGCGCCATAAACAATGCGTTTTCTTTGCTTATGGCTCGCTTGGAGTCCGGGATCTTGGCAAATCATCCCAGGCGTTCGCTCAGTTTGTCCTCTCGAACTGTGCGGTGGCTCTGACCAAATATAGGGGCCTACTCCTTGGCCATTTTGTTGGCGAGTGACATATCTTTGGGATAGAATCGTCCAGGTGATGGATGAATGTCCGTAATTCCCTGATCTCGGCTCCAGTTGGAGATTTTTTGGTACAGCCATCTTGTTTTCGCATCTGTTTGTTCCATGCTGTTATCGTAATGAACCGCGCCTATTTGGGAGGCTTACTCCTTGGAGGTTTCGCATATGTCTTGACGCGAGCTGTGTTCAGCAATCAAATGCCTTTCAAGCTTTCTACGATAGAGCAACTGACGCCGCTTTTCCGCTTTCGACATCGAGACTAGTACCTTGCGGATCCCCGCTAAGTATCGGTCCCACTGCTTTGCGTACTTTGGCGGCGTGAGTCGCTTAACTGCTTCCTCAATAGCTTCCCGTGCTTGGGGTTGTCGTGCTCGTCTAATGGGGTACAGGGATCTCCAACTTGGTTTCCTCCGTGCTAGTTTATTCCGAGTGAGAGAGAGAAGGACTCCTTGGTGATCAGAGTCTTGGCCTGGTATCTGGGCAGCGAGCCATTGTACCTTCGGGCAGCTAGGTGTAGATATGTAGAACCGATCGATTCTGCTTGCGCTTTGATCCTTCCAATACGAATAGTGTTCCAGCGCTTCGAGTGTCTGGGATTCGTTTGAGTCTCCGATGTGGAATCTTGCATCATGTAAGTTCAGCTCTTCCAGTAGGGTATTCAGCTGTGGGTTTTCACTTGAACCAGTTGATCTTACGTCTTTGATAAGACGGTCGTTGCATACGTCAATCACACAGTTGAAGTCCCCACCTAGAATTTGTTCCTTTGTTGTGGGGTACTAGAAACTCTTTCAGATGTGAGAAGAATACTTCCCGCTCCCTTCTTGTGTTGGGAGCGTATATTCGTCAAATTCCAGTGATTTGTTTCGACGCTGATTTGGCACTCTGACCACTGGTCTTCTCTCCTTGGGTTGCTCAGCAGTCCGCTCCTCGGGTTGATTAATATGGCAACTCCTGCTGCCTTTGATTTGTTGATGCTCCAATGGGTCCAGCGCTGCGATGGATTGTTTAATCCCCAGAGTCTCTGCCACTGCTCTTCGAGATGGTCCGCTTCGGCGGTTGAGGTGATGTGAGTTTCTTGAAGAAAAATGATGTCAGGTGTCTGCGCGATGGGCGATGATCTCCATGCTTGCATCCACTTCCTTCTCATCTTTTTCTTGAAGCCACGAACGTTTTGAGCCAAGATGTGTAGAGTTCCGGGGCTACGCTGGTGCTTGCTGTCCTTTCCTTCTATTGGGTCGTGGCATGATGTTTTTAAACGGCTCAGTTGGCTGTACAGATCTCCCTCGGTCGTCATGTTTGAGCTGATGGGGAGAGTCTGGTTCTCTAGCTCGTTAATAATCATTAAAGTCCAAGGTGGTATCTGGCAGAGATTGACGTTGGCGAACGAAGCTTTCAATCTCCATCCAATTCGTTGTCTTGATACTCTTCGACACCCTGCTGGCATACTCTGCCGGCTGATTGAGTGCTTGCACGTGGTTGGTTAGGATCGTCGACAGATTACCCGGCTGATCCGCGTCTTCTCTACCAGGAGTCGGATGTGATCTGCATAGACTAACGCGCACACAAAGTGTTTGTTGCCACCTTCCGCGTTGACTGGGTCACATTTGCGGAACAAAAAGGATCCCCCATATTCCCCTTTTCGAAGAGACGTCCAGATATCTAGCTTCTGTAGTATCCATTCCTGGTCCTCCGTGGACACCGTTTGTTCGAGTTGTTCGAGCGCTTTTTGGGCCAGTCTTTTCTGGTCTTCGCTTGTCGTCGTCTGCATCAATTGAGCCAATCGAGCCATCATACTTCTAATTCTCCGTTGAGTTGTCCACGCCACGAGCGTAGCATCTGTGAGCCGCTCAAGTAGGAACGCAGGGGATGGGAAGTGTTGAACGAGCTCCAGCATCTTATCTGGTTCCGCCCGCAATACTTCTTGCCAGTGAGATGGCGGAGCCGTCATCGTTGGGAAAACATACTCGCTGTGGGTTGACCATAGACTTTGTTGCTTGTCCCAAAGCTGTTCCCATCGTTGCCTTTGCTTTTTCCTCTCAGCCACTGTGCTTAGACTGTCTTCAAGCCTTGGAATGTTCGTTTTTCCTTTCTTAATGGGTACTGCTGGGTTATTTCTGTTCAGAAGGTCAGGGCCCTGTGCAGTTTTATCCATCGGAGTGGTCACATGTCCGCGCTTTGTTCTTCCCCCAGCCAAGTGTTTGATGGGCGTGATCGGCGGCGTTGCTTGTGTAAACTCCGGATCGTCAGACTCGCTATTGGCCTTTGCCTCTTGCGACGAGATCAGTTCATGCCACTGCCTCATTTTTTTCTGCCACAATTCTAATTCTAGTGCTGAGATTTGACAGGTTTGAAGCCATTGGGATATCTCTTTCTCATCATCAAGGTCCAGTTCAAGCAGCGCTTGCTGTTGTCATTGGTTCACGAAATTCGGGTCCTGCACAATGAACCTCACTAGCTCCTTCTTCCTTGGTCCTCCTGAATTGATAATCTCTCGGACTTGGAGCCGGAAGTGGTGAGGCACTATTGGGGTTCGCAGGAATTGGTTTCGGTCGTCTATGTTGCCAGAGAAGTTATCTGCATTCTATGGCAAAGCGTGCGTGTCCGCCTCCCCATCGCCATGTATGTCTTCGGCATTCTCGCTGCTGGAATCGTCATTTTCAAATGTCGGCGTAAAGTCGTTCTTTTCGTGGTCATCCATATTCACATCGTCTTGCCCGTTGTTCGCATTCATGTCCGTCCTCGAGCCATTGCTGCTCGTTCCGTTGATCACACTCTCCTTTGAAGTCTCCAGAAATTGCGACAAGGACGATTGGTATGTCATACTGTTGCTGCCAGTCAGCTTCGATTTCTTACTGAAGAAGAGACTAGTGTAGTGACCACTGCGGTAGTGGACGACAATGGGTAAACGTGCACCTTCACTCACTGCTTCGTGCTTCGCGTTGAGTAGTTCCGCACGCCAGCCGGCACTCGAGACTGAACATAGGTGTCCTGTCTTGAAGGTATGCCCATGACGGAGTTCCTCCCTCGGGTGTATGACCGAGAAGAAAAGACGTTTCTCATATTTTATCGCGTTTGACACTAGGAGGATGGGCGTATTCAGAAGGTAGGCTGCCATTCTTAACGTGTCCCAACCTCCCCAATGCGTGCTTGGGATTATTTGAGTCAAGTTGGACGTGCTGCTGGCTATATCATCGAAGTACTGGCGAAATTCTTTGCCCATCTCCACGTCCGTGAGCTTGTCCTTCGTGCGGTGCAGGATGCTCAATGAGTTGTACCACGTATCTTTTGGAAAGTGAAGCTCAAAATTGCAGAAGGCAGCAGCTCGTAACCCTTTCTTGAGTTTACCTACGTGGATTTCAACGAGTTTCTTGGTGCTTTCCGTGCTTGGTTCGACTTGAAGCATGCTTTGGGTAGTTACCACACACTGGCAGTTTCCATTGCTCGCTACTTTCACTTCCCGCAGGCCACACGCATCCAATAACGTGTCGAATGCGATCAGGCGATCATCCGTCTCCATGCTGGCATTCTCCTCAATCAGGCAATCTTTCTCGACCTCATATTGGTCATACTGGTTCAATAGCTCCCGTTGAATGCGATCCATCTGCTTGACCCATTTGATAATGTTTCTATCCTCAATCAGAGGCTGGAAGCTAGTAGATTGTTGGCGTGACTGCCGTTTGTGATCCACTGTTTCCGTTTTCAACTCTTCTTCTCCTCCATTGTGACCGTGGGTCAGGTCAACAACCTCTTTTCCTGCCTCTCTTTGAGCATGCGCTCCAGTCTTGAGGATGCCTTTTGGAGTCAACTGTTGACTGGCTTTGGGGTTCTTGGAACCTTTACGTCTGCCTGCCTCCTTCCATCCGTCGGGACGCGTTGACTGCGTTGTACGCCCTTTACCCTGTACGTTGGGTTGAGTCCCTGTCGCCGTCGGAGAGGTTGCCTGCTCTGCGCTCTGGTTAAGTTGTCCGTTCTGATCCGACTTTTGGTCCATGCCCACTGTCTCTGCCTTTGGAGCGCCTTGTACTTTAGCCTCTTGACTTTCCATTTGTTCAACTACAAAGTGCCTGAGCGCTTGAAAGCTATCGAACGTGGTTTCTCCATTAGATTGGAGTGCTTTAGCTGTGGTTTCGTCGATCTTTATACATCCTTTGTCTCTCAGATCCGCTTCCGTCGCCTTGCACGCTCGTGCGATGTGACCATGTTCACCACAGATAAGGCACGGTAGACGCGATGCTTTGCTCATATGATGAACGATTATCGTATGACCAAACCAATTGGGTCGGTAGACCCCTTCCAGAAAGGTTGGGCATCCAGGAAGGTGAAATACCAGGGACCAAATGAGTGATGCTGGGGACTTTGGGCCCCCTTGTCGCATTCGTCCAGTTCGAACGGAACCATGGTATTGGCTTCCAGAAATTTTGAAAAGCGACTAACGTCCATGAACGGTGAGATGTTCAGGAGTTGGATGCGGTAGAGCTGAGGCGTGGTTTTGTCCTTGATGCCGTCCGTCGCCACTTGGCGCTTCCAAATATCTGATGGTTCTTTGATGGTATCAGGTTCGTGCACATTCACTACTGGCAGCTTGCGGTGCCTGAAAGGGATTTGCAGATCTACAAACCGCTCTGCATGCTCTCTTGTCAAGTAGAAGAAGTGAATTGAGTGTTCGTCCGCATTGTACGCCACCTTTTTCACTGTCCCCAACATTTCCTGTAGTTCTTGAGAGTTTGCCCTTCTCTCCGTAGCCGCTGTGTTGATTGCGTCCACAATGCGCTGAGTGGTCTGGTGATCTTTGTACAGCGGGAGGTCATCCGTAAGTACCATCTTGAGTTCGCCCTCTACCTGAGCCCGAATTGCGTTACGGAGTCTAAGTCGTGCCTTGGTGTTCATGAAATGCTTGGTAAATTGAGGTAGATAGTAGCTCACAATCGTGCCCTGCGTCAATCCTTCCAAGATCTTCCACTCGAGGTCGGTCGGTGCGCGCAACTTTGCTGGGTACTCAAAGGCTGCTTCACAATGCATGCGCATCCTTTGGACAACGTCGGAGGAGTATACTCCACTGCGGAATCGGAATGCAGATTGAGTTGCTGCCACTGATGCCGAGGTGTTGTTTGGCTGCACATGTTGATCAAGGTTTCCCCATGGACTGCGGTGAGGGACTGCTAGAAGCCGTTCCAGGGCTAGCTTGCCTTGGAGGATTTTTGTGAAGGTCCACTTCGAAATGTGCAGTGTTCTGCATAATTCTTTTACAATTTGGGATCACTTGAGCGCAGGATCCTGATGAGATTTGTGACACAGCTATAGCAAGTCTACCAGGAGGTCCGCTTCTTCGGTCGTCAATTGGGGATAGTGACGTTTCGTTTTGACGATTTTAGTCGGATCAAACCTCATCTTTGAGCACATTTGCTCAAAGATGCTTCGAATGAAAGCCAACCATTCGATCGGTCGCTCATCGTTCGTCTTTGTTTGAAATCCGCCAAGCAGTACTGCAAACATCTCGGCTGTAGTCATCAAATCTTGGTTGTCAGATGCATTCGATATCTGATCCGATGTGGCGTCCGGAAGATCATTGCACTCTTTTTCTGCTGGGTCGCTCGTGGCATTCTCCTGCGAGTTATTCGCGGTGGTGACCGATAATTGACCGTTGTTGTGCCGCGACTTCCTCACTGCTCCATCCACTGATTCGTTTCCGTGCTTTGCGCTTATCTCCTCGCAGTCATTGGCTGCTGCTACTCCGACTGTGTGCTTCGCGTACTCTCTTTTGGGCTGTGGATTTTCCGCGCTTTCCATCGGTTCGTCTTCCGCGTCTGGTTACCCGTAGTCCCCAGTCGCGCCGTCGTCGTGCTCGTGCCTGAACGCTTCTTCTCCTCCGTCCCTCTCACCGCTGTCAATTCGCTTTTCTGCATGTGAGGTCACCTGTGTCGAAGCAGACTCCCTGTCTGTTGTTTGCTTCTGTCCTGGTGGCCTCTTGCCTCCTCCCAGGAGGCTTGCACCCCCTGCTGCATGTTCCTGATGCTCCATGTTGTTCACCAAGAATCTTCGCCAGAGTACTTTTAATAAAAGATCGTATTGAAATCTTCAGTCGTTTTCACCTTCTGAATGATTCAAATAGAGTCCGTCAGCTCGGTACTTTACTCCCAATCTCTTACCGATTCGTACCAGTCGTTCGGGGTGTGAGAGAGAGAGAAGGTCATTCTATTTAACTTATGATCTGCATATAGTTTAAGAATCCCGGAGTCTCATTAACACTGCTGAGAGTGAGGTGTTTCTAAGTTTTGACGGTGCGGCACCGACGTCATTTTCGAGTAGATCTGCGACTTGGGACATAAGAACTCGATCATTTCCCCGCGATTCGTCGGTGAGTATCTTCGCACTCTGGGAGTTCATTGCCATGTTGGCGAGAAGATCTGCCATTTTGTTTTGTTCTCGTTTTGTGTGATTCCAGGAGACCCACACAAAGTTGTCGATAATTTGATTTACCCGAACTGCTAGTGGCTGCAACTTGGTCTGGCGTATTGAGGAAAACCCGTTCTGGGCTGCTATAATCATTTGGCTATCTCCGAAGACTTCCATCTTGACTTCATAATGCTTTAGGTAGTGTGCACTGTATGCCAGGCCTTCTTTCAGTGCGCTGTATTCGCACCAATTGTTCGTAACTTCTGGTCCCATGTACGCATAGCCGCATGCTTTGAGTTCCCATCGATTGCAGCGTTCATTCAGGAGGGTGAGTGCCCATCCGCTGCCTCCTGGACCTGGATTGCCGCGTGCACCTCCATCGAAATTCAGACGCGCCGTCGCCCATGCTTCCAGTTGGCGCGAGAAATCTTGTCTCTCCAGTACACTGAGCAGTTGGTTCAGGCAAGTTGCATTGATCTTTTCTCCTTTGAGCGTTCTCATCCGATGTGCCACAGCCCGCACTTGCATCACACATGCTGTCCACACGCGCTGGGTGCTTTCTTCGGTAGTGAGGTGTTGTCGTTCATGCACTATTTCCACTCTCGTTCTCCATAGCGATACTGGAATGCTTGATGTGACGATAAACCAAAGTTTCTGTAGTGCTGTCCTATGTTCCGGAGTAATGAAACCGAAGCGCTTTTCCAATTCCCGGAGCAAGGATCGTTGACCTGGCGGGGCTGTGCGGCTAGCAATATGAGGCAGGAAGAGATTGAGTGTTTGCTCCGTTAATGTTCGGCCCATCCATCGCCCTAGGAAGGCCATCCACACGGCTTGTGCTCGCTTGCAACTCCAGACTATGTGTGAGATAGTTTCTTTTGTCTCTCCACATCCGGCATTACTTGGGCACGCCGACGACTCGACCCTTCCCGAATGGAACAGGTTGAGCTGCATCGTAGAAATCCGGTATGTCGTCCACATTTGGTACGGCGTAAGACATCCTCGTTGCTTCCATAGATCTGCTGGCAGTCGGTACTGCATATGACTGTACCACTGGTCAGTTTTCGCGACTTCGTTGAGCTTGTCTATGAGCCCTCCCAGACCTTGGTACAACTTACTGTGCAACCTCCGTGTTCGCGCTCGGTCGATTGTCTTCTGGATGCTGTTTGGGGGCGTACGTTCATGCACCAGCCACGAACAGTGCGTCGTGAGCGGGTGCGGTTTGAATGTCCACCCTACGGTTTTTATTTCTTCTTCAATCATTGCAACGTCTTGTTGACATATAGCATCCCCGGCCCAGTCAGTCACTGTCCAGAGAACTCCGTTTGCTTGCCGTTGCATCTGAATGTAGTCCATGTGGCTCCTCTCTGATACTGGCACCGCTATGATGGTCCCCATGCCGTTGCTGACCCACTTGTACTCACGTTTTGTGCGTCTCCTGCTCCACGGCTCCTGGTAACTGGTTTGCTGGTTGCCTGCTTCAATTTCTGTCTCCGGTGAGCATAGGATGGTGCTGGTTACGAGTTTTCGCAGGACGGTCATTCGTTTGAACGAGAGAGTCGCCGTCATGTTTGGTAGCCGCAGGGAGAACACTCGCTCTTCTTCCCGTCTCACATTGAAGCTGGCCAGATTGCATTCCTTCAGGAAGGTGACCGTTTTGGCTGTATACTGCTCTCCTTGACTGTCGATTATCCAGGGGTTGTCGTTCCACTGGAAGGATGGCCAGAAGGCACGCGTCTCTTCCGATAGTTGATGAATCGTCTGCTCAGGTTTCCTCTCAAAGTACACGCCTACACGTCCATCTGATCTCCACTCGAGGTCCAAGGTCGGTAGCAAGGATTCCATTTGCCGCTTCAGATCGTCTTTCCACGCGGCATTTCGTCCCTCTGCATCCACCAGGTCTTCACAAAGATACTCCCACCCGAGTGTGTGGATATTGTTCTTCTGATATAGCCTTGTCTTTGCGTGCTGGCTTCGCTCCTTGGGTGAAACCCCCCCCCCCCCCCAATTTCGACTATTGCCCTGATGAACCTGTTCGTGCCAAGCTTCTGTATACTTGTTTCGCGCTCTCTGTAGCCACCGAGTTGTCCGCCGCATCGCTTGCCGCTTTATTGCAAGAGGTATTGAATAGAGACCTATGCCTCCATCCTTGACCGGCAGGTAGAGCAGAGAAGGACTCACCTTGTGCCTCGTGCCATCTGTGCCAAGTGTCGATTTCCACAAAAATTGCTTTTGTAGGTTCACTAACTGGTCCACAACCTTCGCTGGAGGTTTGACGTATCCGGCCGTGAAAAGAATCGACGGCAGCAAGACCGAATTCAGTATAAGCACTCTCCCCACCACACTGTTGGAGACTTTGGCCGCGATGATCAATCTAGTTCGGAGTTTTTGCAGGCGGTCCTCCCAATTAGCTTGCGTGATGTTCCCGGTTCCTATTTGGATACCAAGGTACCTCACCGTCTCTCCATGCCCCACGATTGGAATGCCGCATCTTTGTTTCTGGGTTACTGCTTTGTTGAGACATATATAACTGCTTTTCGTTGGTTGCACGTGCAGACCTGATTGCTGGCCGAACTCGGACAGCAGCTGCATCAGTCGAGGAAGCTGTTTCCCTTGTTTCAAAAAGACAGCGGAGTCGTCAACGAAGGTCGAAATAAGATGGGGTTCTGCTCCGGATCTGGTCACGCGAATACCTTCCAGATGGGGGTCTTGTTGAACTGCCAGTGCGAGAATCTCCGCGGCCACGATAAACAGCAGAGGGGCAAGGGGGCATCCTTGACGAATGCCCGACTTGACCTCCCATTCTGCCGACAGTTCTCCGTTCACCAGGTACTGCGCTGTAGTATCCGAGTGCATACGACGTACTAAATCCACAAATTGTCGCCCGAAGCCGAATTTGCTTAGCACAAGGTACAGAAAGTTTCGGTCCAATGTGTCGTAAGCCTTCATGAAGTCCAGCATCGCATTCCGGGAGCGTCATCCAACCCTTCAGCGCCGTTGTGGTACGCCTTATCCAATGCGGCTTGCATGATGAGGATCGCGTTCTCCATCAGTCGATCCCGTACGAAACCTTGTTGTGCTTCCCCGATGATCCACAGAAGAATGTCTTGCAGCCTTGTTGCCAGGACTTTTGCCAACAACTTGTAGGTAGTCGTAAGCAGAGTGATTGGTCTGTAATCGAGGGGATTTGGCGAATCTCCTTTCTTGCGCAACGGTATCACTATTCCTTGACCGAATGATCTTGGCATGGGTGCCCCGCGTTGGATGTTGTTGAATTCCCGCACCAAAACTTCGACCATCACGTTCTCGCAATCCTTGTAGAAGTCATTGTTCAGACTGTCCACGCCTCCGGCCTTATTTCGATGTAAAGCCGCGATCGCTTCTCTTACTTCCTTTTCTGTGATGGGTGCCATCAAGTCTTGGTTTTGCGCTTCCGTGACCTTTCGAGTTTCCGGAATGTACACCAGTGCATCAAATCTCTGTTCCGCCTTATGCGGAGGGACCGTGGCATGGCTCTGGCCGGTGATTTGGTGCCATTCAGCCCCCATGATGTCCGCTAGACTCACGTTTGATGGGTGGTATCTTCCTGGGGTCGGTTCCAATCGCGAAATTGTTTGATCCCGCTGCCAGTTGACGCTCTTCTTCCCGTCTCACATTGAAGCTGGCCGACTGCGTACAGTGTTCATGCATGACACATATGAATGTGTCCTGAACTGTAGATAGTGGGTGGGTTTGGAAGAGGCGGTAGAACCCATGTGGGTGACAACCCACACTCCCCTGACCTGAGAACCCATGCAATGGGCAGCCCCATTACAATTTGCACAATGAGTGGGCAGCAAGTATGGCGTATGGTCAAGCATCTACCACAAACAACACTGCAGAATATTGGGGTCTGATAAACGGATTGCGGTACGCGAAGGCGCGTCAGTGCCAGCCGCTTCACGTTGTTGGAGACAGTGCGATGATTATTCGTCAACAACAGCTCCACTATCCCCCAAAAAAACGTCGTTTGGCGTCCATGTACCACTGATCCAAAAGGCTAGCGGATACCATGGCAATCCGATCTTGGTCTCATCACTACCTATCTTTCAACAAAATGGCAGATAAAGCAGCCAACCATGCCATGGACTTGTCCGTTTCGGCGCAGTATCGGTTTCCGACTGATCGCCGAGAAGGAGCAGAGCTCGCAAGCTTAATGGCAGGTGACATCCAACACTGGTTCGATAACCACCCGGCCGCGGGTGATGTCGATCGACTGTCTTGGTATGACCAAATGGCCGTGGCGAGACCTTTTATGCGTTTGATATGTTAGATCATGACAATCACCTTTTTCCCTGTGTCGAAACTACTCTATAGTGTAGCTCAGGGAATGGATATTGTCGTTCGCCACGCGTAACATAATATACCTTACTCACCAAAAAAAAATAGTCGGAGACAGTGCGATGATCATCCGACAACAGAAACTTCATCATCCACCTAAAAAGTCGAACCTTGCTCGACTGTACCACCAATCCAAGCGTGTGGCTGACACGATGACGATTCTCAGCTGGAGCCATCATTACCGAGCCAACAACAAGATGGCAGACCTTGCAGCGAATCACGCCATGGACTCTGCCACTTCAACTCAGTATCCCTTCCCAACTACGCGCAGCTCTGGAAAGGAGATATCTGACCTTCTTGAGGGCGATGTGCAACACTGGTTCGACAGTGTGGGGAACCCGTCCAGTGTGGATCGAGTTACCGCCCATGACCTCAACACCAATATGAGGACTTTCCTCAACTCCAGTGTCGGCGAGACGCCTGCGGCGCCTGGACGCCGACCAAACTCCGAGTCGAAATTACCATGGTAGTGTAGCTAGGGGGATGGATATTTTAGTTCGCACAGCGCAACATAATATACCTCACTTCAAACGAAAAACGAACGAACGAACAAAAACGATGCTCTGGTTGGAGACGGAAGAAAGGTCGCAAGACTGGTATAAAATGCAACAAGCCGAGTTGGGATACATACAACGGGGCGTACTATTGCGACAAGCACTACAATGATGACGCACCACAAGAGTACAAGGACAACATGCCAAGCCCAGAGACGAAGAGAATGCAAAGGGAAGCAGAAGCAGAAGAAAAGAAGAGAAGACGCTCAGCAAGTGCGCAAAGTGTATCTGCGCTTGATCAGTTCGATGATAGTCGGAGCGCGGCTGGATCGACTGCGAACTCCAGCATTAACGGTATACAAGTGATCAATCAATACTCCCAGATTGAAGATGACATCATTCGACTCTGTCGCGACACAGGACAGGCTCAGTTCATCTACAACCAGCTGATGGAGTTTCGAATGACTCAGGTCGTCAGAGTCAATCTCCATACATCTCTGGCTACCTCACTGGTGCAATGCAGTCAAGCTGCTCCATCTCTCACCCGATGGAGTATCCGGATGAATACTCAGATGATTGATAAGTATTCTGGTGTGATGAGGCACGCGCATATCACGTTTACAATCTTTGATGTACCATAGAATGCATGCTCCAATAACAACCTCAATACTAAAATTGTCAGTCCAAGATTTCGAAATGCGCGACATACAGAGGGATATGATCCAAGACTTCCTTTTTCGTGATCTGCACAGGACTCAACCGGAATTCGAGCCTTTTGTCCTCGTCAGGAATAAGCGTAATGTAGCACACAGGCAATTGCTTATTCACGAATGGCTGCGCAAGCTCCCAGAGAATAGCTGCATTGCACTTGTGTGTGGTGGCCTTCGTCAACTGCAGGAAGCAAAACCGCACTTGATTGCCGGGAAGCGTCCATTTGGCAACAGCATCAATCGTTTCACACAAACTGGTTGCAGGGATCCAGTAATCCATCTCGGAAGGGTTCGCGGCCCAGCTCTCCATCATTGCTACGCATTCCTCTCTGTTTTCACCTTCGCACTCGACCACAGACAGCTCCTTCCAGTCGATCGAGCCCATCTCCTGACGCATGATATTCTCCCAGTTGTTGTTCGTCCTCCGACCCACGTTGTCGTACTTGCAATAGTGCACGCAAACTGATCGTCGATGACGCACTAATGTGTGGAAATATCCTTCAAACGCAACACCTTCGAGGCGATCGTCGTTCATCCCCCGTGCAATACCCATCAGCTTTTCAAAAAAGTTGGGTTTCATCATAGCTGCCAGGTGCTGCAACACGAGCTTCGAAGAAACACAGCATGTCCAGCGAAATGGGTCGACATAATGTCTCGCATTCGTCGAGTCCTCTACTCCTTGCGTGCGGATGCGGTCAATCTGCTTGTCTGAGCCAGATCCAACGCTAGTGAGCAGATTCTCCGCATCCTTCGATGTCTCAATGCGCTTCAACGCCATCGCTACTTGGGTCCTAGCATCAACGTTCAAAAATTCACGAAGACTTCCGCCTGACACAAAGTACCGATTATCAACATCGCTCTCCTTCGGATCCTTGAGTTTGTCTGCCAGGTCTTCCAAGTCAACTTGCTTCCAGTATGGCAACAGACAGGGCTGCTGGAAGAGGCCAGGTTCACTCTTCATATCAAATTGTCCAGAGGTTGCAAGCAGCGTAAACTTCGCAGACCACTTCCTTTCCAGTATTTCTTTTTGATTCAATCCATCAAGGAAATACCAGCACGCTTTCGTATCAAGCACAATGTTTTCCATTGCGTCGTAGAGAGATCGGTATTTTGTGCCTTCCTCATCTTTCCATTGGTAGTATTTGCCTTGATAGAACAAGCGCGTAATCGACCCACCGAGTTTACCACGTCCACCAAAAACCTGACGAAACCACACGACTGGTCGCTCCTCCTTGATCGCAATAAAGAAACAGAGCAAGGCCAAGATGCAACTCTTGCCTGTTCCTGGACTCCCCATGAGAATGAACTGCTTGTTGACCATTTCGCCCGTGTCGAACTCATTTTGATAAATATTCTTGAAATTCTTCAACACACACAGAATCTCTTTCCGCATGTAGAATTTGGAGCCAGTAAAGTGCACGATGTCATCGATCACTTTGATGTCCATTACCGTTCCGCAATCGTCATCGGTCCATTCAAACAACTTCAAGAACTCGCCTTCCTGGGGTAAGTCGCCAACGTCCACGCACTGCTTCAGTATCATCGCCAAAGAAGTCAGTTTTGGTTTTGGTATCACTTCCGCACCGCTGGTACCTTCTGGAACGACCACCAACACATGGATCACCTTCTTTGTCGGTGCACATGCAAACAAATCACCAATCTCATCTGCTGGATCGATTTCTACGTCCAATAGGTCCTTTACTTTCTTAGGAGTCTCTCCGCTCCGCATGGCAACCACATCAGGATCGTTCGATGGCAGCCACGCGTCGTCCTTGGCGAGGAACAGCTGCAGCTTGTCTGCATCGACCGTCTTCAAATCGTTTTCCTTCTCTGCCTTGATCTTCTTCTTCAAGTCCCCCACCGACTGATTCCCATCGATGTCCACAGGGAATGCGCTACCCTGCGCTCCGACCAACGCACAGAACAGCTTCACCATCTTTCCTCTTGCTGATGGCTTTCCAATTTGCGATGATACATCTCCCGTCCGCATTTCAGCCAATCAGATGCAACGACAATCCACGGAACCCAAATAATACTCACCCATATTGGGTGAATGGGTGATTGGTCAAAACAATTGTATTATTCAATCATAATCGCAGACATACCATAATTTCACTTCCAATTTAGTGTCCTACACTCCGAACGACTGGTCACACACTCGGGTGGGAGTATCTTTGTGAAGACCTGGTGGATGCAGAGGGACGAAATGCCGCGTGGAAAGACGATCTGAAGCGGCAAATGGAATCCTTGCTACCGACCTTGGACCTCGAGTGGAGATCAGATGGACGTGTAGGCGTGTACTTTGAGAGGAAACCTGAGCAGACGATTCATCAACTATCGGAAGAGACGCGTGCCTTCTGGCCATCCTTCCAGTGGAACGACAACCCCTGGATAATCGACAGTCAAGGAGAGCAGTATACAGCCAAAACGGTCACCTTCCTGAAGGAATGCAATCTGGCCAGCTTCAATGTGAGACGGGAAGAAGAGCGAGTGTTCTCCCTGCGGCTACCAAACATGACGGCGACTCTCTCGTTCAAACGAATGACCGTCCTGCGAAAACTCGTAACCAGCACCATCCTATGCTCACCGGAGACAGAAATTGAAGCAGGCAACCAGCAAACCAGTTACCAGGAGCCGTGGAGCAGGAGACGCACAAAACGTGAGTACAAGTGGGTCAGCAACGGCATGGGGACCATCATAGCGGTGCCAGTATCAGAGAGGAGCCACATGGACTACATTCAGATGCAACGGCAAGCAAACGGAGTTCTCTGGACAGTGACTGACTGGGCCGGAGATGCTACATGTCAACAAGACGTTGCAATGATTGAAGAAGAAATAAAAACCGTAGGGTGGACATTCAAACCGCACCCGCTCACGACGCACTGTTCGTGGCTGGTGCATGAACGTACGCCCCCAAACAGCATCCAGAAGACAATCGACCGAGCGCGAACACGGAGGTTGCACAGTAAGTTGTACCAAGGTCTGGGAGGGCTCATAGACAAGCTCAACGAAGTCGCGAAAACTGACCAGTGGTACAGTCATATGCAGTACCGACTGCCAGCAGATCTATGGAAGCAACGAGGATGTCTTACGCCGTACCAAATGTGGACGACATACCGGATTTCTACGATGCAGCTCAACCTGTTCCATTCGGGAAGGGTCGAGTCGTCGGCGTGCCCAAGTAATGCCGGATGTGGAGAGACAAAAGAAACTATCTCACACATAGTCTGGAGTTGCAAGCGAGCACAAGCCGTGTGGATGGCCTTCCTAGGGCGATGGATGGGCCGAACATTAACGGAGCAAACACTCAATCTCTTCCTGCCTCATATTGCTAGCCGCACAGCCCCGCCAGGTCAACGATCCTTGCTCCGGGAATTGGAAAAGCGCTTCGGTTTCATACTCCGGAACATAGGACAGCACTACAGAAACTTTGGTTTATCGTCACATCAAGTATTCCAGTATCGCTATGGAGAACGAGAGTGGAAATAGTGCATGAACGACAACACCTCACTACCGAAGAA
>GL376567.1:737992-1042204 GCA_000143045.1 Globisporangium ultimum DAOM BR144
TCTCCTCCTCGACAGCAAGATCATCCACAGGGCACACCTGAAGCAACGACGACATGGGTTTGAGCAGGAAGCGCGTCTGCGCGTTGGCATTGTCGCCGCTTTCCGATCGCTGCTCGTCTTCGTAGTACTCATCGCCAAACTCGTCGCCGTCGTCGGACGCGACACTGCTGCCGCTTTGGCTCGAGCGCTCGCTGCTGTTCACAGTCGCATCGCTGTGCAGATCGGTCATGGCGCCCACATGCACGTCTTCGCTGTCAAGAGCCGCTTCTTTCGAATCTGTCGCAGCTCCTCCACACGCGACTGCTGGGCACGCGACGCCTCGCGGCTGAGCGCCACTGAAACTCACACTAGTGGTGCTGCTGCGATCCGCCAGCGGCACCACGTCGTCCGCGGCGGGTAGGGAGCAGAGCGTCATGGTGTACAACCTGCTTGGGATCTCTCTCCTGCGCGCGCTTGTGCTTGGTTGGGAGTTGGAATGAGGGGAAGGAGATGAGAAGGCGTTTGTTCTTTTGGTCCCCATCGTAACCCGAGTGCAACCAACAGCGCAGCGAAAAAAGCCCTGCAGCTGGGGGTTACGCGCCGAACTAAGCCAACTGTACCTACCCATCACTCAAGCTCACACAAGGAGCGTAACCCCTGGCAAAAAAGGTACAGTACCCTCGTCCCGGCGGCGTAGCCACCTCACCTCACCTAATCTCTGCATCAGCTGCTGTACAGTATTTTTTCTCTCTCTCAGTTTGGCAAGCGCGTTATCCGGAAAACGGCTTTTATCCTTTTACTGGCGGTATACAAACTTGGACATAAAAATTAGTTTGTCGCGGGATAGTAGCTGGTGTGCATGTATGAGACAAAAAGCACAGTTATACTTTTACTGTCCCTCTTCATTGATTGTCCGAATGTGCTCAGCGTGTGACGCTTTAGGATTTTCTTGCCGTTCAAGTTGAAGAAGAACTACAATAGTCCACCATTCTGACGCACTTACTGACTCCAAAGACAAACTGTCCATGTACAAGCCATGTACAAGCACGCAACACGCTATATAACCTGGCGCCACTTTAGACATGTCGACCGTAACATTCGCCACGTACACACGGATCCCCCTCCCAATAATCGTGTGTTGTCTTTTTTGATCCAAAAGCTTGCTGATAACTTTGCACTTATATTGCACATGTTTCACCAAAAAAGTCTCTCTCTGTATTGCCAAACATGGATATCTGTCCTTCACTCTCATTTTCCCACCATCTCCAACACCGTGTTTGAGTGTGGAGGTCGGATAAAGAGCGAAAAAAGAATGCCACTCTAGCAAGCCATTGAGGATCCCGACGCATCACCATGCAAAAAAATAAGGCGCACGCATCTTCCCCTGTTGCGCGAACCAGCAAGCTGCTAGTTTGGAATTCAGGTTGGACCTCTACTTAACCTGATAATTCCCGCCACCCCAACTCAGAAGCAAGCCCGCGCTTCAAGCAAAGGAGGGAGGATCTGCTGTTTATAAATCTTTCCCCCTTATGCAAACGTACGCACATGGCCAAAGCGTGCTTGTTGACCAAAACTGCTGCTTACAAACGTAACCTGCCTGCCTGACAGTGAACAATAAAAATAAAAAAGCGTAACCATCGGGTTACACGCGCGCGAATTCCAGCTGATGATGCTTGAAGGGTCACGCGCACGTGATTGGCTGCGTGAAGCGGCGTTCAGTCCTTACCGTATTTTTACATAGAGGAGGTGGACCTATGACGCCGACCGCATCACGCCTTCAACACCCATCGTCGTCTGATAATATCACATTGGACCCACTGTAGTACCAAAATGGCGACACCGGCGCGCCCAGACGCAGCAGCCAGTGGCGCCACGAGGGCGTCGCTGCGCCACAAGCGCCTACTCGACGGCGCGCGGCTCATCAAGAGCTACGTGCACGAGTCGGAGCTGCGGCGCGGATTCGCCAAGTGCGTCGTCATGCTCTCGTAATGGGGAAAGAGCTCCTGAATGCTAATGATCTGTGTGTGTGTGTGTGCCTGTACATGTGCGCGATACATAGGTTCAATAATGCGCCGTTCACTGCGCACGATGCGTCTGTGGCGGCAGATGCACAGTGTACGTGCTTAAAGGGACTTCGTGAGGAAGACGACAAGGCGATGGTTTCTGCCATGGATCGAGTGGAGAAGAAAGAGGACGATGTGCGAATCCCCATGAAGCCGCATATGGCACCCGACGCACCGAGTTATCGGCTTCAGCAGGGACCACAGCAGTACCCGAAACGAAGCATAAGCAGCAATCAGTACGAAGAAAGGTACGATGGCAACGCGTATGCCGTCGAGCAGCCGTTGGCAGCATTCTTTGCGAGCAAGCAGGTGCATCGAGCGCGTCGCCTGTCGATTTCCGCGGCGCATGTGGCACAGACACTTGCGAATACGAATGCGAACAATTCGAACCAAACAGGTGCCAGCAACAGTGCGAACAGCAACAATCCTGTGAAGCCCATGCTGGTGGTGAAGCGCAAGCTCCAAATGGAGGCGATAGCGGGACCGCATCCGTACCTCGCGACGACAACTTCGATTGTGTTGTCGTCACGAGGAAAAGTCAACGTACGCGACCAGTGTTTGTGCAAAGCTATGGACTCTGTGCATCGCCCACTCATGTGGCCCGTCTTGTTTGTATGCGTAGCTCTCGTCCAAGCTTGATGCGGTGATCAAGACGTCGCCGTGGATGCGGCGGAAAGTGGTCCTGAACGGCGATAAAATGCTGAGAGGAGGATCCCCCATTAAACTGCACCACTCGCCTCGCCATGTGAGCGTAGCTGCTCTCGGTTCGGACAATGACGCCGATCCACTTGCGCCAGTGAATAGCGGAGCCAGCGGTGCTGCGAATACTTCGATGCACAGCAGCTCGAATGGCCGAAGCATCAACGCAAGGGATCTGTCGCAATATGAAATCGAAAAGAAAGTGATGGCGGCATTCAGTCAGAGTACGTACGTGCTCATGCCTGTGCAAATCCATGATGCTCTTGGGTGGTAGATGACAGTGATTGTGGCTGTTGTCGTTGCAGTTGTGCGCATGTGGCGTGATCGCAAGCGGCGAAGCGAGGCCAAGACGCTAACGATGATGAACGGGAACAAGCTGCGTAAGGACAACGGCATTGAGTCGTCCCACGTGGTTGGCATCCTCTCGCGGCGCATGATCCGCGAGGTGCCTGCGCTCACGTTCTTTGATGCCGAGCCAGAGACTATCGCGACAACGTCGTCCGCAGGAGCGACCAAGACGTCAACTACAACCTCGAGCACCACAAAAACCACAGCGCAGATGCCCAATCAGTCTGGTATCGCGGCTGCCACGCTCGTGCGCAATACACCACGTGGCGTGTGCTACACGCTGGACGCAAACGGCTGCCGCTGCATCAAAATGGAGTCTGGGGCTTTGCGCAATGGCCGCGCCTACCAAAACGACCGACAGACAAACAAAGAGGAGATCACGATCGAAAAAGCCATGGCCAAGACGCTGCATCGCAAGTAAGTGTTTCAAAACCGCGCTATGTTCTTGGCACTGAGTTCAATCTATTCTCCTTTTTCTAAACAACTCGTCTGCATGGGCTCTCAAGAATGAGCAAGCGAGTGAGAAGCAAGCACCTCAGCTTGCGGCGCTTGGCAGGCGATTTCCAGAAATCCCGCCGCGATTTAGCCATGAAGCTCCACTCGCAGCTCGGTAGGGCTTCCTAGTCTTTGTATCGTTCGTTATGCATAGATGGATAGCATGCGCAGTGTTGGTTTGTTCTCATTTCACCAATGTGCTCTTGTCTGCAACTAACGACACGCAGCGTTGCGTCAGGCCGAGAGCGAGAAAATGTTCAACACGCGTTTGGTGCTGCTGCTGTCCGACGACACGACGCTGCCGCCGTACCAAGCACAGAAGGAGCTCTATCTCGCTCGCGTGCGCTGTCGGAAAGCCGGTGTCCTCGCAAAGTGCCAAGTATGTTTTTTCTTTGGTGCGGTTTGATTGTGGCATTCATACTAACCGCAAGGATGATTTTGCGGCCCAGACGCTGCATGCGCTCGGCGCGCTGCTGCAGCACGTGGAAGCCAAGGGCGAGCTAAGCGGGCTAGACGTGTCATCGGGCGAGTTCCACTTCCTCGATCTGTTCCGCTGTGTCGTCGAAGAAGACAAAGTGCTGACGCCGCTGATTTCGAGCGGGATCCGGCAGCAGCTCACGCCGCCCGATCTGCAGAACACCATGGTCCAGGTACGTTTATCTTCTCGGCTTTAGCTGTGGATGAGTCTCGGACTCATGCGAGCGGCGTCGTCCATATCACAGGAGCTCCTGGTAATTTTGAACGACGAAGTGCACCGCTAAGCAATGCAAATATGGAGTCTCACAGCGAGATGCGCGTACACATGCAAACAGAAGAAACAAATAATTCATCCAGTATAATACAGCACCTCAGTGACGAACCGATTAAATTTTCTGCCTTGCTTTCTGCTTCTTCAAGTGCACTTGTTTTTTGGATTATACCGGAGTCGACATGCTGATAGTGCTTGCCGCAATCTCATCGTCTTCGCTCGATGACGGCGACGGCACACGCTGTCGCAGATCATGGTTCATGGACGCGTTCGCGAGTTTCTTTTTGTTGAGTTTCTCGTCGACGTCATCGAGCTGCTGGTCGCTCAGCAGCTCATCGTCCACGCCGTCGGCACCACTCGTGTCCATGTTGCGGAACTTGTATGCGACGACAGCGACCGCGGCGACAGCCATCGCAGCCGCGGCCACGCTGCCCACGACAGCGATGTACGCACCCCAGTCCAGTTTCGAGATCTGGTAGTCGCCGCTGTTGAAAAACTGCACAGAAGTGTCGTACTGGATGTAGATGCCGTCGCACGAGCCGTTCTTGTGGTTGCGCGTCTGCAGCGCGTAGCACTCGTCGACCTTGGTCTCGCTGATCAGCGTGCTCTTGATCTGCGCGTTGCCGTCGAACGGGACCTCGTAGTGGAATACACCCGCGGCCATGTCACTTGCGCGCGAGCCATCGACGATGAAGTGGTAGAGTGCGTCGCTGTCCTTCCACGCCACGACCAGGTAGCCGCACTGCACGACACCGCTCGAGTGAAATTGGCGCACAGCCGCGCAATCCTTCGAAACGCACTGCGCTGAGTCCTTGAAGAGCATCCAGTCCGCGTTCAAATTGGTCTGGTTGAGCGCTACATATAGACAGAGAACCAAAATGATTAGCCTCGAATGCTTACGACGGTATACAAACAGCGTACGCACTCGTGAGTTTCTGCGCGATGGCGCACTTCTGGAAGCGGCTCTGGATCGTGTCGTTGCCGATGCAGCGCTTGCGGCTGCGCGCCTGGAAGATGTTGGAGCACCCGATGACGAGACTCGCGCAGCGCTTGCCGGCGGCGCAGCCGCACTCGTCGCTGTCGCAAAACACGTCGTCGATTTGGATCTTGCCCTCGGCATCACACACCGACAGCGTACTCGTCGTCGTCGTGGTTGTCGCTGTCACCGCGTCAGAGGAAGAAGACGAAAGCGTCGTGCAGTTCCGCACCGTGTACTGGCACGCGCTACACTCGAACGCGCGCACGGGGGTGAGGGCGGCTACGACCAGCAGCAGCAGTGCTGCTAGCATGTACGAGGAGCACCGAGGGGCCATGTTGCGAGCACTTGGTCTACTTCGTGCGCCTGCGTGCTTCTGCTGTTGTGGCGCTGTGAGGGCGGTCGCAGTGGCGCGATAGGATGGGAACGGCACTTGCTTGACTCATGCGCCTTCGCATATTGGACAAGAGTCATACGTAGAGACAGAGAAGCGACCAACGACATGATAAGTACGGTATATTCCCTCGGTTTTCAGAAAACAGACAGTGTGCGAACTTACAAAACGTGCTTTCAAAAAAAGAGCGCTTGTGCGAACTTTGGTTATTTTGGAAATTTCGGAAAATACACGCATGTGGACGAACTTAACGATTTGAAAGGTTTCCCTTTTTGCAGGCCCCATAGAACAAAAAAAGAAGAGAGCGGTGGAGCCACATGAGCACGGATCACTATGGCATCCGTCGCCGCGACGGCAACGCGTCGGACGCGATCGCGGCGATTCTGAACCCAAGCGAAGGACACCGGTGCGTTTACTATGCGCATTGCTGTGGGCAGAAGACCGCCCTCGCCTGCACGTCTCTCTCTGTGTGCGTCAGCGTATGCTGCGCACGCCCGTGTAGCT
The DNA here is from genome assembly GCA_000143045.1 of Globisporangium ultimum DAOM BR144. Classification (NCBI taxonomy): domain Eukaryota; phylum Oomycota; class Peronosporomycetes; order Pythiales; family Pythiaceae; genus Globisporangium; species Globisporangium ultimum. Next base: position 744,199 of record GL376567.1, read on the forward strand.
GCAAGCGTCCTCCATTCAGGACATTGACACTGACAAACTTTTTGCATGCACATGATGATTTGGACAGTGAAAAGCTGAAGAAGAAAGGCATCACGCCCAAGGACTACGAGCGTGAAAACAAGCTGCGAATAAAGCTGATACAGCAGAAGAACCGCGAGCAGCGGTTGCATGAGGTACATGCACGCACGCCTACTCGCATCGGCTGATGGGATGCCATTCTGATACGCATTCGCTTTGTGCTTTTCGTCTGCAACTGCACAGGAGGCAGCAAAGCGCGAGGCCTTCAAGCTGACACGATTCAAAGGCGTGCGGCCGCGCGTGTACAAGCACGAGCAAGAGAACGATGAGAGCAATGGCGGGTATCCGTTTCTGCGTCGGGGCAACTCCGAACCGTCCCTGCACTCCGAACGAACGACTTCAGAGCAGCAACAACAGCAGCAATCGAGTCTACCGCCTGCGTTCCATCGACCGGAAAAAGCTCCAACTCGGGTTCCACTGAAAGAGCCCGTGCCTTCGCTGGAAGAGCTTGAGGAGCGCAATCGGGAGCTCGTTGCGAAAATGGTGCGTTTGGTTGCTATTTCCCTGTATACACTACGGCTGTGGCGAGCAAAGGTGCTAATTGTAGCCAACTATACACGATTTGTGTTAGTCTTTGAAGGAGCGAACGGACTTTGTTAACTCGAATGCGTGGGAAGTGATTAAGAAATCGCCGCCCACGCCAGCGCGCGATGCGGGCCTCAAGTCTGTGCAGTACAATCGAAGCTTTGGTCGCATCCCGAAGTACCTCCTCGAACGCAAAGAGCAATGGGCGCGCGAGGAAGAAGAGCGACGACGGAACGCGCCGGACCCGGATTGTCCCCCAGGGATGATGCTGCTCGATGAGGACGAACGGCTGCGCACGCTCCGCGTTCTCCGCAAATCGCTCGACGAAGCGCGCTTGCAGATCAATCACTTGCCGCTGCGCATTGAGACGCCGAACCAGATCCGACGCAAGAATGCACTCGAAGCCAAGTTGCAGGAGATCGAGGACGCGATCAAAGTGTTTGATCGCACGAAAGTATACGTGGCCATCCCGCTGGAGGAGAACGACGACGTGCGCTCAAAAACGTCTGAGCATTCCCACAGTCGAGTGTTGAGTGGCGCCGCCGCCTAAGCCAGGACAAAGTTAGGGAGACATCATGGTACAGTAACCTCACACATTTATTAGCTGCTCTCCTACAAGGTGCTATTGAACCTTATTTACGTGGTCATGGATGCAAACGTGGCTTTGACGTCTTCTGGGTCGAGTGCATTGAACGCATCTTCACTCACGACGTCCATCTTCTTCGCCTTCATCTTGAGGTTGTAACGATGCCATTCCGAGCGAAAGTGTTCGCGGTACCGCTGCATGTCAGCGCCAAAGTCGCCACCGCACGTACTACATTGGCGCGACTTCTTTTCACCATCGGCAGCTTGGACGGCGCCAGAAGCAGCGGCTCCCTGTGGTTGCGCCGTCGGCACAGGCAACGTCGCTGGCGCCACAGACCGCTTGTCCGACAGCACGAGGCGGTCGGTCTTCTGACTGATCTCGTCGTCGATGTTGTCTTCGCCTTCCTTGTGGTTGTTCAGTTCAATCACTTCCAACGAACCGGCGCCAGCGCTGTGCTCTTCGACAAGCGCATCGACGACACGGTACGAGCCCGGGTTAATCAGCAGCACCATGCGCGTCGGCTCGCTCCACTTCTCCTCCAAAATCTCGGCACCTTCCTTGAGCAGCGCCGGTTTGATCTGCTTCGCGCCCGCAAGCGGCACCGTGACCTGGATCTTCATCTTGGCGCGCGCGATCGGGATGTGGCCCTGCAGCTTCTTGATCACTTCGAGCGCCTGCTGCTTCGCCGTGCGGTTCGGCACGACGGCGTAGTGGATCTCCTTCATCAGCCGTTCGATCACGCTGAACGGATACGGGCGATTCGAGTTCGGATTCACGCATTTATCCGCGACGATCGTCGCGATATCTCGGTACAAACTGCATACAAGCGGAAACATCGCGCACACATAAATATGAGCTACAAGTTGATACAACCGACACGCAAATCGGCTTGCTTCCCATGCGCCACGTACTTCTCCACTTGCGCTTTGCGTTCGCCCTCGGACACCTGCAACTCGCCCTGCTCCAGGATGATGCGACACACTTCTTCATCGTCCTGTACCCCAAACGCTTGCACCCAATCGTGCTTCTTCGCGAACTTACCCTACGGCATTCGCACACACACACAAAAAGAGATCATATGAGCCATCGCTCGCTTCACATCACGTCCATAATAGAGCCACATACGGGTGCATACCTTGGACACATTCTCGTAGACGCGCGTGATCTGCAGTACTTCGTCGATGTCGGTCTCGACGCCGTTGCGCCAGTTGAAGACCTTGTTCTTGTAGCACGCGATCTCGAAGCGCTTGCCGTTCTTCTTGAGGCGCACGACCGCGACGTTGGTCATGAGCACCTTGCCCACGGGCTGTCCGATGCGCGCGTTGCTCATCGTGTCGCGTCCTTTGTCGTCTTCTTCTTCCGCAGTGAGCACACGCGCGGGGAATGGCCTTCTGTGCGCTTGATCAGGACGATACTAATGGGCATGCGATCTCCTGTGGCGGCAGTGAAGAAATCGAGTTTTAGCCAATCAGCTATGCGGAAGCACAAAACACCACGAAGCCTATTCGCTGAGTGTTCTGGACGGTCAACCTTCGTGCAACATTACAAAGTGGGTACACATTTGGGCGCTCACTACTGCCACCAGCAGGTCAATATTGCCACAGACAAGTCACCAATAACTAAAATGAGGTGCGTGGAATAGAGCCTTCTGCACTTGCCCCAGGAAACCTGTAAATGCAACAGGAGTTTACACAACAAATGCATGGGCTGGTTCTTTATTTATTTGGTTGTTGCTCTCGCCATAGAACGCGCGTTGTGTTTTTATGTGCTTTGTGTGATTGTTGCAGTATCTTTGTTGCCGAGGCCCTTGTGCGCAAGTGCAAGTTCGATACGCAAACAAGACCAGGTTTCTAACGGAGCAACTGCACTTGACACTGGGACACACGCATCTATGGCTATGGTACAGTACATACATGGCGATTACTTGATGCTATTTCGACTGCAGAGTCCACGTATTCATTCCATGCTGTACATACATTTAGTGTGATATCCATGCGCAAAGTGAAGCTTGCGTTGTGCATTTCTGTGTTATCTTCTGCACACATTCTGCCTACAGTTTAACACGCAAATGCCTACTGTACTGCATTTAGCACAGTAGCACGGCGTTTCAAGCATATCCAGTTCTGTTTTACATTCCGTTACGTCCGCGACCGTATCTAGTTTAATCGAATGAAGAGCTGCAAGCGCAACAACAACAACAGCATGCGCAAATTGTTTTCGTTCCGACTGGCATCGAACAAGAATCCATTTCCCGTCAAGTTGCCAAGTTACACATACGCCCGCAACTTGCATATGTCAACGAAGTTCCTCGCAATCCGGTTGTCACAGCATGTAAATGATGCTTTCGCGTATTCCGGCTGAGCGTATGCATGACTGGGAAGCACAATCAACAAGCCAGTAGTGCATGCGCCGATGAGGAGAACACAAACAACCGATCGAGTGAGCCATGCACGCTTTGCATGCCCATCATGCTAAGCCGCCAAGTGGTTTGTGAGCCATGTGCGTTGTGAGCCATGTGCGTTGTGAGCCATGTGAACGATCTGCGAAGCCAACGCGTTCCCTCGACAGCTCGCGTCACAACTCGACAGCAATGCCGCACGCCAGAGTTAGCGAGTTAGCGAGACCAGAGAGCTATTTTACGGTACAATTTACACATTGCTCTGCATCACGATTCGACGTTATTCTACAGTATGCTTGATTGATACGCGCGCACGTGTGAGCATTTCTCAGCTTGGAGGATTTGTTTAGAGCGTCCAGCAGCGGCGGTTTAGTCGGTGGTTGCACTTTGCGATACAGAAATCAGGTACGACTTTCGATGTCGTCGGATCGTGCTGATTTTTAGGCTTATTATGACTCAGACTTATTATGACTCAGGTTTTGAAGGAATAACCTCCAAAATAGCCAACACGCAAGGTTCTTTTGACGAGATAATGCGCTGCTGAATCTTTCACGTTGTTGTTGCAAATGCTTGGGAACCTTGTGGCAGAACTGGACTCTATGCCATGCTCACGATACTAAATACCCACCAAGCGTGCGTGCGTGTTGCTCTGTTGTCGGGACATCCGAGAATTGAAGTCAGTCAAGAACGACGTGTCAGTGCAGACATACTGTATTTTTTCAGTTGGAAAAGAGAAATGAGAGCATGGATGCCTCGACCAGCTTTTGCATGTGCGTGTTGCTGATTGTGAGACTGACTTGAAGCTGATGTTGGCTCACATGTTGGAAGTCCCCAAATCCAGAGCTTCTTTCCTTCCTTCGTTGGAGCAAAATCTATAACTTCAATGATGGTCCATCCTTTGAATAAAGTATAAGTGATACACAAATGGATCCTGAACTGTGTGATTGATTATCCATACTTCCACCTGGCTTTTTGAGAGAAAGCACACGCGTTCGAAGATTCGATTATGGAAAGAAAAACCCAAACAACCGATCAGATTGGATATCCCATATCGTATGCGACCATACCGTCTGGTTGAATTGGGATTAGATAGATAGATCGCACATATCTTATATGCATTCTTCCTTGCTGGTTGGGATTAGCGCATTTCGTGTTTGGCTTTGCATATTGAAGCTGACTGAACTTCAAGCCTGTAACAGCCAGAAGAAAACATATAAAATCACGCGCGCGGATTTCTGTTCTGTGACGTTCGGTCGTCGCTTTCGATTAAATCGCTCGACACCAGTCGTTCGGCTGATTGGCACTGCCCATATACATAATTGGTGGCCAAGCTGGCCCCGCCTCATAAATCCAGTTTAGGCTGCATATCCGGATAATCTATCTCAAGCTATGGTTACCGTACGCGATACCAAAAATATTTTTTCGCACACATAAACGCACTTTTGTGTGTGTGTGTGTGTGAGAAAAAAAGAAGAAGAAAACTTGTTGCAGAATGCATGCGGTTGAGCTGGGTGGTGGTGGGTATGCTGTCTGTTGTTGGTTTGTTTTTTAGGTTGTGGGAAAAACAAGCAGCGACAAGCGACCAATCATAGCTCGCGGAGCGTGACATGCGGGGTATGGGGGAAGGGTTTTGCGTGTTTTTTGCCCAACAAAACGCGTCGCCAAGCTTTCCGCCGCTCTCTGATTGGCTGAATGCCGCCTGTGACGAGTGGATGGAAGGATGCAGCAGTCGTCGACCGCGAGAACCAACAGAAACTGGCCCGAAGTGCACGTTTTGAAGCGTCGTCCCACCGCCAACAACAACAACAACACCCCTAATAGAGTGAGTGAGGGTGCTGCAGTGAGCGCTGTTCACCAGTAAAGTTAGGTTCGGTGGGGTGGCCTGTTTGTGCCACCCGCGCACACGTACCCCTACCCCTGCGTAGCCAGCTCCCCCGCCACTCTTGCTCGCCCACTGTTGTCGCACAAATCAATTGCTCCAACGCGCTCGCGTATTTAATCAACCACACATTCGCGAATCCGCCGGCTGCTGCCAATACCGAAACGCATAACACCCTCTTTGAAATGAGCTCTTCCTGCCTACTACCGATGGCGTCTCCCATGCGCCTGCTCAAGCGCGCGCGCAGCTCTAGCAACGACCGCATGAGCATGGAGCAGATCCTCAAGGCGTGCAAGCGCTCAGACCCGGCGTCACCCCACTCGCCCGTGGGCTCCGCGCCAGTCACGACTACCCCAGAAGCTCCAGCTACTGCTGCAGCGGCGACCGAGGCAAGCGTGTCTCCGTTGCTGCAAGCGTGCTCGAGCATGAAGTCGGCGATCCCGTTCTTGCAGAACTCGCGCCGCCACGCGCTCAGTCTGCTGCTGCAGAACCAGTGTGAGCGCGCGCTCATGGTGCTCGAGAAGATCGAACGCGCCAACGATATGATCTCGCGCCAGCGCCGCCGCGTCGTGCTGCAACAGGCCAACGCCATTCACAAGCTCAACACCGAGCGCCAAGCCAATGCGCCTGCAGTTGCTGAACAAGACAAAACGACCAAGAAGCCCGCGCGCAGAGTGTGCTTCAGTGAGATCGTGACGGTTGTGGACGTGGAGACCATGGACCGCTCACCCGCGCCCATGCCGCCGCTCATCCGCGAGGAGATCCTCGTGCTGCGCGCGTCGCGACCGATCCCCATCAGCAACTTTTCCGAACTCTGGCACTAAATGAATTTGACACTATTCCGTTCAATAAGATAGAAGACGTAGCATGTAGTAAACTGAATCCCTAATATCATTAATATTTATTTATCGGATCTCATGCAACTTTCTCTCTTTCCTTCATTTTTGCACTTTAATGGGCTTTTGCCACCATATTCCAGAGCTTCATGTGCCAAAATGATTGGCGCTGACACCTTCGCCAGTCATATAATACTCTACCATAGACTTGTATTTATAACTTTGATCGACCATCTGCCGCTGCTTTTAGTTTATTCATGGCCGATAATGAGCTTGGAGCGGAACGCCGCGGGAACCTTCCGGTCCAAGATCACGCCGAGGAGTTTCGGGTCGTATCGCGCAGAGAAATGCACCAAAATGATCGACTGCACGTGCTCGAAACGGTCCGCGAGCTCGATAAGCTACATTCATACAACAACAATACATATAGTGCCATGTTGAGTGCGTGGAACCGAATCAATACAATTAATATAGCAGCAATTAAAAGAAATACCTGGTCCAAGTGGATATGGCCGCGTGATGTCGCATGCGTTGCGCTCTTGGCGTCGTCCACGAATGTCGCCTATTGATACAGAAATCACACCATAATCAGTATAGGGCAGCACACACTGCATTATGACGAGCCATTGCTTCGCATACAATACTAAGGCACAGCTTGACGCACCTCTGTGATGAGCACTTTGACGTGAAGAAAGTCGTTTGGCTGCTCCTCCACATCCCCGCCCCTAAACGTGAGACTCTCAAAGATCTGCGCCGTCGTGTCGCCCGTGTACGCGATCTCGGGGGTCGTGGTTGTGGTCGTGACGTCGACCCCCGTTCTCTTGAGCGCCGCGATCTCTTTCCCAGGGAGCCCCACGTATTCGTCCTTGAGCTTGCTGAGCTTGCGGTAGACGATGTACCCGAAGCTGGGCACGCGGTGTACCGTCGGGACGGCCTTGACCATCCACTGCGCCGAGATGTGGATCTCCTCGAACGCGCGGATCGGCACGATGTTCGCCTTGATCTCGTCGCCCTGCATTGCGGATATGTTCTCCATTATGCGCTGCATGGATCCTACCAAATGCGCCGGTACGTAGTAATTTGCAGGCGCCATGCCGAGCAGGTTGCGGCGCGCGGCGTGGGTCGAAAATGCGCCGACGTGGTCGACGTGGCCGTGCGTGATGAACACGTGGGACTTGCGCGCGGCCCTGGAGAAACAGCAGCCCATATCGAACGCCACGTCCACGGACTCGATCGCGCAGCAGGACTCGACGCCCGCGACCGCACGGATGTGGAACGCGTACCCACCTGCAGCCACCTGCATTGACGACGCCATGCTGCTTCACTTCAGGAAATGGGATCCAACATCAATGGGTAAGCTCGCATTCGAGCGACCTTCGAGCAACGTTGTGTGGGTATGGGTTGATAATGGGACAAACTTTATTGGGCTAAATGAGATCAAATAACCCATTATACTCCAAAAAATAGAATGACCCACTGTGGCCGCTCCCTCGACTTAGTGACAACATTGTAGCAAAACGTGGGACGAGGAAAAGACATGCGACGCAACATTGCGCTTATAATTTTTCCACCAATCAAACATCTACACCACACATTAGGACCAATCAGAAGAGTATTTTAGCAGCACGCGCCGATTCACGCAACAACAAGAAGATGCACCTCGTCGATGCACGCATTCATCAACTCTCAAATCGGGTTCCTTTCAAAACCCCTATTCAACATAATAGACCTCTTTATTACTTCTACCCTCAGTTGTACATACCGTAGACGCTACCAATATACTCGCGAATCAATCCAAACGCATTTTCCGAGGTCGATCCGCGCATGATTCGTCGAGAAACGAGTGTCAAATCCCTCCTCGCATTCACGCATTTCCTGAAGCACTCGCATCGGTGGCGCACGCGCACTCGCGCTTCTTCCCCACACTCCACACACATCTGCACATCTGCCGCATACACACGGCATCAGCTCAATGGGCGCGCCTCCGTCTCCGCATGCGGAGCGCATTGCGCCAAAGCGCGTGGCGCTCGTCGCCGCTGTGTTCCTCTCGGACCTACTGCTCACGGGGCTCGTCTTCGGCTGGGCGCCGCTGCTGCTCATGCTGCAGGACGAACAGCAGTACGTCGAGCTCTGCGATTTCGACAGCGCCGAGTTCGAAGACGACAGCGTCGCGCACACGTGCGTGGCGCAGGAGAACAAGCTCAACCTCATGTTCGCCGTCGCGTCCGTCACGATGAACGCCGGCGCGCTGCCCATCGGCTTCTTCCTCGACTACGCGGGCCCGAAGATCGTGATCACCGCCGCCGCCGTGATCGAAGTGTCGGGGCTCGTGCTGCTCGCGATGGCCGACTCGCAGAGCTTCGACGTGTTCCTTCCGGCGTACACGCTGCTGGCGTTTGGCGGCAGCATGACGATGATGTCGTCGTTTCCCGCGAGCTTCTTGATTCTGCAATACCAGACCGCGATTCTCGCGGCGATCAGTTGCCTCTTTGACGGCAGCAGCGTCGTGTTCCTCGTGCTCTACGCGATGAAATCGAGCTTCGACCTCACGCGGCAGCAACTGCTGCTGGCGCTGGCCGCGGTCGCTGCGAGCATCTACGTGGCGCTGATCGCGTTGTGGCACGTGAACGAGCACGCACTCGCGGGCGACGACAGCGAGACCGACAGTCTGAGCGGCAACGAGCGCGACACATTATTGCTGCAGCCTGCAGACCCGGAACGCGAGCATTACCCGAGCAACAACGATGCAAACAATGCGTCGTCGTCCATGCTGCTTGTCGAGAGTGGCCACTACGGAAGCGTCGAGCGAATGAGTGATGACGCGTCAGAGCTCGTCGATGTGCCGATCCGCAAGCAGATGCAAAGCGTTGAGTTCGTGTACGTGGTGGTGTTTGCGGCCGTGCAAGTGCTGCGCGCGACGATCTACATCGGCACGACCAACAAGCTGCTCGACAACTACGGCGACCACGCGTACGGGTACTTCTTCACCAAGGTGTTCAGCTTTGTGCTACCGCTTGGATTCCTCTTTGTGCCGTTTATCGACCACATCGTCGAGCAGAAGGGGCTCGCGTGCTCGCTCGTGTTTACGAATTTGCTGGGCGTGCTCTACAACGTGCTCGTGCTCGTGCCGAGTCTCCATGTGCAGTGCCTCACGTTCTTCGTGTTTGCCGGGTACCGCGCGTTCCTGTACGCTGTCATGTCGGCGTTCACGGCCAAGACGTTTGGGCTCAAGAACATGGGCTCGCTCATGGGCATCATCTTCTCGATTGGCTCTGTCGTGAGCCTCGCCGAGTACCCGGCCGTGTTTGTCTCGAATGCGTACCTGGACGGCGACCTGACCGTCGTGTACTGCGTCTCGCTGGTGCTCTGTATCCTGCTGTTCCCGTACACGGCGTACCTGAGCAAGCACGAGGAGAAGCGCGAGCGCATGCACCAAGAGTATCTGTACAAGCACCACAAGGCGAGCGCAAGTGCGTTCCTGACGACGCCCACGCACGGCCTCACGTACCTGCGCTCACCCATGGTGGGCAAGTCGCCAGGGAGAAAGTCCCGATTCTCGTCGCAAGCGTAGTCAGTTAGTTGGATGCCGCCTCCACTGCCAGTAAGTAGCACGTTGGCGACAAGCGCAACCTACTACTGGCAAGCAACCGGACAGGAGATAGCGCATATAGGCGAGTAGAAACACCATATTTTCGTTTGCAGACCAGATGAAACATCGATATTATTATGATATTTTTGATACAAGGAAAACACAGAATCGATTCGCGCATTGTGATGGCAGGAATGGTACACTTCAACATAGCGAGGCGGATGAGTGAATCAATGGAGCTGCTGGCCGCAACCACTGACTGAGAGCCAACCATTTTGTGGTACCTTCGAGCCACATGACGCTCGAAATAGGTACAATCCACACACACTCAACACTGGAATGAAATATGTACCCATTCGATCCAGCAGTGCGCTTTGCTGCGGAGATAGACATTCGTCACGCGGATTGAGCATATGCATATAGAGAGGAAAATGGAAGGGAAGAGAGAATTTCACTAGTAGTGGCAAGCAGCTTTGAAGGAGAGCGGGTGATCAAATTTGAGTCATCCAGCAAATCTATTTCATTCAACGCCACTTTATGCGGATCAACGTACAACAAGAAACGCTACTACTACGCACAGAGCAAATGAGACCAGCGGTGGATGTAGTATTCCTATTATCCTATTGCTCTCATCACATCACACTCTGGTGGCTGTGGAGAACGGCTGCTGCTGCAGCAGCAGTTTCTGGTCGCGGTCCTGCCAGTGGCGACGCAGATACTCGGTCAGCGGGATCAACAGGACGCAGAGCAGCAGCGTGAGGCCATAGACGAGCGACAGATCGCCGTCGAAGTACGTGTTCGAGACGTACACGGCCGGGTACTCGAGCAGGTTCACGATGGCGCCGAGCGAGAAGATGATACCCATGAGCGAGCCCATGGTCGCGAGGCCAAACGTCTTGGCCGTGAAGCACGAGAGCACAGTGAAGAGCAGCACGCGGAAACCGGTGAAGAGGAAGAATGTCACGCACTGCACGTATAGATTGCGCACGAGCGCCAGCGCATTGTACACGAGCCCGAGCCCGCTCGTGAAGAAGAGCGAGACGAGCAGCCCCTTGTGCTCCACAATGTGGTCGACTGCCGGTACAAACAGGAATCCGAGCGGCAGCACGATGCTAAATATCTTGGTGAAGAGCGAGTTGTGATACTCGCGGTCGCCGTAGTTCTCGAGCAGCTTGTTGGTCGTACCAATGTACAGCGTTATGCGCATTCCGTGGACTGCCGCGAATGCGACGACGTACGCAAACTCAAACGTGCGCAGTTGCTGGCGGATCGGCATGTGCATCAGATTCGGGGTCGCAGTGGCGCCAATTGGTGACTGGGGAGGTCCTTGTCGCTCAAGAGTCGACGCCATCGAGCCTTCCACGCCGTACTCACAGTCCGTTAGTGTGACAGGACGAAAGGAAGGCGCTTCCACGACACTCGTGCAGTGCTCTTCATAATTCTCAGACGTTGTGGACTCCTGCGTCGAGGCGACGTCTTCTCCTTCTACAGGTCGTCGCAGCGCAGACTCGTTTACATGCCACAATGCGACGAGCGCGATGTAGTTCGCCGTCGCAAGCACTGCGAGACTGCCGAGTAGTTCCTGCCGCGTGAGGCTCGTGTGGTTCTTGATGGTGTAGAGCACGAGGAACACAACGCTGCTGCCGTCCATGAGGCAGTTGATCGCCGCGAGGATCAGTGTCTGGTGCGACATGATCAGGAAACTCGCCGGGAACGACGCCATGAGCGTCATGATGCCGCCGACCGCGACCAGCGAGTACGCCGGGATAAACACGTCAAAGCTCTGCGAGTCGGCGAGCGCGAGTAGCACGAGCCCGGAGACTTCCAAGCAGCCAGCGAGCGCGACCGAGAACTTGGGGCCAATGTGGTCCAGGAGGAACCCCACGGCCGGCGCCACGGCGTTGAGCACGACCGACGCGATCGCGTACACGAGGTTGAGCTTGTTCTCCTGCGCGTCGCACGTCGGCACCGATGACTCGTTGCTGTGCATGCTGCTGCTACTGCCATTGCCGTTTGGAGTGTCGCTACTAGAGCACAATTCGAAGTACTGTTTCTCGTCCTGCAGCATGAGCAACAGCGGCGCCCAGCCCCAGATGATGCCCGCGAGCAGCAAATCCGACGCGAGCACAGCCACGACGAGCGCCACGCGCTTGAGCTCCGCGCCCGCCGCCGTGCGCCCATGGTCGTGCAGCGCATGGTACGCGTCGTCCTCACTCATCTACGCAGATGAGGGGAGGTCGAGAGCAAGAGCGCGAATGGAGCGCAGTCGTTCGACCTCGACTGGACGGGACGCCGTTTCGCGCACCCGAATGATAATATGTGACAGAAGAGACATTGTGCTCTTCAAGATTTTTGGCAAAGCCACGCCTTATTTAACGCTTTTATCTTATCCGGACGTTAAAATAACGTAGTAACATTGCCAACAAGAATTATGTTTCAATTCGCGCTTTTGAGGTGAAATTGGTCCAAAATCGTTGGAATGGCGGTTAATTTGTCGCCATTACAACCATAAGCAAACGTGTGGGAGCTTAAAATGACGAACTACGGGGTGATTTGAACTAACACTGAAACTGGTCGGTTGAATTGGAGAGTAAGTTAATGTCGTTTTGTTCTTTAAACAACGATTTCATGTTAATTAAAGGTTGCGATTTGACCACAAAAGCATGACAAAAGTTATGAAGGGCGCAATAACGGTTCAAAGTCAATGAGTGCAGATATTCTAGATCAAGTCCTTATATCCACAATCAAACACGGACAGTTTTTTTGACATTGGTTTTTTAAGTCTGCATTTGCGCAAACCACATTTTGGGTGGTTTAACTGTACACCCAAAGCAAAAGGTTACTAGTATTATAATGTTCGTAAATGTATGAGGAGTGATTGTCGTTCGGTTTTAAATGCGTTCGAAGATTTGATTCTGACATAAAAACCCCAAACAACCGATCAGAATGCATACAGTAGTATCCCATATCGTGTGCGACCATACCGTCTAGTTGAATTGTACTGGTCAACTGCCAGTTCATGGATTTAGCACAAGAAAAGCATGATGTGCAGATGCCCCAACTCGACAAGTCTCGCCCGAATTGAGTCCATCCGTTACTAGCTAGCGTTAGTGCTGGTGCATTCTCAACCCCACACTTTTGTGGAAGCTGAAAGAAAGATCACACGGTTGCTTCTTCCTCTCCAAAAGATTCAAAATCCTTACTCCCCTTTGAATGGCTCCTCCCCGGTCGCAATCGAGGGCTCACTTCTCAACCTTCCAAGTCAAGCGCAGCAGGCAGTCGAATCTCTTTCCTCCAGAGAGGGAAGGAGGCTCTTTCTCTTTTGCAAGTGGCGTTTTTCTCCTGGACGAGAAGGCCCCCTTCCCCAGAGGGGCCAGGATCGAAATGCCACCAGAGAAGCCTTTTCCTGTGAGATCCTTGGAGGGAAAAAGCTCGGCTTTTTCTCCATGCAACTGACGTCTGTATACGTGCGTTTTGAGTCAGCTGGATCGCAAGCAAGACTGCAGCGTAGCGCTCTCGTTTTTGATCATTCTTTGTCGAGCGTCGCCAGACTCAAATTCGCAAACTGACGGACGAAGATTCGGGAAAACAGAAGCTATCAAGTCTCCAACGAACTCCCAGACCAGTAATGAGACCCAGCGGTGAGACCCACAGCTCGAATGCGACTCGAACTCACACAAGCATCGAGCTAAACGTGGATCGCGGAGGGTATTCCTCTACACGCGTCCACACGGTATCAATAGTCCGCACTTAGGTCACGCTAGTCTTCAGCTTGGTCTACTATTATTAAGTGAACCTGCTTCGTGGTCACCCCTTCAAAATTTCAATAGGAGCGCAACGGATCCTCTCCCTCCCGTCCTTCCATTACGTTCCATGGGCGACACCATTGCGCCCAGGCTCGTGGCACTCGTGCTGCGGGTGGATCTGCTATGGTGTTCGGGTGGCCGCTGCTGCTGCTGCAGGACGAGCACCAATACCATGAGCTCTACCATGGGGCTCACACCGCCCCAAGCAACCAGAACAATGCAAATGTTATCAGTAGCACCTGTGATGCGCAGCAGAATCGGTTCAATTTGATGTTCGCGGTCGCGTCCATCATGGCGAATGCCATGTCGCTCCCAATTAGCGTATTCTTGGACGTCGCGGACCCCAAGTGCACGACTGTAGCCGCGGCCACCACCCAAGTACTCGCGCTGCTGCTGCTCGCCCACGCAGACTCGCAGCGCTTTGACGTGTTCCTGCCAGCGTATGCGCTGCTCGCACTTGACGGCAGCGTGGCGACTATGGCGTTGCACCTCGCGAGTTTCGTGATTCTCAGATGCCAAGCAGGGATCCTCGCAGCGGTCAGCTGCATGTACAACGGCAGCAGCGCCGTGTTCGTCATGGTGTACGCAATGAAGACGCAGTTGGCTTCACGAGAAAGCAGTTGCTGTGTGCTTGCTGAACTTACTGCGGTAATGATTGAAATATTTTCAATATATTGCCGATGTTTTAATGCAATTGATATAGACATCAGATTTCAGCAATTGTCGGTCAATATTCAATACTATTGCGCGGTGTCAATAATTGCCCATCACACTTAATCAAGAAAGCACAATGCTTGTGCACGCATCGCATGAAAGAGTTCTGGTCTGGTAGTAGCATACCACCTTTGCCTTCCTACGTGGCTGGCCACAAGGGTCTACTTCTACATATCAGGGCTATCAAGGACAACTGTATCCACCTCGGTGCCTTGGTCCCATTTTTGCAGAAATCAGCATGTGCGGGAGGTAAACGACGATACCCACAAGTATAATGGGTATATCGGACAAAGCTGCACAGCGATTACAGCGCTCTTCGAAGGTGTCATTTCGCGATTTTCCCGCATCTTATCAGCATCTCGCCCCAGTGCCAGTTGCATCGCAAACAATGGGCGGCACGCATTCTTCCGAGCCGCGCATTGCGCCCGTCGACGTGGTGCTCGTCCCGCCACCACAGGAGACCTTCAAGCCGTGGCATCACGCGTTTCCAGCGATCATCCCCGCCACGACAACGAAGCTTCACTATGAGCGCGTCAACGGCGAGAACAAGGTTTTTGACCACGCCACGGGTACGCCACTCTTCCAAGTGCTCAAGCATACACAGGACATCCGCGTGATCGACGCAACCACCAAGGCGCTTGTCGCGACGCTGCGGAAAACCAGCGGCACGTTCGCTGTCATCCCCCCGGAATCGTCGCCACCCGAGCACATGACGGCCTTTGCAATCCGCGCAATGCTGCTCGTATCCGACGTGCACATGCATAGCACGTTGTCGGATCCAGCACCAGTCGCAGGCTTTGGCCCCGCCGCGACACTGAAGTTCGAAATGAGCGGCAACTGGGATATGGACAAAGCGATGGTCGTGTGGCAAACGCGTCGCCACTCAGAGACGCAGCGAAAGTCTCAGAGACGCGAGCCAATCTGCAAGATTCAAGTGGCTGACAAGGGCTACGATATTGACTTCGTCCCTGGCGTCGATGCGACGCTCATGGCGATCTTTTGCATTGTGCTAAATGAGATCGTCCGAGCAACGCAGACGCTGGGGGAGGATCGGAAGGCCACGACTGCGCGCAGTGCCCAGGTGGCATGGCAAGAAGTCCAGCCGATGAGCCAACAAACGTTTCTGTGAGCAGGTTTTTCTTCTAATGTCGTGTGTGTGCGCTTCGCTTTTTTGATACGAATTTGCAAATTGCATCAGAAGCCACCAGCCATGTAATTTGGAGGGGTCGTATTGATTGCATTGTGTTGCATTGTTGCATTTATAGAGGTTTCAAGCGTCCACTCCCATCGATTTTATTGGCGTTACGCTGAGAGTGTAACCTCCCTGAGGAACTCGCGTAACCCGTTCGTGGCCTTGAGGTTTGTTGGTGCGACTCTATGTGGACTCTATGTGGACTCATGTATTTTGGTCGTCGTTTCTTCCGAACAAATAGCTACAACACATTCATCACAAAGGCATAATGCGCATTAGAGGTGCAATATTTGTGTGTTGAGCATTTGTAATTCTCCGGGGTGCTTTATTCTGCTTGCGGGCTTTCCACCCTCAATCCTAAACCAGTTACGTGGGAAACAAGCGTGTTGTATTCGTTTCGACAGCTTTATCACAAAGCACTGCTTTTGCGAAGCCACACCGAAATAGAAAGTAACTAGTTTGCAGTTCGATTTGATTCACTTTGGAAATGGCGAAGCGCAATCGCTCGAACTCGGATGCAGACGGTTCCGCACGACGAGAGCGCAGGGAAGCGAGCGCGCGCAGAAAAGGAGACGCAGAAGCAAGCATGTGATGTAAGCGCAAAATCACTACCAAACAGCGTACGAGATGAGTCCTGAACGCGCCTACATGTTTTTGTCGTGGTATATTTGCGTCTATATGCACATCTATTGTCAGTGTGGTTGTGACGATGATGTGAGCTGGGCGATCATAGCTATGTCGTTCCATGTTACTTAGGTGTCAAGTCATCACCCCCATTTGTATGGCAGACATGTTTCTCAGCATTCTGTACCTTCAACAGCCACAAAGGCGTGCTTCTACATATCTGGGCTATCAAGGACAACTGTATCCACCTCGGTGCCTTGGTCCCATTTTTGCAGAAATCAGTGGTCCGACGATGCTCACAATTCTTTAATGTGTACATCAAATAAAGCGCTCTTCGAAGGTGTCATTTCGCGATTTTCCCGCATCTTATCAGCATCTCGCCCCAGTGCCAGTTGCATCGCAAACAATGGGCGGCACGCATTCTTCCGAGCCGCGCATTGCGCCCGTCGACGTGGTGCTCGTCCCGCCACCACAGGAGACCTTCAAGCCGTGGCATCACGCGTTTCCAGCGATCATCCCCGCCACGACAACGAAGCTTCACTATGAGCGCGTCAACGGCGAGAACAAGGTTTTTGACCACGCCACGGGTACGCCACTCTTCCAAGTGCTCAAGCATACACAGGACATCCGCGTGATCGACGCAACCACCAAGGCGCTTGTCGCGACGCTGCGGAAAACCAGCGGCACGTTCGCTGTCATCCCCCCGGAATCGTCGCCACCCGAGCACATGACGGCCTTTGCAATCCGCGCAATGCTGCTCGTATCCGACGTGCACATGCATAGCACGTTGTCGGATCCAGCACCAGTCGCAGGCTTTGGCCCCGCCGCGACACTGAAGTTCGAAATGAGCGGCAACTGGGATATGGACAAAGCGATGGTCGTGTGGCAAACGCGTCGCCACTCAGAGACGCAGCGAAAGTCTCAGAGACGCGAGCCAATCTGCAAGATTCAAGTGGCTGACAAGGGCTACGATATTGACTTCGTCCCTGGCGTCGATGCGACGCTCATGGCGATCTTTTGCATTGTGCTAAACGAGAAACCTCTGCGTTGAGCTTCAGGGAAGCTCGACTCTATGGGACAGGCAACGAGAGCCATCCAGTAGTACACAGCATTCCATGTGAGCACATGTGCGCTACTTTTCTTCAAAGCACTTAGCTAATTGTCAGATTTTTATTGCACTCGATGCATCAAAGCATTATTTCCATTTGCACGAGGCAATCATGAGCCCTGAAGGTAGAATTGAAGACTTCACTATCTTATAGAGGGGTCGTATTCATTGCAAGCCCCTGTTTAGCACAATGTATTCTATCTTGGATGTATTCTCTATCGGAGGTAAATATTTCATGAAGTTATAGAGGTTTTCCAGCATTCATTTCCATCATCGATTCGCTTTGAAAATGGCGAAGCGCAATCGCTGGGACTCGGACTCGGACTCGGATGCGGACGGCTCCGCGCGACGCAGAGCGCAGGAGAAGCGAGCGCGCGCAGAGAAGGGGGAGAAAAAAGGCGCACGCGCTTCATTCTCAAAAGCACGGCTGAGCAGTGTGCGAGACGAATCGGAACGCGTCTTCAAAGAGGCGACACCTGTTGGATCCAGGAATGCGCCAGAACGAGCGAAAACGCAGAAGCAGCTGACAGCGACGCTGCCACAGCAGCACAATTTCTATCTTCACGGCTGCCGTAGCGTGGACAACTATGCGCGGATCGGGAAGATCGATGAAGGCACGTACGGCGTGGTGTCCAAGGCGCGCGACAAGGTCACAGGCGACATCGTCGCGCTCAAACAGGTCAAGATGAGCGCTGACATGTGTCACGAGGGCTTCCCCGTGACGGCGTTGCGTGAGACGAACGTACTGCTCGCACTTGATCACCCGAACATCGTCAAAGTGCGCGAAATGGTCGTGGGGTCGACGCCCGACAAGATCTTCATGGTCATGGACTACGCCGAGAACGACCTGAAGAACGTCATGGAGAACAAGATGAAGCAGCCGTTCCTGCAGTCCGAGGTGAAGAACTTGATGCACGCGCTGCTCAGCGCGATCGCGTACATGCACGAGCGCTGGTACATCCATCGCGACCTCAAAACGAGCAACTTACTGTACGACAACCAGGGGGTCTTGAAGGTGTGCGATTTCGGATTGGCGCGGAAATACGGCTCACCGATCCGCGGGTACACGCAGCTAGTGGTCACGCTCTGGTACCGCGCACCCGAGCTTCTGTTAGGCGCAACGACATACTCGACGGCGGTGGACATGTGGTCTGTCGGCTGTATCTTCGCTGAGATTTTGCTCATGAAGCCATTGTTCCCTGGACGAGGCGAGATCGACCAAATGGACCAGATCTTCAAACTGCTGGGGTCCCCAACCGAAGAGAACTGGCCGGGGCTGCTTGATTACCCAAATACGCAGGGGATTCGCTGGAAATGGCAAAAACAGAGCAAACTAAGGGAGAAGTTCCCCGTCGCGGCCGCGTTTTCCGGCGGTGGATGCGCATTGTCGAACGCTGGGTTCGATCTGCTGCGCCGCATGCTCACGTACGATCCAAAGCAACGGATATCCGCGAAAGAAGCACTCGCGCACGACTATTTCAAAGAAGCACCGGCACCAAAGCGCCAAGAGATGATGCCAACGTTTCCAGCATAGAACGCACACAGCATTAGGAAACTCAAGTAGAAAGACTGCATTAACAGTATTCATTCCCCGATTTTGAACAAATTGGAGCTGATGGGTTCACTCCTTTCACAAAAATGTGCTCGACCCACACCCCTTACACTTGGCCCATGCGGCTTCGGTCACCAGCCAGCGACGCGACATATTGTTTGTCTTCGAAACGACTCGGGAGGAACGCATGCGCGTACTTGGCAAGACGCTCTGCTTTTGGTTGCTCACCCATCACATGAGCCGCCAACAGTTGTCCGGATGCCCCGCTTGACCTACACGAAATGTTATTGTAGTGGGAGACACAGCACGCCATTGTCAGCAAGAGTACAAACCAAAAACTGATCTTCATGTGCATAAAAACCTTCAGTTCTTACATGAGTCCGACGCCAGACATCGCCGACTGCAAGAACACGCCGTCAACCGTACTCGGTGCTGGTCCGATCAATGGCATGTTGTCCATCGTTTTGCAATAGTATCCTCCATTCACTGTGAAAGAGCTACGGACCAAGTCGTCCGTCACGTACGATTTCAGCTGAGGGAAGAGCTTCGTTAGCCCACGTAAGCAGGTCTCTGGGAATCTGCACAAGGAAACGACGACAAAGGCACTTCAACTTTAGTAAACACAGCCTCTGAAACCAAGGCGGCAATTGTGAAAAAAAAAGAAACGTGCTTTGGGTCCAGGAGCTCTTCGACAGGGTATTTGGCAGGCACCGCTTCGATGTCGTAGGTCCACACGCACATCAACTTGTTTGCCAAATATGGCCGCACGTGGATACCTACAAGAAAAGCCACGGTCAGGATTAAGGGATTGGTGCGTTACTGTGGCTAGGATTGATCTGACGAATCGTACCAGATGGATACTCTTTGAGCATTCGTACCGTCGCTGGGTCTTTCGCGTATTCGATTCGCTCTTCTTCAGAAAACTAGTACAAAAGCATATAGAGGAGCATGTGCGTCAATGCCAACGCCATTACTTGCTAGTACCTATACTGCCTCTCATACCTCTAGGTGGCCAATCGGGTCGGAATCAAACGTTAGAGGCATTGTGGACGTGATCGTCTGGTTGATATCGTCAAATACGGCACGACAGTGCAATTCGTTCACAATTGGGATGTCAAAGCTCGACAGATCTTTTTTCTTCAGCAACCCGAGCGTCTCCTCAAAAAGCGGTCCCGTTGCAAACACGACGTTCGGCGTCGAAATGTGCTGCGTGCCCTCTTCTTCAGACTCGACCTTCAACCCACTGATGCGTCCACCGTCAGCAAAAATGTCGGTCACTTTGCCATGCACAATTTGCGCATTTGGGCAGTATTCGAGTGCTTTCGTAAGTTCAAAATTGCCCTAGACATGCCAAAAGCAACAAAAATGTTAGATCAGCAAACGCACAAACCCTAGACACACACGAAGGTCGCAGAACAATAGGAGTGAGTGATAACGAACCAGTTTGAATGGATTCATGGATCCGCATCGCCGAACGTGGAGCGCGCCAAACGCATTCGAGTCTTTCAGCGACGGGAATACTTCCTTCACGTTGTCAATGCCCAGCAGCAGATCCGACCCATCGAGGTCGTAATCGATTGTCTCGCGCGAGCACCTGTATCCGCTCAAGCCCGATCCCGCATCATGTACGCGCAGCTCACCCCCACCATTCTGACCCAACTTGCGTCCCAATCGCTTAAACTCTTCGAGTTTCTTTGGGTCGCGCGTGACAAACAAGTAGCCATTGCGGTTGAGCTCAATCATGTTGTTCGTCTTTTTCGAGATCTCATCGAGCTCGTCGATCGACTGCGTCACCAACTCGCGCATCGGCGCTTCGTCATCGCTCGGGAACCAGTTGCGGTAGCTGAACGAGCCATTCGCACTGCACACACACACACACACACACACAATCATCATGAGTATCCACGAAGGTCCATACAGAAACACACATTTACATCCATCCATAAAATTCTCGTTCTCTCTCTACCTGGTAAGCGACAACGGCGGCAGCGCGTCGACCAGGATGGGCTTGAACGCGCGGTTGAAGCGGTTGAGCTTGGCCAAGTGGTAGAACGCGGAGCAGCCGGCGACGCCCGCGCCCACGACCACCACGTCGCCCGTCGCCTTCTTCAGCATCTCGAGCTCTCTGATTCCGCCGGTACGTATGGAAATGCACGCGAGGGATCCATATGTGGCTTGAAGAACAGGAGATGTGCTTCAACCTGAGTGGGGAAAAGGGAGTAATTACGAGTATGACGCTTCGTAAAAAGGTGCAATCAGTAAATACCCTCCTTTTAACGACCATGCTGGAAACTTCAACCTGTCGTATGACTGTCTACAGTATCGCAAGACGACATGCTCTTCAAGAAAGGCAAATAGTAATTATTTTAGGAGATATAATATACTCAAAACCAGATTTCTGACTACTTCTACAACCTATCTGTATCCGGTATATAACCACCGTAGCTCGAATCTTGCAATTATGTTTGCAACGCTTTGAAAGCAATAGTATCACCGCATCTAATCACCAACACATCCAATCCCAATGCAGCCCAACGAGTGCAACTTGTGTGTACGCGTGCTCATTTGCGAATCCACCTGCTCGAGAGCATACGTCGTGTGGTGAATGCTCCGCGGGCTCCGACACTCCATCGCCACCTTCACAGCAACACGAGCGAAAGCGCCATCCATCGCCTCTTCCTTCCCCCAACGCCGCTTCGTCTGCAGCCACCACCGGCACCACCACCGCAACGCTAACATGGACAAACTACTGCAGCAGCACGGTCGCGACGCCAAAGCGACCAACGGCAAGGCGTACACGCTCTTGCCAGAGCTCACGTGGACCGGCGAGCGATTTGAAACGGATGTGTGTGTGCACGTCGGCAGCGACGGATTCATCGCGTCTGTGACCAAGGCGGAGAAGACTGCGACGCAAGCAGGTGACGCCATTGCGCTGCCTGGCCATGCGCTGATCCCAGGTATGGTGAATGCGCACTCGCACGCGTTCCAGCGCGGGCTGCGCGGTCTCGGCGAGACGTATCCGAAGGACACGCAGGGGAAGAGCAGTTTCTGGACATGGCGCGAGGAAATGTACAAGTTGGTCGGCGGCATGACCCAGGACCAAATTTATGCGCTTACGAAGCAGTGCTTTACCGAAATGCTTGACGCTGGGATCACCAGTGTTGGCGAATTCCACTACTTCCATCACGGACGCCCCGAAGAAGCCGAAGACGGAGCAAGCAACCGCTTTGCGTACGATGAGCAGATTTTGAAAGCCGCCAAGGATGTCGGTATCCGTATCGTACTTCTCAATGCATTCTACGAACACGGCGGATTCCGCCAAGCGCCAATGTCGGAGTCTCAGAAGCGCTTCAAGGTGTCCTCGCATGATGAGTACTGGCGTCAGATGGATGCGCTCAAGCCGAAACTGGACGCGTCCACCCAGACGCTCGGTGTCGTCGCCCACTCCATGCGCGCAGTGGAGCTCAAGGACATCGTCGAACTCCACGAAGAGAGTGTGCGACGCAAGCTTGTGTTCCATATCCATCTTGAGGAGCAGGTATGCAGATATGAAGTCCTATGGTTGCTGTGAGTGTGTTGTTTGGTCTCATTGGATTCGTGTTTGTATCTGGCAAATAGACAAAAGAAGTCGATGACTGCAAGGAAGCGCACGATGGTGAGACACCCATGGCGATCCTTTTGAAGAACCTGAAGATCGACAACAAGTTCACTGCTGTCCACTGTACCTGGACGGAGGCAGACCTGCTGAAGCAGTTCGTCGACAAGAAGGGCAATGTGTGCATTTGCCCACTCACTGAGGTATACAGTTTTTATAATATGTCTGCTCACGTGGCTTGCCAGTGTCTAATGAGCTCTTTTGCCATGTGGTAGGGAAATCTGGGCGACGGATTTCCAGTGATTGCAAGCTGCCTAGACAGAGTGTGCCTTGGCACCGACTGCAATGCGAGAATTGATATGTGCGAAGAGATGCGCTGGTTGGAATACGGCCACCGACTCCACCAAAGTCGACGAGGTGTATGCACGGAAGCAACCGATGAGACCGATCTCGCAAAGTTGCTTTTCCGTTATGCGACGAAGAATGGCGCAGAGTCATTGAATCTGAAAGTGGTACGTGCGCAGATAACATTACTGCGAGAAAATCTATCTTGCTTACTGATGTTGTATGCGCAACGCTACATTGAATAGGGAGAGATCAAGGATGGTTTCGGTGCAGATTTCGCGTTGGTCGACATCAATGAAGACCAGCTGAAGTTCTCCAATCCAGCCTCGTTGCTTGGCGCCTTCATCTTTGGTGCGAACGGAAGCAGCGTGGTGAAAGCAACTTGCGTGAATGGCAAGTGGCGACAAGCGTCATCTTCCACTTCGAAGGCTATCAGCTCAGACGAGAATGCTTCAGATTCACAACTGTCGAAGGAGCATGTTGCCCAATTGGCTGCTGCAGCCAAATTGGCGAACATCAACAGTGATGACGTGCTGGAACTCTCCTGCGGTTTGATGAATATCGAATCGACTTCAGGCAATGAAGAGGCAGTTGGCAAGGCCCTCGAGAACTGGTTTACCTCTCACGGATGGAAAGTGGAGCTGCAAAAGGTTGCTCCACAAGGCGATGCCGCCGTGAAAGCAGATCGGTACGTTTTTTGTTGTTGTTGCAATGCTGTCGGTTGCCATTGATCAATCAGCCTTCTCACTTATCGTCTTGTTACAGGTACAATGTGTATGCGAGCCGCACTGGTAACAAGAGCCCGAGCCTGCTGTTCAACTCGCACATGGACACTGTTCCTCCTTTCCTACCGGCTCGAACGGACGGGAAAACGTTGTATGGACGTGGATCCTGTGATGCCAAGAGTTTGGTCGCTGCTCAAATGATTGCGTCTCAAAAGCTCGTCGAAGCTGGTTTTGCTGAAGATGTGGGGCTTCTGTATGTGGTCTCCGAAGAAACCGACCATAGCGGCATGAAGAAAGCGAACGAGTTGGGCTTGAAACCGAAGCACATGGTGGTCGGTGAACCAACGGACATGAAGATGATTCGCCTGCAAAAAGGAATTCTCAAAATTCGTCTGTCTCGCCAGGGTGCTGCGGCTCATAGTGGTAAGTAACCTGCTGTCAGTATGCCGCGCTTGGATGCAGCGTGATTCGAGATAACTTACATATCTGTGTACACTATTATTCCCAATAGGCTACCCTCACCTAGGCGATTCTGCAATCGATCCATTGATTGACGTGCTCCATGACCTGAAGCACGAGCAATGGCCAAACTCTGAGGAGCTTGGTGCCACGACGCTCAACATTGGCATCATCAACGGTGGTCAAGCAGCGAACGCTATTCCGGAGTACGCATCTGCGATGCTCATGTTCCGACTGACAACGAACCCTGAAAAGATCATGGATCGTGTGAAGGTACTAACTACTGTTGCTGATATTGCGGAAATGCGCATAGCCATTGATCTTACATTATGATTTCCCGCTATGCGTAGAAAATTGTATCGGGTCGTGTCGACATCGAGCTGTACACTTCTAACTCCCCTGTGCACCTGACAGTCGTGGAAGGTTACGAGACCGACATTGCTTCGTTCAACACGGACATCCCCTACTTCCAGTTCGACGGTAATGCGTACCTTGTTGGTGCCGGAAACATCACGGACGCACATTGTGCGCGCGAGTTCATCGAAATCGAAGACCTACGCAACCTCGTCGATTTCTACTTCACGTTGGGAAAGACGCTGATCGAGAAAAAGTAAGTGAGGAGGTTCCCGTCGAGGCAAAAGAAATCTAGATGTTTGATAAGAAATCCCTGAATACTTCATAGCATTCCATAAATGATTTGTGTATTCCAAACATCAAAACTCGTCAAAGCCCAGCAAGTGAACGCAGGGTGAGAAGGTGATCTAGGCTGGCGCATGAACACCAGCAGATTTGGTGGCGAGTTCAAATTGGATCGGGTCCAGATTACCCCATTCTGCTTCCCACTGAATCTCCTGCTTTGCAAAATTGACTCCAATACGCTGCTGATAGGCGTCCAGGCTTCGTTCGCTTCCAAGAGAGTAAGTGCCAGCAGCGATGCTGCCAGTTGGCTCTTGATTGTTGCCACCACCCAAAAGTAAGCTCTTCACATACCGCTGCGACGCTGTTCTCCACACCGCGGTGTCGTTGTCTTCAATCTCCTGAAACACACGGCGATACGAGCGTGTCCACAGGTGATAAATAATCGATTCGCCCGGCGTAAAGAAATCCCAACCCGACGTCCACAGACGAGCGCTCATCGACGCTTCTTCACCGAAAAACAAAAACCGCAACGACTCATCGTACGGGACTTCGCTGATTACTTTGGCCGAAGAAAACGCAAACCCGGCAGCCCAGAAGCTCGAAGGAAGAGGACTGAGAGAGAATGCATAAACACACACACACCATCAGCAATAGCAAGAGCGTTGCACTTTCAACAGATACGTACACTGGCGAAATCGTGGCGAGAGTTTTACTGGCTTGACGGAGTATCCCGTTCTCATCGAATGCTGACGCGCATAATAGCGTTGGGCGGCGGTCGGATGAAACATTGTTCGGCAGTGTGTACCCAAGCGGATACGTCGTCAGGATCGGCTTTGGCGTGGCGCAGAGTAGCAGTTGTTCGAGAAGAAACACGTCCCAACCTGCGCGGAATCGCATATGACTGTCGATTTGCAGGTAGAAGTCCTCCCCATCCCACAGCTTCTGCATTCCTGCGCGAGCCACACACGGGCCAGCGGCACTACGGTAGTCCGCAAACTGCACGCGCACTTGAGAGCGTGGGTACATCTCTTCAAAGTGGCGGAGCGTATCGTCATTTTCGTCCTCCTGCAAGTAAATACCGATGTGAATACGGTCTGGAAACGTTGCTTTATGCAGTAAATCCGCGACCGTGTGTCTGCATTCCGGATCACGATAGCTTGGGATGCCAACGAAAATGGTACGTGCATCCCCCAGAGATGCTTCTTTCGATAATAAAATGTTTGGACTTGGAGATGGCGGTGGCTCTAGACTATTCTGTCGTTGTTGCTTCTGAGGCTCGATACTAGCTGCTGGGTCCGGCGGTTGCTTTGCAACGTGTCCATAGTACCACACTGTTATCGCCATGCGCTCGTAAAAAGTCGGAAGCACCTCATGCTCCACATCAAGACTTCGAAACACGACCAGCGTGTCCAGCTTTGGGGCAACGTCCCAGTGCTGCATTAGAAGAGTCGAGGTTCCCTTCACGTACACACGCAGCTGGCCTTCGTGCTCAGGTACCCAATCTTGGTTCAGGTAATACACACACGTGAGAACACGCACGAGTCCATCGGAAGAAGACGAAGTGCCGCTTTCGTCCTGGTGCGCTGTCGAGTACGTGTCTGTGTGCTTCACAAATCGACTCCCATCGCCTGGCTACACACAAAAGCACAGCAGCAAAGGTCAAGGAGCATAATGTCTGATACCAATACCAATGGGTCACAACGATGCAGCAAGTATGAAGCAGGAAAAAAAGGATACAAAAATGGCAAATTGCGTGGACGTGACGTTCCGAAGATCCAGGTCAGGATTGGTCTGTTTGAAGGCGTACGCCGCACTCTCGACTTGCTTCATCAGGTACAGAATCGCAGGATGCAGCAGATCTGACCGATTCAGATCACTGGGACGCTTGACCCAGTGGATACGGTCTCCGCGCACGGCACGCTCGTTGCGAAGGTGATCGCCGTGTCCGACCTTGGCTTCATGAAACGATTCGGTCTTCGTGAGCGCGAGCAATGCGTCACGCACGGTGACAGCATGCTCCGATCCGAGAAACGCATCTTTCACGACAAAGCCTGGTGACTCGGGGTGCTTCAGAACTGACAAGTGCGTACATACAAATCGCAAAGTTAAAGCGTATCGTGCGATTTGATATGGCGTGATGACAGACTGGTTCAGGTACGTACCAAACAATTCGGAAGGGTTCAGCTTCGCATTCGCACCAGCAACTTTCCTTGGACGACCCACGCCCGTTGCCACTGCTGGGCGTGTAGTTGAAGCCACGGGTGCTTTGCTGCTCCCACCTGTCCGCTGATCCGCTATCGCAGCTTCTGTCGCTTCGTCACCAGCTGTGTCCACTTTCCCGTTGCTCTCTGGATTGGTTAGAGGCGCACGTGGCTGTGCTGGAGCGTTCGCTTGCAGTGGCACGCCCAGAGAAGCCTCCACGAGCGCCTGCAGTTGCGGCGACAGCACGCTCAGCAGCGATTTCTTGTCCATCGTCCTGCGTGCTTCTGGTGCGCGTGGCTTCAATTGGATGTGTGCAAATCGAATCCAATCACGATGGTATCAGATCCAGTAGCATACGCCTGATCCGATCAGGGCCCTTTGCTAAGTCTCTGTACGGTATGACATCTGAGTCTGAGACCGTGACGAGCCTCAAACAGAACTTCAATAGAAAAAAGTCGGCATACCTTTTATAATGAGTATCTTTGATAAAGCAAAGTATTCATGATAAAGTAATTCATACTATGTGTGATAAATGTACAATATTTACTTTTTAGTTTTTTAAAAAGGGTTGATATTGTAGAGAGGTATTCAAGATCGGTGATTACCGGTGAGGAAGAGCTGATGAGCAGTCACAATGCAGCCACAAGAGCTTTACATGCGCCGGTATTCTTTGATCCACAGCGTCCTAGTATTTCTCCATTAAAGCAGCCGCAACACAAGACCCAGCGCCATGAGCTCCTTCCGCCTCCGCATCAGCAACGCGCGCCAGATCGTGCAGGTGTGCGCCAACCACGAAAAGTTCAAGGCCGGCAAGGCGCAGGACGAGCTCGCGGTGATTGCGCACGGCGCGCTCGTGGTCGACCACGTCGGCAAGATCGCGGCCGTTGGCACGGACGAGCACGTGGCGCAGTGGCTGCAGACGCAGCCGCAACCCGTACACTTTGACGAGGAGATCGACGGCAGCGAGTTCTGCATCCTGCCCGGGTTCGTCGACGGCCACACGCACCCTGTGTGGAGCGGCAACCGCGTCGGTGAATTTGCGATGAAGCTCGCTGGTGCGACGTACATGGAGGTTGGATCTTGTTTTTTGTTATTATTGTGGGCTTTATGCTGGCTCAGTACTGTAGCACTCATGGGTTTATGTGTGGCGTTACTGTGCGCAGGTCCATGAAAGCGGTGGTGGCATCAATTGCTCCGTGCGTGCGACGCGCAACAGCAGCGAAGAGGAACTGACGCAATTGCTTACGGCTCGTCTTGACCGCATGCTGCGCAGCGGGACGACGCTGATCGAGGCCAAGAGCGGCTACGGACTAGAAACTGCAACCGAGTTGAAGATGCTTCGCGTGCTGCACAACGCCAAGCATCCGGTCGAGATCGTGTCCAACTACCTGGGCGGCCACTCGGTGCCCGAGGGCATGACCGCGGCCGCAGCGACCGACGACATCGTCAACAACCAGATCCCCGCCGTCGTCCAGGCCATCAAGGACGGCACCATCTCGCCTGAATTCATGTAAGTCCGTATCTTCAAAGTGGTTTTGTCCTTGAGGTTCACGCAGTAGGCTAATATGCTGTGATTTGCCAGTGACGTGTTTTGCGAGAAGGGCGTGTTTGAGCACGACGACACACGCCGCATCCTCGAAGCTGGCGCGAAGGCTGGGCTCAAGATCAACTTCCACGGCGACGAGATGTGCGCGATGCAGTCCGGCACGCTCGCGTCGGATCTCCATGCGCGTGCTGTCTCCCACTGCGAGATGCTCACAGCCAAAGACCTCGAGGCGATGGCGAGCCACACGCCAGACCCAGTGTTCGCGGTGCTGCTGCCCACGACCAAGTACATCCTCAAGCTACCCAGTCCACCGGCGCGCGACATGCTCACGGCGGGTGTGCCAATCGCGCTCGGTAGCGACTTCAACCCAAACGCGCACTGCATGTCGATGGCCATGACCATGAACATGGCGTGCGTGCTCTTCGGCATGACCATGAAGGAGGCGCTCGTGGGCGCGACGATCAACGCGGCCGCCTCGATCGACCGCTCGGCCACCCACGGCAGCATCGAAGTCGGGAAGCAGGCCGATCTCGTGATCCTGCACGCGACGCAGTGGGAGCAGGTAATCTACGAAATGGTGGACCCGCCGATCGAGTTTGTCGTGAAGAAGGGCGTCTTCTACCCATCGAACAAGTAGTAAGAAAAGGAAAATACATGTGTGCTCATTCTGTTCTCTACCTTGTACGGTGAAAGACTGGAGATAGGATATTATCACAATAAGCATGCACACGACGGAACTTGACGCCGTCGAGTATTGGCACATGATAATTTAGGAAATGGAAGTTGCGACCAGTTCCTTTCCTTTAGCAACGAGTGTGCTCACCTTGAATGGGATGCTGTGTTCGGCCAGCAGTAAGGACGACGGACCGCATGCGTGGAGCTCAGAGTGAGAGCTGAGAAACTAGTGATACGATCTCAGCAGAGGATAACGCGCTATGGAGAAGCTAGAATACAAAATCCAAGAACGCTTCATGAAGACCATAAGTCTTGTTCATTTTCTCCCAAATACAAAAGCATTAAAACTACTTTGTTTCAAGAGGAGACTTGGCACTCATAAGCTAAGTTACTTATCCGGTGGGCGGCTGGTACGTGTTCTTCTCGTTCCACTCGTCCATTTTCTTTTCGATGAATGCGATGACCTTCGGATCCGGGACGACGAACAGGTGCGTCTCGTCGAGGTCTTCAATCACAAACCGATGCTACCAGCACAGCAAACAACACCAGCGATACACAGCGCATTGTAGCACGAGCGTAGCAGTACTGAGTGAGTATCAATACTGCGCAAAAGCGAAGAATCATCGCGCGATATTACCTGTACAGCCGTCTCATTGAGATGCAGCAAATACTGCTTTGTCGCTGGATCGCTGTCATTAGTTAGACAGAGAGAAGAGAGAGACAGAGAGCGCATGAGCACACGCATATAGAGCAGAGAACGCGCCAATCGCTGTGCAGCAGCAGCAGACGTAGCAGACGCACACACCACTTGACCAGGACGCCCTTGTTCACGATCGGCATTGCGGCGTTGCCCCCAACAACAACAACAACAACAACAACAGCAAAGCAAAGCAAGCAAAGAGCGGCTTGTTCGCACTTAAGCAAACTAAGTACAAGTGTAGCTCGAACTTAGTATCCTGATTATGAGTAAGTACGAATATGACTCGAACTTACTTACTCACGGCAAAGTTCGCTTGTTTGGACTTGTGCCATTAAAGGGTCCATTATTTATTATATTTTACAAATGAGACACCATGAGCTGCAGTGAGGACGCTTTGAGGGCGAGAGTGAATGCGCAGGAATTCTGGAGGTGCCTCATTTTTCGGCGCTTGTGGATGATCAGCAACCTGTGCTGCGGCGTCCGACTGCACCGCTATCCTCTGCACACCGCCGCATCGCATCGCTCTGCGATCACGCCGTTTGTCCGAGCGGTTGTCCTCCCAGCCTTTACGATGCAGCTCCGCAGCCGAGCCACCAGCACCTCCGCTGCAGCGGCCACAATCGCAACAGAGACCTCGGACACTAAAGTTCCGCGTCGAAGATCGGCGTCAGCTTCTGCGAGAAGCGCTGCACGTGGTGGTGATGCCGCGATAAAAGTTGAGATCAAGGAAGAGTCCGTGGAGACGGCGCTCTTTTCGTCGCCGACACGACCCTCGCGTCGCGCAAAGCGCACGTCAATGATGGTACATGCAATGAAGCAGGAGCGTGATGATGCGATCGATGCTGTGAAAGCAGAGGACGATGGGAAGGCAGGGGAGCTGCTCATGAGCCCCGCGACAAAGAAGAAGAAGGTGAAGCGAGTGAGTGCAACGGACGATCTGCTGCGCGTCAAGCGAGAGGAACCAAAGCAGTGGAAGGACATGCTGCTGGGTATCCAGGAGATGCGTGCCAAGCGCGACGCCGACGTTGATACCATGGGCTGCGAAGTATGTAGCGCATAGTGGCATTGCGTATCGTAATGGATATATGGATGCTGGTACTCTCATGTGCTGTCGTCTGTTTTATAGACACACGTGGACGACAAGGTTGCTCCCCATGTGTGGCGGTTCCACACGTTGGTGTCGGCAATGCTGAGCAGCCAGACGAAGGACCCAGTCAACGCTGCCGCCATGGAGCGACTCATTGGACGAGAAGGAGGTATATTTGCTGCGAGTTTGTCAGCTGGAATGTGGTGCAAAATGCTAACACTGCTGCCTTTCGTAGGACTCACGGTCCAAACCATGCGCGACATTGACGAGAACGAGCTGGCGCAGATCATCCATCCCGTGGGGTTCTACCGCAACAAGGCGAAGTACATCAAACAGGTCGCGGAGATTCTCACGAAACAGGCCGCAGGTTCAGACGTGGTGGACATCCCCAGCACTTTTGAAGACTTAGTGGCGCTGCCTGGTGTCGGCCCCAAGATGGCGTACCTCGTGATGGACTGCGCATGGAACAAGTACGAAACCGGGATGCTATGAATATATATAGCTGCAACGTACTAACACGTGTGGATTTGCTACCACCTGTAGCGTCGTTGGCATTTGCGTGGATACGCACGTGCACCGCATCTCGAATCGACTCGGATGGGTGAACACGTGGAACAAGAAGAACCCGAAAGCCCAGGATCCTGAGAAAACGCGCGCCGTACGTGAGATCAACAAATGCGCTGCCATGCTTCATTAGTGTGTGTGGGGGGGGAGGAATTTCTACTAATCTGGGAGCTTTTCATTTTTTTTCGTGAACGCAGGAGCTTCAAGACTGGCTTCCCCAAGAGCACTGGGGCCCCATCAACGTCCTCTTGGTCGGATTCGGGCAAACGATCTGCCAACCGCGCAATCCGAAATGCACGGAGTGCAAGATCAGCCATCTCTGTCCATCCGCCAACAAGTCCGTCATTTAGAACGCCAACGTATATATTCGTCAAACGCGCACATGACTAAGTAATACAAAACGGAATGCCTGGATCTTTGCGTTGGGCTTCCTGGCCACTTTTCAGACGTCGGCAAAAGAACGCGGTGAACGGCACCAGCAGAACACCTAATGCGAAGCAAATGCCCTGGACGACGTACAATTCGCCGCCAAAGTACGCGTTCGAGAGCAGGACGGCGGGGTGCTCGAGCAAGTTCATGACGGCGCCAACCGTGTAGATCAGACCTATGAGCGTGCCCATGTTCTGGAGCCCAAAGATCTTCGCTGTGAACACAGACAACACTGCGTACAGGAATGATTGGAACCCAGTAAAGAGGAAGAACGTCACGCACTGCACGTTCAGGTTTGGGATCAGCGCCAAACTGTTGTACGCAAGACCCAGGATGTTTGTGCAGACCAGTGCGGCCGCGAGTCCCTTTTTATCAACGACGTGGTCGATGATGGGAATAAACAAGAACCCCAATGGCAGCACAATGCTGAAGATCGTTGTATACAAGTGGTCGTGCTCTTGGTCACCGTAGTTCTCGAGCAATATGGTCCCAGTCCCAATGTACACCAGCGTACGTAGCTCTTGCACGGCGGCAAACACAACGATGAAGACGAACTCGAATGTGCGAATCTGTGTACGGATCGGAGCGTCGACTAACTGACCCGAGGGGTCATCGCTGATACTGGGCAGCCGATAGTCTCCGGAATTTACCCTTTCACAGTCACCTGACTGAAGAATGGCGGTTGTCCCGTTCGTGTTGCTTATTGGACCAAGCTCTGAAGACGTAGTGGACTCTGTCCCCTGAGAATCGTGCCCCTTTGCATCAATGCTTCGAAGTGTGTGCTCGTTGATATGCCACAGTCCAATGAGCACCACATAGATCACAGCAGCGATCGCAGCTAATATGCACAGGAGGTACTGTCTGGAGACGCCAAAGTGGGACTTGATCGAGTAGAACCCGAGGAAGATGATACTGCTGCCATCGGAGAGGCAGTTGGCTGCGGCGAGGATCGCGGTCTGGTGCTTTGGTACCAGGAAACTTGCTGGAAACGACACCATCAACGTCAGGATCCCGCCAACCGCGATGAGCGTGTACGCAAGGACGAACACGTCGAAGTGCTGCGACTGAGCGAACGCGAGTAGTGCCAGCCCTGCGACTTCCAACACACCTGCAGCTGCAACCGCGATCTTTG
This sequence comes from Globisporangium ultimum DAOM BR144, assembly GCA_000143045.1. NCBI lineage: Eukaryota > Oomycota > Peronosporomycetes > Pythiales > Pythiaceae > Globisporangium > Globisporangium ultimum. The sequence continues at coordinate 777,184 of GL376567.1, forward strand.
GGCCCGCGTAGTCTAAAAAGAAGCCTAACGGCAGCGCAGCACCATCCATCAATGCAACTGAGACGACAAACATGAGGTTGAGCTTGTTCTCCTGGGCATCGCAGCCTGAGCGAGGGCTTGAGTCATTCTGTGGCTTGAGCGCATTGCTGTGGTCGCAGAGCTCGATGTATTGTTGTTCGTCTTGCAGCATGAGCAGCAGCGGCGCCCAGCCGTAGACGAGCCCCGAAAAAAGCAGGTCCGAGAGCAGCACGACAACAACAAGTGCTATGCGTCTCGGCTCCATTCGGTGTCCAGCGGCGTCTTGGAGCTTGTTGTAATCTTCGTCCATTGTCTGCTAAAGCTCGATGCGCGTGCTCTCGAGAACGTTTGAAAATGGAGTCATAAAGCTAAAGATTGCTCCGTTTCCATCCACCGACGGTCGAGGTACGCGATGAAACACATCCAGCAAGTCAAAGGTGGGTTGGATGTCCACACAAGACCATTTCTTTTCAAACTACATGAACGCCAGCGCCTTAGCACCAGAAAGTATCCGTTGAACGGCCCTCAAATTATTCGATAAAAAGAGTGTTAGATGAACCGCTCCACGTCTTTCTTTGATCAACAAGTAAGGAGCAGCCTTGACGCGCTTCGCTGCCTTTCGACCGTAACGACGATCACTCTTAGTTCCTGCCCAAAGCAAAGTTATGTATGCTCGCGGATTGATTGCCTCCTACAACTGCAAAGAGGATTTCCATCTAGCACTACGTCATTGTGTATATATATAATAGATTGACACATGCTCTCTCCTCCGTTTCGTTTACACTCGCTGCACTTAGTCGGTTAGCGCTCCAGTTCTCCCGGCACTTTACGATCTTCGAATCTGTCCAGAAGAGTAACGCTTTTGAAGTGTTTCCGCTTGAGCGTGCCAGCAGCTTCCCTTGTTTTTGTCAAACTCGCAAACTTCTCACTACAGACGTTTTCGTGTCAACGGTGAGCGAAGTAACGAGTAGTAACGAGTAGTAACGAGAACCACGATGCGGTGGATGTTGCATGGCATATATGACATAGCAATGGACTCCGGAGCATCAGCACAAGCCGACTTCCAAGAGCCTAGACACTACAGAGATCAATCAGCCGACATCCTAGCAACGACATCACGCTCTGGATCACAGATACCGTACTATTTAGAGAGGGAGAGAGATGGACACTTGAACTCGGTAAAAGAGGACTGATCTGGACACAAGAGTGGACGAGATAGCTCGGGCCAATATAATTTAGGAGCAACTGGGAGTGCGCTCGTTATTTACAAATCCCTTGCTGAGGCACGTACTCGACAAGAAACGCGCAGCATAAAAGACAGAATTAAAGTAAGGAATTAACATATTCAGTATCTGCACTCATGCAACCAGCGTTCACTCCTGGTTGACGTCGTCGTTGATGCTGCTTTTGCATCGAGCTACTGCTCTCAATCTGCTCTTCTTGGTCGTTGTCAACGGCTTAAATCAGTTCTCCCCTTTTTTTTGCTTTCCTTTGTCGTCACCATCCTCTTCCAGCTCATGTTGACCACCTTCAAACTGCATATCAACAACAGGAGACAAAGACTTGTCTTCAGGTCTCGCAGCGTCTTGCTCCCCTACCTTGCAAGGCAACTTTCTAGCCGATGTACTGCTGTTCCAGGTTCATGTATACTTGTAGTATCCCGTTTGCGTAGCATAAATGCGCCGACAGTGTTCACACGACCACGTGCGCTGGTCCAGTACTTTACGCCTCACCTTGCACGCAACTAGTAGAGCAACGACCCCTGTCTCAAGTTCTATTACCACGAGATGCAACCGACACATCCCTATCAAGACGCATTCTAGAAAGGGACATGTCGGTTATGTAGCACATACTTTCGTCTCACTCGCAGGGCCACGAGAGCAAATGCGCCAGGATTCCGAAGGCTACGCCCATTTCCGGTCATCGTGGGTGATCTGCAGCTTCGGTGACGCCCGACTGCACCGCTCTCTCGGGGATTGCCTTCGCGGTGCTTGTTCAGACTGTCGCCCTCCCTCCATTCGCGCTGCAGCTCTGCACAAGCGAGCCACCAGCACCACCGCAGTTGCGTTGCAACAGAGCACTGCCGTTAAAACTCCAGGTCGGAGAGGCAGTGAAGCCAGATATCAGGGAGGAGATCGTGGAGGCAACGAGTCCGCGAATTTGTTGTTTCGGGCTGTTTGAGGTCACGTATTTCGCATTCCAGAGCCACAGAGGGCAGCATGCAATCTGCGCCCAGACACCGATATGTGAGTTACCAGCCCCATTTACGCCCATGATTTGACTTTGTGGCCTATCCCCGACAGGTTTGCGTGTGTGTTTCTGAAAACATCAACGCGCGCGTGCATCGCGTGTCGTACTAGCGCATATCACAGATGCATGGGCGGAACAGCAGTCCCCTTGAGGTGTGGACTCTGGTTGCATTCGTTGGCGCTGTCGTGGGTCGAACTCCCTTGGAGCACATGCGCACTTGTCATATCCCAAATACCCAGCGGCTGTGTAAGTATGTGTGGAGAGTACACCGCGCACAGCGATGCCGCCGACCATCGCATCGAGCGGAAGCGGGTCGCATAGCACTTGTTGTTGTCGTGCTGCTCTCGGACCTGCTTTTTTCGGGGCTCGTCTACGGCTGGGCGCCGCTGCTGCTCATGCTGCAAGACGAACAACAATACATCGAGCTCTGCGACCACAGCAATGCGCTCAAGCCACAGAATGACTCAAGCCCTCGCTCAGGCTGCGATGCCCAGGAGAACAAGCTCAACCTCATGTTTGTCGTCTCAGTTGCATTGATGGATGGTGCTGCGCTGCCGTTAGGCTTCTTTTTAGACTACGCGGGCCCAAAGATCGCGGTTGCAGCTGCAGGTGTGTTGGAAGTCGCAGGGCTGGCACTACTCGCGTTCGCTCAGTCGCAGCACTTCGACGTGTTCGTCCTTGCGTACACGCTCATCGCGGTTGGCGGGATCCTGACGTTGATGGTGTCGTTTCCAGCAAGTTTCCTGGTACCAAAGCACCAGACCGCGATCCTCGCCGCAGCCAACTGCCTCTCCGATGGCAGCAGTATCATCTTCCTCGGGTTCTACTCGATCAAGTCCCACTTTGGCGTCTCCAGACAGTACCTCCTGTGCATATTAGCTGCGATCGCTGCTGTGATCTATGTGGTGCTCATTGGACTGTGGCATATCAACGAGCACACACTTCGAAGCATTGATGCAAAGGGGCACGATTCTCAGGGGACAGAGTCCACTACGTCTTCAGAGCTTGGTCCAATAAGCAACACGAACGGGACAACCGCCATTCTTCAGTCAGGTGACTGTGAAAGGGTAAATTCCGGAGACTATCGGCTGCCCAGTATCAGCGATGACCCCTCGGGTCAGTTAGTCGACGCTCCGATCCGTACACAGATTCGCACATTCGAGTTCGTCTTCATCGTTGTGTTTGCCGCCGTGCAAGAGCTACGTACGCTGGTGTACATTGGGACTGGGACCATATTGCTCGAGAACTACGGTGACCAAGAGCACGACCACTTGTATACAACGATCTTCAGCATTGTGCTGCCATTGGGGTTCTTGTTTATTCCCATCATCGACCACGTCGTTGATAAAAAGGGACTCGCGGCCGCACTGGTCTGCACAAACATCCTGGGTCTTGCGTACAACAGTTTGGCGCTGATCCCAAACCTGAACGTGCAGTGCGTGACGTTCTTCCTCTTTACTGGGTTCCAATCATTCCTGTACGCAGTGTTGTCTGTGTTCACAGCGAAGATCTTTGGGCTCCAGAACATGGGCACGCTCATAGGTCTGATCTACACGGTTGGCGCCGTCATGAACTTGCTCGAGCACCCCGCCGTCCTGCTCTCGAACGCGTACTTTGGCGGCGAATTGTACGTCGTCCAGGGCATTTGCTTCGCATTAGGTGTCCTGCTGGTGCCGTATACCGAGTGGTTGCGGTGGCGCGAGGAAACCGGTAGACACAAGCCCATCTAGGAGCGATGGCAATGTATCACTGCAACCGTACTTGATGCTAAGTGTACCCATTTGTGTTTGCAAAGTTCGCTTTTTGCCTTTGCAGAAGCTGTCCCGAATCCCTCGTGTGATATTCTCTCATACTTTATTTTCGGGACACCCCTCCCTGATCCGTTCGTTCTCCACCAGTTATTATAGGGGTCTTCCATTTCCCCCCGCCCACGTGCATCTCCGACCATAGACTTTTTGCGAGCCACCAAGCTACGTTAGCAGGAGAAAGATGGCGAGTCGTTTCTGGGCCGGCGGGTCCTCGTCGGAGGAAGAGAGCGATCGCTCGAGCGATTCGGAGATCGAAACGTCGCAGCAGCAGCAGCAGCGTGCGGCGTCGCGATGGGCTGTGCAATCGGACTCGGACTCGGAGGAAGAAGTGCGCGTGGTGAAGAGCAACAAGGACAAGGCGCTCGAGAACATCGAGAAGGCGTGCACGGCGATCAAGAACCACATCAAGATCAATGACTGGACCAAGATCCTGAGCGAGTTCGACGCGCTCGAGAAGCACCTCGTCAAGAACAAGACGATCCTGAGCACGCAGGGCAACCCGAAGTTCTACATCCGCGCCATGATCGCGTTGGAGGATTTCTTGAACGAAAAGGTCAAGAACAAGGCCGACCAGAAGAAAATGAGCAAGGAGAACAGCAAGGCGCTCATCCGTATGAAGGGAAAGATCAAGAAGCATTTTGAGAGCATCCAGTCGGAGATCGACGCGCTCCGCGCCAACCCGGAGAGCAGCAGCGAAGAGGAGTCCGAATCCGAAGAGGAGAGCAGCGAAGAGGAGAGCAGCGACGAAGAGTCCGAGGAGGAGTCTGAAGAGGAGTCTGATAAGTCCGAGTCGGAAGAAGAGGCTTCGGTCGACGATGAGGCGTCCGATGACGCCTCGGATGATGACTCGGATGAAGGCTCGTGGCCAAGTGAGTCGCAATCGTCGTCGGATTCCTCGGACGATGACAATGGAGAGCTCAAAGGCCGTGCCAAGTGGTTGAAGCAAACGCCAGCCACGGTCACCAAGGTCAAGGGCCCAAAGGTGCCAAAGGCGGCCCGTGACAAGGTGCGCCGCGCGTCGGTGGACTTGCAAGCCAAGCCGGTGGAAGAAGAACTCAAGCTGTCGGTGAGCCAATTCGACCGCCGCATCAAGGAGGTCGTGGCTATGCGTGGTAAGAAGGGTACCGAACTGTCGGAGCAGCTCAGCATTTTGCGCAAGCTCTCGAACTACGCGCGCCGTCTCGGCCCTGCGCGTCAGCTTGTGGCGACCATGTACTTGTTGGGCACGCAGATGTTTGATTCGTCGTCTAAGATTGACCGCGTCATGTCGGCTCGTCAATGGAAGTCTGCGCACAGCGACTTGACTACGATCTTGAAGATCTTGGAGAAGAACCCAGGTTTCAGTCTTGCGCCATTGACGTCGGAAGACCAAGCCGACATCCTGCAAGCTGGCCGTGACGCTGCTGCGCTTGACAAGGAGGAAGATGACTCGGCTTACATGGACACGTTGCCAAAGGCTGGCGAGAAGGGCAAGATCAAGGTCTCGGGCGATTTGGCCGCGTTCATCGAACGTCTCTCGGATGAGTACACCAAGGCTTTGCAGCAAACAGACCCTCACACGAGCGAGTACATTGGCCGTCTCTTCGACGAAAGTTTGCTCATTGAGGCTGCTCACCGCGTGCAGAACTACTACGAGCACAAGAACGATACCAACCGCGCGTCGACGGTTGCGTTGATCCGTGCCGAGCTCATCTACTACAAGCACGAATCCATCGCGAACGCGTTGCACGAATCTCATGCCAAGCGTGCCGTGTACGGCGACCCAGTGCACTTGCACCCAGCGTGCAACGGATCTGCTGCCAAGAAGGTCCCAATTGCGTCGTTCGATGTGTCGAGCGTGCACCCAGCATCGATCTTGGGCCAGCCTACAGTGGACGTCCCAGCGCTCGACACTGAGAAGGAACTCCGCGAAGTGTGCATGTTCGTGTTCAAGCACGCCGACATCCGTGCCAAGACGCGCGCGATGCTTTGCCGCATCTACCACCACGCGCTCCACGACCGTTTCCACGAAGCTCGTGACTTGCTGTTGATGTCGCACATCCAGGACAACATCACGGACGCGGATATCGCGACGCAGATTTTGTTCAACCGCATGATGGCGCAACTTGGTCTTGCTGCGTTCCGCTCGGGACTCATCTGGGAAGCCCACGCGTGCCTGTCGGAGATCTGCACGGGTTCCCGCACCAAGGAGCTTCTCGCGCAGGGTATGCAATCGTTCCGTTTCCAAGAGCGTGACTTGGAGCAGGAGCGCTTGGAACGTCGTCGTCAAGTGCCATACCACATGCACATCAACTTGGACTTGCTCGAAACCTGCCACCTGGTGAGCGCGATGCTATTGGAAGTGCCAAACATGGTCAACTCGCGTGTCTCGGAGCGCAAGCGCATGGTGTCCAAGGCGTTCCGCAAGTTGCTGGAGTTCCACGAGCGCCTCGTGTTTGAAGGCCCACCAGAGAACCCACGTGACCACGTCGTCGCGGCTGCGAAGCTTCTCGCGCAGGGATCGTGGAAGAAGAGCACGGAGCTCTTGCTGAGCTTGTCGGTGTGGGACTTGGTGCCAGGTGCCAACGCCAGCCAACGCGTGAAGGAGATGGTGCAGCACAAGATTCAGGTCGAGGCCTTGCGCACGTACCTGTTGGCTTTCAGCGAAGAGTACGACTCTGTGAGCCTGGAGCGTCTGACTGAGATGTTCGAACTCGACGAGAAGACCGTGCATAGCGTCGTGTCGAAGATGATGATCAACGAAGAGTTGCAGGGTGCGTGGGACCAATCGTCGCAATCGATTGTATTGCACAAGAACGAGCGCTCGAACTTGCAGAACCTCGCGTTGCAGTACTCGGAGAAGCTTGCGCAGATTGTCGAGAACAACGAGCGCATGATGGACTTGCGCACGGGCACCTCGAAGGACGACTGGAACAACCGTCGTGGCGATGGCGGTCGCCGTAACCAATCGGGCGGTGATGGCCGTGGACCTCGCACCCAGGGCGGTGGCGACCGCAACCGCTCGCAGAACCAGGGCGCTCGTGGCAGTTTCCGTCCACACGGTGGCCGTGGAGGCGGCGGCCGCGGCGGTGGTCGTGGCGGAGGCCGTGGCCGTGGTGGCGACAGACAACAACGTTAGAAGTTAGTCCCGTTGGAGTAGCCTGGATGTAGTGAGCTCCGTGTTATCTCGACCGGCCTGCGTTGATGAGGCGTGCCCTCGCCCCGTTCAAAAAAGAAAAGAGCTCAAGTCACAATTATATAAAGCCTCTGTTTTGATAGTTTTGATTTGGAGACGGACTTACTTTGAGGCTTGTTTCCTTGTTGCTTCTTTGGCTGTTGCTGTGTGTCGTTGATGCAAAAGGGCACATATTGGGGATCGTTGCTTTCTTGTCAGTTTGGAGGTTCTTGTTTATTTATCTTTTGTGTAGTACGATACCAATATTGTCCTTGTTTTTATTGTCTTTGCACCATGATAACATCGAGCCGCCCATGCGGCCGCAGCATCTCGCCTAGCTGGAGGTGAGTACAAACAAATAGACGCATAAAAAATGCTAACACAATTCAAACGCTCATATCTCATTCGGCGACGGTCACAGCGGGAGCAGCTTCCTCCGCGCCTTCACCGCGTCCGCGACCTCGACCGCGTCCACGACCGCGTCCACGGCCACGTCCTCTACCTCGGCTGCTGGATCTACCGTTTTCACGAGCTGCGTCATCGTCGTCTTCTGCAGCGCCGCTCTTTTTTGCCTCCGCGTCATCTTCCTTGCTACTTGCTCCAGTATCCGGCGCAGCATTTTCGTCATTATTCTTTCGTGGTTTGCGAATACGCGCTGACTTCTTAGTCGTACCATCCACCTCTGGGGTAGATGACGATGCAGGTTTTGCAACCTCTGGGTTCCCATCTTCAGCAGTTGAATCATCGCGTGGCTTTCTACCTGCACCTCGTCCACCAGTACGTCCACCGCGACCTCTGCCACGCTTACTATCACCTCGAGTCGGCTTTTCTTCTTTTCCAGAGGACTCTTCATTTTCTGGAGTCGTTTCTACTGCATTCGCGCGGCCCTTGGCATTCTCCTGGTCCTCTTCGCCATCGCCTTCCCCAGCAGCCATATTAGCTTTGCTCTTTTTCGTCGTCTTCTGCTTGGCTGCCTTTTTAAAAGGTTTTCGTGGCTCATCAAAAGTGCCAGATGCCGACACCAACTCCACTGGAATCGGCTGTTGGTATCCTGGGTCGTTTTTATTCAGCTCGTCCAACGACAACTGAATCGAAATACTCGGGATGTGACGCTTCTGCTCAATGCGGTCGAGTCCTTCTTCCAGTGGCTCATACACGTCAACTGTCTCAATCGACGATATCTGTGTGATCTGATGCAGATTCTCCACGCGATGTTTCAAAATCTCGGCAACTGTCACAGCCTTGCTGATCGCATTGCCCATGGCCTTGAGCACCACACCGCGCTCACTGCCCTACACCATCGCCAAACAAACAAAACGCGATATATAACCATAACGTCATAAGCACATCTTCATTCCTTCCGCTGTCTTCTTCATACGGTTATGCAGCGTACAGATCGCTAATAGAAGCCGAGAAAGTGGCGCTGGTCGTACCGCAAAGAGCCCATTCGCGTACGAGATGTAGCTGCGCACTTTGCCCTGCTGCGTGATGCGGATCTCGTTCGCCTGCACGGGCGTCTCGTCCTGCGTCTTGGGCTTCTCCACGCGGCGGTACTTGTCCATTTCTCTCCGTTCCGCGTAGTCGCTCTCTGTCAACCGCGCTTCCTCTTGCTCTTGGCTTCAAATGCGAAATGGAGACATCAACAACAACTTTACCCAAAAAAAGATCTGCATCAAAAGTAACGATATGAAGTGCCATTCCACCAAAAACGAGAGAAAAAAAGTAAACACACACGAGAGCTTCTAGATTTTGACTTCATATCGTTACTTTAGCAATCGATCATGTGGCCCACATGATCAAGACCGAAAAACCGCCGCTGCAACCTTCTGTAATGGCGACCTGGACTTGGGCGGCGACGTTGAAGCTGACGTTAATGACGTGTCGACAGCAATTGCTGGGCTACTATCGGCAGTAGTAGCAGCCGTAGGGCTACCAGACGTCGGAGACGGCAGCGAGAGTGCCGACTCCTTGCCCTGTGCCGCCGTGCTCTCGATGGTCTTCTGCAGAAACAGCGACAGCCGCTCGAGCTTGACGTCGGTCTCCTGCTTGCCTTTCAGCGCTGCGTTGTACTCCTGCTGCAGCTTGACGCTCGCGCTTTGGCTCTTGTGGAGGGTCGCGTGGAGCTGCACGAGCTCTTGGTGCAATTTCTTTTCTTCGCTCATGATGTACACTTTTTCGTCTAGCGAGTTGCATGGCGAACGCCCGCGGTGAGTAAAGTACACAACGATGCTGTAAAATATGCGCCGATAATTATACTTACTCTTTGTGTTCTGTAGTTCCTGTTTGGCATCCCGCAATGCCTTTTGCTGCATGCGCACTGCGCGTTCGTACCCTCCGACCTCCATCAGTTTCTTCTCGGCGCGCAGTTTCTCCACGATCGCGGCTTCTTCTGATCGTTTCAGGAGCTCTTCGTCAAACTCGAGCTCTTTGATCCGCACTCTGAGCGTACACGCGTCGATCGTGAGGCTCTCCGACTCATCGAGCGCCGCCGCAATATCCTGACGCTGCTTCTGCAGCTGCTGCTGAAAGTCGTGGATGTCGTCGCGGATGCTTTTAATGTACAGATGGTGCTGGTTGCTCTCTACCATGTCCATAGCTGTCGGTCTCTGCGCTCACAATGCGAACCAGGGTACTTAATAGCACACCTCGTACGCATTGTAGGCGGTGTGTATTCATAGTCGATGAAGAGCTATTTTGATCTACAGCTGTAACCAGAGTAACCAGATCATGCCACGACGGGGAGTTACACTTGGATTTTGCGCAAATTGGGTCTGCGAAAGGCGTCGGCCGAAGCAATGCCATCCGCAATCCACCCTGCGATGCAACGGTTCGTGCAACTTTGTAACCAACCAAACCAGAAAGTGCAACGCACCCTTTCCCAGAAGCGGCTTTTATGGTATTTGGGTGGATGGCGCGAATGAGCAGGCTGTGGTGGTGGGTGATGAAGAGTCCCTTCGAGGTACGGACGTTGTCGCCAGCAGTTCGCGAGCTCAGTTCGCATTTTCTCTGCGACAGCGGAGACCCTCCAGATTTCTCAGCGCCCCTGCAAGACGACGATCCATTCCTCCTGCGTCCGCCATGTTCCAGAAGGTTGCTGCGGCTGCGCTGGTTGCGTTGCTGGCCCTTGCCTCTCCTGCGGATGCCGATCTTGGGTGCCGATGCAAACGCACCATGAAAGGACGCGGGCATTTGCATCCGAAAGTGCGCGAGCTCCCTGCGCTGACGCTCAGTGAACGGAAAGAGCTTGACGAAAAGTACCCAAAGCACTTTGACTGGTGCGAAGAAGGCTACTGCGTGCCATCGTGGAACCAGCACATTCCGCAGTACTGCGGGTCGTGCTACGCCCACGGCGCGATGTCAAGTGCGCAAGATCGGATCAAGATCATGAACAAGAAGCGCCACTATAAGGGCGCCGACGTGATGCTCGGCCGACAGAGTTTCCTCAATTGTGCTCCTGGACATGGCATTTCGTCCGGTTGTGACGGAGGCGAAGCCAAGGACGTGTACGAGTTTATGGAGAAGTACGGTCTCCCTGATGAATCGTGCTTGCCGTACAATGCGACGGACCACACCAAGTTTAAGGACACGAACGGGACATGCCCTCCACATGGCTACTGCATGAAGTAAGTGATACTGTGTTGGTGGCGATGCAGCTCTTGAGATTTTGGACTGACACCCTGACCCTTTGTAAACTCTGTCATAATGCTTCTAGTTGCATGTACACTCCTGAGAACCCGACGCAAGCGAGTTGCTTCCCTGTCACCAAGATGGTGCGCTACCGAGCGAAGCGCTATGGCCATCTCGCGGGAGAGCTTGCAATGATCAAGGAGCTCGCGAACGGTCCGATCACCTGCGGCATTGCCTGTAGCGACGGATTCACGTACGGCTACAAGGCTGGCATTTACGAAGATAAGACTGGCTTTATGGACATTGACCATGACGTTGAAATCGTCGGCTGGGGCGAGGAAGATGGCGTCAAGTACTGGCACGTGCGCAACTCGTGGGGTACGTACTGGGGCATGAATGGATTCTTCAAGATTGTTCGTGGCATCAACAACCTTGGCATTGAAGCCGACTGCGCGTTTGTGGAGCCTGATATCAGCGAAGAAGAACTCGTGTGGGAGGAAAACCCGATGTACGGCGGTTCGATCTTCGGTATCGTCCCATTCAAAGATTCGGCGAAGGACCATCCGATTGGAGACACGCAAGATGTCACGCGCAAGGATGATGACGAGTCTGCTGTTGAGAAGAACGCGATTGCCGCAATGTGGGCTCCTGACACAATCGCGATGCAAGAGTCAGCCGCTGACGACAGCTTCGTTGCCATGCACGCGTTGTCGTTCTTTTTCGCTGGTTGCGTGTGCACCGCGCTTGTCGCCTTTGTGGTCTTGAAGACACGAGTGCGGCGATACGTCTACCGCCCAATCGCATAGAGAGCTGTGACGAGGAAAGCGACGGATCTGATCAGAAATCGATTGCGCTCGTGTTGCTGATGTGTGTGTGTTTGCTTCTCCTAGACATACGACAAAGAAGACTTGTCGTGCATATGGAAAATAAGAGCTTCGTATAAAGAAAAGAGTATGCAGCATTGCCAAAGTTCTTTTTGCAATTGTGCAATTACGACTTTCACGTTCTCCGAGGATACTTTTGACCTGCATTCTGTTTGCCGTCAACATTTTCGGAATGATGGTAATTTTGATTACTGCCGTTTCAAAACCAATTACAGCCAATAGAATTGCGTCATGATGTTTTTAGCCAATCCAATTGATTTAGAGCTTTTTGCTTTCGGTCTGGAAGGTGCATCACGATGGTGAAATTCTTGAGGGTGAACGATGCAAGATGGCCCCAGAAGGAAGACGACCAAGTCTCACTCGGTGTAGCGTCATAACGCATTTGGAAGATAGCTTCACACGCAACAAACACACACGCACATCACCCGCACAGCGCAGCCATGGTCCTCGCATCCGTCGTGCACTCGGTCATGCTGCAGACACTCAAATTTCTCGGATTCTGCGCTGGCTACAGCAGCAAGAACGTTGTCGTCAGCGAGTTCGACTGGAGTTACTTGGAACGTCACGGCAAAGAAGAAGACGCAAACGGCACGGTTGTGGTCCTACACGGGTTCAGCGCAATCAAAGAGACGTGCATCAACACTGCGAGAGACATCAACAAAAAGTTCAAGGTGATCATCCCCGATCTGCCTGGTCATGGCCGCACGACACCCATCAATCCTTTGTTGAACTACAGTGTTGATCACCAAGCTCGCCGCCTTCACGAGTTCTTCGACGCGACAATCGCTCCTGAAAAGAAGATCCACCTCGTGGGCATTTCCATGGGCGGCATGATCGCTGGTGTGTACGCAGCGACGTACCCGGAACGCGTCAGTTCGCTGACGTTGGTGTGCCCTGCGGGGATCACCATGAAAAACAAAAGTACTGGGCTGAAGATTCTCGAGGAGACGGGTGAGAACCTGCTGCTTGCCCACAAAACAGACGATATTGTGCGAATGAGCAAGCTGATCAGCGAAGGACGCGAGATTCCGCACTTCATCGCGTCGATCATCGCGGGCGAGCGGGTACGTCCTGGAATAATTGGATGTCTATTATTTGCTATGCAATCAACACTAACACTTTTCGCGTTTTTTTATTGTAGGAGAAGCAGCTGCCTGTGCTGAAAAAGATTGTGAGCGATTGTTTCCCACAGCAAACGATTTTAGACGAGTACATCCCGCGGATTCGAGCCAAGACGCTGGTCATGTGGGGCAAGCAAGATCAGGTCTTGGACGTCTCCTGCGTCGAGACGCTCGAGAAAAAACTGGCCGTCGACCAGAAGCATGTAATAATCTTTGACGGCTGCGGTCACACGGTCCACCACGAGCGCCACGAAGAGTGCGCGAATGCGATCAGCGAATTCATCACTGGCAAAGTGCCAACACTCTGCGCGGCGTAAAGGGCGGCTGCCGCCTCAATGTACTTTGACACATAATGAGAATCACGTTGTTATATCAATACGATATGAGCGCATATGCAGTATGGAGCGATGCTCAAAGATCTCTTCGCAGTTGCAGTGCAACGTGGGACAAGGCGAGGGAAACAAGTCAGACACAAACCGTCCTCGACAGGTAACGGCATCATCACAGAGTGTTGGTCATGTGATTACGCTATAGAAACGTATCTAGCACTTTTTGTCCAATAAAAGTACTATAGTATCAACTTTTCAGCCAATCGGTGTGCTTTATAAGGGAACAGTTGAGTCATCCTGACCAGTTGCGAGGGAGAACAAGTGCAGCGCCGCCGTACTCCGCGCGCTTGTTCACGTCCTACGCACAGCCATTTCGCAAGCAGACACCTGTGGTGAGAAGCTACACACGCATCTATACACACAGCAGCACTTCAACATGGCGTTTGGCTCGGTCGTGAGTGGTCTCGTGCTGCAGACGCTCGGGTTCATCGGCTATTGCAAGGGCTTTGGCGGCAAGAGCGTCACTGTGGACGATTTCAACTGGAGCTACGTCGAGCGCGAGGGCAAAGAGGGGGACAACACCGACGCCATCGTGTTCCTGCACGGCTTCAGCTCCATGAAGGAGTCGTGGGTGCGCGTCGCGAGCGGCGTCGACCGCAGGTTCAAGATCATCATCCCGGACCTTCCCGGCCAAGGCCGCACGACGCCCGCCGACGCGCTCTTCAACTACACCGTGGACGACCAGGCCACGCGACTGCACCAGTTCCTCAACACCGCGGTGTCGCCCGACAAGAAGATCCACTTGGTCGGATGCTCCATGGGCGGCATGATCGCGGGCGTGTACGCCGCCAAGTACCCCGAGCGAGTGCGTTCGCTCACGATGGTATGCCCCGCGGGCATCTCGATGAAGAACAAAAGCGACGCGCTCAAGGCGCTCGAGACCTCAGGCGAGAATTTGCTGCTCGCACACACGGCCGAGGATATCAACAAGATGAACAAGCTCATCAGCCATAAGGCGCGCGAGATCCCGCACTTTTTCGCGTCGGCAGTCGCCAAGGAGCGGGTGCGTTTCTTCTTTGCTCCTTTTCAGCTTTTCACACACAATGCCTAGGTTGACGATCATTTTCTTGAACACTTTTACAATGCTGTCAGGCCAAGCAACTGCCAGTGCTGCAGAAGATCGTCAATGATTGCCTCACGCAGCCGACGATCCTCGAAGAGTATTTGCCGAACATCCGCGCAAAGACGCTCGTGCTCTGGGGCAAGCAGGACCGCATCCTGGACGTCTCGTGCGTCGAGATGCTCGATAAGAAGCTCACGCCCGACAAGAAGCACGTGCTGCTCTTCGACGACTGCGGCCACATCCTGCAGCACGAGAAGTACGAAGAGCTCACGAACGCGCTCAACCAGTTTCTCGCTGACAAAGTGCCGACACTATTAGCTGTCGAGAGTCGAAAATCCATGTTTTGGTAAGATAGAGAGCAATAAGTATGTAAATGGAGAGAATGAAGTAGATTAATAACACAATTTGGATGAAAAAAATCAAATTGGAATTAGAAAAGCATGCAAAGCTAGCTACAAATGAAGCTGGAACGGGGAAAATGGAAAAAAACGGAAATCAATTGGCTTTCGCTGCGGATGCTCAGCTTACTCAGCGAGGAGCGAGGCCACCGCGGTGGTGATGTCGCCTCCCGTGGCTTCCAAGTGGCGGCGGTTCTTCTCTTCGTCGGTAAAGCCCATGGACGCGAGAGTCTCAAGAGCATTGGGGTAGAGGAATGGGGTCACAGTGCAGTCAGCGATGTGAGCGGCCACAATCTCGATGTCATCGTCTTCGTTGTCGTCTTCCGATGAGGCCTTCTCGCTCTCGCTGACGCTTTCACTGTCGCTTTCACTGCTGTCGCTGCTGCTGCTGCTGTCACTTCCACTTTCGGATTTGCTGTCGTCGTCGTCCTTGTCAGCAGTAACATCAACAATCTCCACATTGCAGCACATGGCTCCAGGCACACTGGTGTTGTCCTCGGCACCCAACGACACAAACGGGGTCGCGTGGGGAATGATCTCGTCATCGTCGTTGGCGACAATGATATCCATCCAGAAGCGGTGGCCAAAACGGATGCCCGATGGATCGCACACACGCCAGTAACTCGTGTAGCGGCCAGGCACAGACGGCGCAACCACGTTCACTTCGGCCACAAACTGCTCACCAGGTTGCAACGCTGGCAGCGTGATCTCGCTGGTCTCGACACCAAGCGCCGGGTTGCCGTCTTGAATCACCATGAAGCATCCTGCTGGCCACGCTTCGTCGCCACTGTTTTCCAGCTTCCACGACTTGAGCAACTTTGCCGATGGGTTCACAACACAACCATCGGGGATCGTAATGTCTTCAATGAAGCGCGCTTGCAATTGCGCATTCTCACGGCAGCCACGGTAGAAAAATGCCGCAGGAGGAGACCAATCAAAGCCAAAATGGTCGTGGTGACGATGGTGATGATGAGGCGGGTGTGGATGTGGATGCGGGTGAGGATGTGGATGCGGGTGAGGATGCGGGTGTGGATGCGGGTGAGGATGTGGATGCGGGTGAGGATGTGGATGCGGGTGAGGATGCGGGTGTGGATGCGGGTGAGGATGTGGATGCGGGTGAGGATGTGGATGCGGGTGAGGATGTGGATGCGGGTGAGGATGCGGGTGTGGATGTGGATGTGGATGCGGGTGAGGATGTGGATGCGGGTGAGGATGCGGGTGTGGATGCGGGTGAGGATGCGGTGGAGACTCGCCTTCACTTTCCTCGTGGTGGCCATGGCGTCCACGACGACCATGATGACCATGATGACCATGGCGACCGTGGTGCCCATGATGACCGTGCTTCCCATGATGTTCATGGTGGCCGTGGTGACCATGACGTTCATGGTGTCCGCGATGACCATGATGGCCTGGAGGTCCGTGGTGGCCATGCTTGAACTTGCCTCCTCCGCCGAACCAACGCTTGCCGCCACGGAAGTCACCTGGAATCTCAATCTTCATGAACGGCGCATGAGTCTCCGCCCACGCTCCACTGGCCTCGCATGACTCACACAAATCAAAGTTGCGCACGCTCGTCGACTTGAAACGAGGGCCAACAATTGGACTCATCTCACAGCCATCGCACGTCACAAACGGGTGCACCAAAACGTCGTCGCAACGTTTCTGCTTTGGCGCACGCGATGGGTTCGTAATCTTCACAAATGGCTCATGGTCTTCCCACTTGCCGCTGGCTTCACAGGCTTCACACAGGTCGAAGTCCTTGAGGTTCAGCGCCTTGTAGCGCACACCAACGATTGGTGCCATGTTGCATCCATCACAGACCACGTCAAAGTGCAGTGCTTGTTCGCGCACTACTTCGGCAAATGGCCCATTCTCTTCTTCGTGCTCACCCGAGTCGTGGCAGGCAGAGCAAAGATCCATGTTCGGGTTGCGAGTGGAGCGGTAGCGTGGGCCAACAATAGGAATCGCATTGCATCCATCACACATAAAATTCTCGTGGACGAGTTGATTGGAAACATCAACAGATCCAGCGTCCGACGCATTCACAACGGAAACAGTCTCCATTGTACGTGCTTCTTCACCTTGTTGCATCAATTGCTCCGCACTGTAGCGCAAGAAGAAAGCAGCGCATCGCTTCACCACGCGAATGAGCACATGCTTCAGCTGTGGGCACTCCACAAGAACGCGTTGGGCAAATGCCATCAACACATCGAAGCGTGCAGTAAACAGCTCTTCAATTATAGCTTTCTCTTTCTTGTAAATCGCGTTCAAAAACTCGTCGACGACATCCTTGAACTCGCTCGATGCGCTCAGCGTCTCCACGACATTGCGGAAGTCTGCATCCGCAAGCACCTTCAGCACGTCTTCACGAATCGCCGAAAGCTCCGTCGCATCGGCCGCGACTTCCCACGCAGTCACACTGGTCGTGATCAACGTCAGCGCTTCACCAACCGTCGGCTTCTTCTCCTTAATCTCCAACTGCTGGGTCAGCTTCGTCATCGCCGTCACGAGTCCCTTCAATTGGGTCTGCACAAGACCTCCACGAGTCGGCTTCACGCGAATTGTCACATGCTCCACATTCTCATCGTTCATGTACTGCAGCAGTTCGCGGAGGTCGCGGTCGCTCGCAATCGTCACGTAGTCGCCATCTGAGTCCAAATACGTCAACGACATGCCAGTGACGTCAGTGGCAGTCTCCTCATCAAGCAGCGCGCGCGCATGGGTGCGCAGCGCATCGATTGTCACACCGACGGCCGTCGCGTCTTCGACGGAAGTCAACTGCACTTCCCTCTGCACAGTCTCGTGCTCCAACAGCGTCAGCTTCAGATAGCGCGCCATTCTTCTTCTGGCCTTTGAATTCTTCTTCTTGGGGGGCTGGGAGTGAATGCGCTTGCGTCCCAGGCGAGAAATTGAATTCTGAGGCCAAGAGATGAGAATGCACCACCACCCTGCCCCAAACAAAACGACCGTTGAAGAGCGCGGGAGGTCATCCCTCCTTCTACCTGACTTTAATGACCGTAATTTATTAGTACAGTATATTACAATACAGAATAATTAAACCATGAGGGAAAAGCATGTGGGTGGTAACGGTACAGTCGGGTTTCTTTGGAGGCTCGAGATCTAAAAGATGGGGTGGACCAGTGCGGAATGATGGTAAAACAGAAAAGAGAATGAATGAGGTTCACTGCTTCGATTACGGCCAATTGGATCTGTTCGAGAAGCTCTGGAAAAAAATGAGCAAATCGCGATTTGTACACCACCACAAAGCTTCAACCCGTAAGAAGTATGACCAGCATTCCTGCTTGCGAGGATGTTGGTTTTCTATTTTGCGTTCTGGTTCCAGAGCGTGACTCTTTCTTCTATTACGATCGTAATTGAGTTTTGATTATTCCATATCGGTTTTGACAGGGAAAGGACAAAGTGGCAAGGACGAGAGTGGTATTAATATGTGCAACTTTAAAGTGGTCAGTTACGGTACGGTACCGTATTTTAAATGACAAAACATCGAAGTAATTTATGATTTATTTGTCCTAAAGCACAAGCTGCCCTCCAAACAGTCGGCAGAATCGCACAGCGCTGCTCACTCAATGAAAGTGCTGTCTGCTGTTGATTTTGGCCGATTGATGCCTGATACTCCCTATCAGCTTGCAGTTTGACCGGCAAAGAAAGTCAAAACTAGTGCTTCTTCGTGTAGCCTGAGATCGCTAATAAGCGTACTTTCAATTGTCAAGCACAGTCGATACTCCAGAGCCCAGTATGGAATCTTAAGGCAGACAGTAAGTGTAGCGTACAGGCGCGACCGACTGAACCTTGAATGTTGTGAACCAGAACTTCGTACATATACGTAGCATGGTACACACACCAAATTCATCCGATTTAGGCTGCTATCCCAGAATTCATTTGTCAAAGTCATATAACAAGTACTTGCTGATTACGAGTGCGAACATGCAATTCAATGTGCCAGATATGCAAAACTGGTTATTGCTCTGATGAGCAAAGAAGGATTTTCTTCTGGTGGTGGGCAGTGAGAACACACACAAGCATAGCCCTTAGATCAATGAAAAGATCGGGTTGGGGAGAACCATCACCGCCACCAGGTAAGGAACATTTTATATCGGTTCACTTCGACGCCACCTACTTTGTGTTATTGATATCTACAAAATAAAATAACTTCGCCCCAAACACTTAATCCGGTTTTAAGAGAGCGATCTTACCAAGGTTTTATTAACTTGAAGAGCCTGTTCTCCTGAGAATTTCCGGTCTGTCGCCAAACAGTCAGAAACAAGACCGCGGAAGAAGCAAAGGAAGCAGCAGAAGCTCAAGCGAAAATGGCGACGCTCAAGATCCTCTGGGCTGCCAAGCAGGACATGCGCCGCGTGCAGGTCGTGGCCGTCAACCAGACTCTCGCGGCACTCGACAACCGCGCGGTGGCCAACTGGAACGAGCTACGCTTCCGCGACTTGCTTGACTACGTGCTGCTTGTCTTCCCCGAGATCAACACGGCGACGGACGAAGTGCTGCTCTACTACACGGACGACGACGAGGAGCTCGTGCGCATCACGAACGATGTGGAGCTCACGGAGGGCTTTCGTCTGATGAAGGAAATTGCGGTTGCCATGGGCCGCGGCGAGAGCAACGCGGTCTGCAAGATCACGCTCGTGACGCGACCGCTCGCGCACGAGACGACGACACCGCCGGCTGGTGCCAAGCCCGAAGAGCTACGCTCGGAACTGGTGTCACAAGCGCTCGAAGCTGACCAGCAGAAGCGCATGATGGCGCTCTTTGTGGATCTGAGCAAAGTGGTCGAGAAGTGGGAGCCCAGCTGGGAGCACGAAGAGTTGAAGCGCGATGTCGTCTCGCTCTTGCACGAACCGGGCTGCCAGGAGGCACTACTCGAGATCATGTCGAACCAAAAGGTAGCAGCATACTTGATGAGCATTGTAGGCTCGGTGGGTGTTTTTGTGCTAACTTATGTGTATGTGTGATATCTATCTGATTTGCTGCTGCTCTCTAGTATGCGTCCATTTTCCAGAAGGTGTCGGAAGAATTCCACAAGGTTAGCTGTGGTCAACTATATACCTTGTTGATGTTGATAGGTTGGTTAATATGGTTCTTTATTCTGTTTCAAACCATAGGATGGCGACTTCTCGTCGTGCCTTGTGAACGTGGCTGGCGCCGAGGATTTGGACGAGATCGCCAAGATCCTGCTCATGAAGTGCCCGCAGGCGCGGCTCCAGATCGAGCGCGTACTGCAGCAGTTGCAGCGCAGCCACAACTTGCAGCGCATGACGGCCAGTGACTACTTTGAAGCGATCTCGGCCGAGGACACCAAGGAAGACCAGGGCCCGATCGTCGCCGTGTTTGAAGGCGACGTGACGTGCCCTGACGGCATTGTGCTCAAGCCATCGGAGCCATTTGACAAAGTGTGGAAGATCCGCAATGCGGGACCGACGGTGCGATCTTCTATCTCATACATGTGGGTGCTGTGATGTCTGCTAACCTTGCTCTCTATATGCATTTTCAATAGAAATGGCCAAGTGGCACGAAACTCTTGTGCGTGGGCGGAGACAAGATGCAAGCGCCCGAGAGCGTCCTCATTCCGTCGGTGTTGCCTGGTAGCTCCATTGATGTGTCGTTGCGCATGGTGACTCCGGCGAAAGCTGGTCGTTACACGGGCTACTGGCGCCTCTGCACTCCAAATGGCACACGCTTTGGCCAGCGCCTTTGGGTTGACATCAACATTTTGGCGCCTGGCGATGCCGAGAACGTCGCTGCGGGTACTGCCCCACACCGTGTGGCTGCACCTGCACCTGTTTTGATGCCGAACGCGGCGCTACATGTGCAGGTTCCAGCGCCAGCTGCTGTGGTCATCCCTGCACCAAAGAAGCCAACTGAAGAGGAGCTGCGCTGGGCGGCGGAACTGCAGTCGCTCGCGGACATGGGCTTCACCGACAAGGACCGCAACGTGCTACTCCTCGCGCAGCACAACGGCGACTTGAATGCCGTGATCAGCTCGCTCTTGTAAGCCAAAGTTGCAGTCAAATGCGTGCTTTGAGTCGGGGCAACGACGATATTGTTCAGTCAGCCTTGGTCAAGTTTCGCGCGACGGAAACACAAGTTGCATATGCGTGCTGCCTCCTTGTATATCGGCATCGTAGCCCTCTTTCGTTTATTTACATGAGAAAACCAACAAAACAAAACAAAACAAAAACAACACCAACGTGATGCCCAGCAGTTATATAAATCTAATCATTTGTTTCACGACTTTTTCAACGCATCACCGATTGTCGTCTTTGTCATTTTCACAAACTCCTCGACGAGGGACTCGCTCGCGTCGCTGCTCGTGCGCACGGTGACACCCAAGTTGCTCGTCGCGAGCGTGATGTCCACGACCAGAAAGAAGAACCAGTCGGACCTGCTGTCGCGCTGTTTCGCGTAAAACACGTACTTCTCGACGCCGTTCACCGTGCCGCTCGCCATGCACGTGACGCTGCGCGCTTGCATTTTCTCCACGAGCGCTGCGGAATCGACGCGACCACCTTGGACTTCGTTGCTTTGATACCTGAGAGAGAAAAATGCACAACC
Organism: Globisporangium ultimum DAOM BR144; assembly: GCA_000143045.1. Lineage (NCBI taxonomy): Eukaryota > Oomycota > Peronosporomycetes > Pythiales > Pythiaceae > Globisporangium > Globisporangium ultimum. The sequence continues at coordinate 798,481 of GL376567.1, forward strand.
ATGGTGACATTTTTTGTTTGTTTCAGCAAGGTACTGCAAGGGAAATAAATATGCGCCTTATAACGATGCTTTGTTGGGCTCACCGTTGATGGTACTCTTCCCACATGTTCTCGAAGCGCCTTGGATCCAGACGTGCTGCTCCATCCAGCTCGAGGGGCTTCCGGAATGTACCCGACGTGGACGGAGGCGGCGTCCACTGCATCTGGATCGCTGGCATCCTACAACAAAACGAGAGAAACAAATACACAAATTTCAATTCCGGTTTGCTCCAAACTGGTGAGGAAGAGCGCAAGCAGTCGTACTTTTCCCGAGTCGTCAATTGACGTGGCTTCTTCACTTGGCCAGTGGTGGATGAAGGTGGTGACGCCATCAACCTTTAAGGAAATCACACTGGTTAGCCGTAGATTTTTTCAGCAGAAACGATCTGGATCATGCACGCACCGCTCGCTTTCCAATTCATCCAGCTCTCGATCCGAAAGGGTATGGTCATCGCTTGACCCAACGTCTGATTTCTTGCTTTTCTTCCATCCGCTAGCATTTTTCATTTTGATAGACTTGGGGCTGCTGCCTGTCGTAGAGGATGCATTAAATGAGCGTTGAAGACACGCGGAAATGCGGCGCGGCCACTTTCTTCGGATATACATCATCGCAGCTACGCCCACGACGACCACGATGCCCACTGAAAACACTGCCGGAAGCAACAAATATCATGTGACTATCAATGAGGATAGACAAACAGGCAATTGGTTTGTTGCAAATTCATGTACCTTGCCAGGACCCGTACGGGAACGGCGTCATCATCGGATCGAGCTTCGACGCGTGCGAGACGATGCCGCCAAAGAAATCGTCCGTTTTCTCATTATTGCTGATCGCGACGTTCGTCGTCTTCAGGGTCTCTCCGTCTAGGGCGCCATCAAAGCGATGCGACCGAAAGCCGCTGTGTGAGATGTAGATCGCGTATCTCTTCGACGACAGCAGGGTCGTCAGGCTGGACGCTGCACTGGATGTAAACTCGACCAAGGCTGACTTGCCACCGCCAACCATCGCGGGAGACGCAAGCAACGCGAGCGTCGCAGGCGGCGATACGCCCTTCGTAGCCCTTTGATCTTCATCCATGAGCTCCCTCAGCGTGACTCGGTACAGGTGGAGTGGCACTTTTCCAACGTTCCGGACGCTCACGTCGACTTTCGTGGATCCGTCAGCATCATGCCGCAACTTTGCGCCTAGGAACTCGAAACGCGGCATGCCTTTCCCATCCGGCAACGTGTACGAAGGCGACACGAGCACCTGACGCACTTGCACGACGACGTTCTTCCCCGCATCGATAACCACCTTGTCGTGGTTGCCCACTGCACCGACCACCTGCTGCAATTGGGCGCGAACGTCTGCATCCCACGCATTCACGTCGTTTGCTTGGTGTTGAATGTTCGAGCGCGAACAAAGCGAGAGCACCGCGAAGAACGCCGCATCCTTATCAGACACGGCTTCGTGCACGCAGTCGACTGCGCTGAGCGCGAACGCGGGCATTTTCGCAGCCAAATGACCCATCGCCGCCACCATCACCGGGTGGCGCAGACAGCTGGTCGCCACGGCGTCCTTCTCGTCGCCCATAGCGGCCTCCTTCAACGCGGAATTGCGTCGCTGGACCGCGAAATCGATCCCGACGTCTGTACAGAACACGGCATTGCTCTCTCCACTGGCAGTGGCTGCTGCATCGCCACGCACTGTCGTCATCGCCATCAGCATTAATACGCACAGGAACATCGCAGGGAACCAACGGCGGCGCGACTGCGTCATTAGGGAGGCACGCGCAAAGCGCTCGTTCGCCATCTAATAACGGATTTTGATATGTGCTGGTCTGATCTGGGAGGAATGAAGGAACTCGCACATAAAACTACCAAAGGGCATGCTATTTCCTTACATACAGCATATGTGAACGTGTACATTTTTTCAAGTACTGTGAACAATCTGAATAGTAGACGGTATGAGTGCCTCTCATAGAAGATGGAGATAGCCGACGAAGTAGTAGCGATGTCGGCGTCGCTTGCTGCTGGAGAACGCGACGCAGGCGCTCGTCCTGATGACAATGGCGATGAGCAAGAGGGCAGTGCACACGAGATCATAGAAGTTGGAGATGATGACGAGGAGGAGGATGCGGAAGACGGCGCGCAGAACGATGAGGACGCTGACGACGACGCCGCGGTAGACGATGTCGAAGCCGATGCAGTAAGTGGTCAGCTCTTCATACAAAAAATGCACATGGTTCATGCAACACTGACTGTTATCTGCTTTATTTTCTGTAAATTGTAGTGCTGTATCTGTCAGGATATTGTCGAGTTACTGGCGCAAGGATTTCTCCCGAGTTGCGAGCACAAATTCCACTTCGAGTGCATCGTGACGTGGTCGAAAGTGACGAATTTGTGTCCGCTCTGCAAGCAGAAATTCAATACCGTCACGCGTGTGGACGCCAATGGCAGCATTATTCACACTGAGAAGGTTGAGGATGCCAAGCAAGTGTTCCGTCCCGACCCCCGGGACCACGATATCGCGGCGCAGTTGAGGCTCGTGAACGAAGCGCGGTGCGAGACCTGCGGACGAGGTGACGATGAGCATGTGCTGCTGATGTGCGAGGCCCGCGGATGTCCGATTTCCAACCACACGTACTGCATTGGATTGAGCGAAGTCCCAGCTAGCTCGTGGTACTGCTCACGACACACGGATATGCTGCGCGCAAGTGATTTGATCGAGCGTCCGGCGACGACTGTCTCCTCGCGTCGCACAACGCGAAGATTGGCGTCCCTCATGTCCAATATTCTGAGAGGCAGTAATCGATCGTCATCTGGTACAGCCACTCGTCGCGGACGAGGCAGTTCGATTACCAGTAGTGGGGAGAGAGGAGGTCGAGGTCGAAGAGCTACGGCTCGCGTCACGCTGGAATCCGAAAGCGGTCGCCCCATTCGAGGCGTTGCCGCAGTGTATGCGATGCGGATGTCTCGAGAGCTCCAGCAGATCCAGCAACGCGCCGACGTCATGTACGCCAGAGGAGACCATTACCAGCATGCGCCTTCCAACAGACAGATCGCGCTCTCGCGTTCTACCGTCCCAGCTCATTCCAGTGTGGACTTAATGTGGCAAGATCACGATTCCAGTCGGCAAGCAATGGCCACTGTGCCTTCGAGCACATTGATTAGTTCCATGGGCTCTCCGCAACCAAGCAGCACCAACCGGATATCGAGAACCCTGGCACCAGAGTATCGAGCGCTCGCTCAACTCATGGTCGACGCCGTTGCGAGCGACAATTACGCCTCGACCGTCTCCCTCGTCATCCCGAAAACCGCGAAGCTGAGGCTCGTATCCAAGGTGAAAACCTTCTTTGCACGTCTCAACGACCGTGAGAAACTTGCAGTACTTGATATGGAGTGTCTTCCGGTGCTGTACAAGTGGATCCAGAAAGCGGATGCTTCTGCTGCTGCGTCACCTCATCCTCAGGTGCTGGCCGCCGTGCTTACAGTGGTGGAATCCCTTCCAGTTCGAAAAAGCGACCTCATTGAAGTCCCTGATTTCCGCAGCACATTGAATGAGATCGTGACATTTCCCAACATCAGCGTCGAGTTACGAGAGCGCGCGATCAAGATCAGTGAGAAGTGGCGCGAGATCAATCCGCCGCCCCGGTCGGCTTCTCCACCGCGTCGACCGCAGTATCGACCAACGCCTTTCGATACGGGCAGAACGCCAGCATTGCCGCCTCCCATTCGGTCATTTTCGGCCCAGAAGCAGCCCATGCGACGAGAAAAGAAAGAGAAAACGCGAAAGCAAGATGCGTACGTATTTACTTGCTTGTGTTCTCCAAATATGTCGTTTTTGTGCTTATTTGATTGTACGCGTGTCGATGTATAGATGGGCGACACCAGCAGTGGAGTACGTGAAGGCGAAGTTGTACCCTTTGTACAAGCACGGGAACGGCAAACTCACGAAAGAGCGCTTCAAGGTGATCGTGAAGCAAGTGCTGGATCTGTTCAAAGTCGAAGCTGCATCGCTGCAGTCTGAACTCGTTCTGCCTAGCGGCGAGTTGACGAATATCACGAAGTCGCGGCTGAAAACCTTGATCGATCGCGTGTACAAAGCCTCGAGCAACGGTATCTCGACCAGCGCAAGCTCGAGTAGATCTGCTGCTTCGGCATCATCATCATCATCATATTCAGCGTTGCCGCCGACCAAGCATCGCCGAATAAGCTGAGCGCAATATTGTGCTAAATTCTACTAAGCTGAAGTTCCATAGAGCTGTGCAAATGTAAGCTAATAGCGTAGCTTTTTATTGTAAAGGTCCCCTATAAATTATCGCGTAGAGCGACTTGTACTGTCACAGTTGTCAAAGAAGCGCTGAGATCTCGTTCTCGGACATTCCTGCGTCCCGGAGTCGTTTTCTTTGCAGCACTTGGTCTATCATCCACTCAACTTTGGTCTTCTCTGTTTGAATCTTCGCTTGCTTGAGCTGCTCTTGTGCCAGCTGCAGCTGCACATCTTGGTATTTTTGACTGTGTGCGTCCCGCTTGTTCTCCATCTCGATTCGACGAGTTTCCAAGTCTAACTTAGCAGCTTTGATCCGTAGCTGATTCTGCATATGCTCATGATGCTTTATACCGGATTCGATCTCCCACGAGTGGATGGGGGAACTCACATGCTTCCGCTTTTGCAGATAGGAGCTAGGTGTGTCCCGAACTTCAACCAGTTCACTGAATGTACATGGTTCATCATCGTCAGAGATCACAGAGATTTTTGCGCGTACTTGTTGTACTTTCGAAGTCGGCATAGATACAACTGGGATTGTCTGAGTGATTTGGCTTGGCTGTTGCTTCTGTGACGAACTCGGTTGCAATGCTTTAGCGATAGCAGGGATCGCTCGTGGAGGTCGTTGTGGAATTTGTAGAGGCCGGTTCCTCGGGGGGCTAGGTTCAGGCTGACTTCTTGAGATGACAGGCATTGCTTGTGGGACTTGGTGTGGTTGCTGCACAACAGTAGGCGCGGGTTTGCACACTTGCACTGGTGCTGCTTGGGGTGTTGTTGCGCTTCGATTACTGACCGCGACTGCGTTATCGCTTGCTAGTAAAAGCTTCGCATACGCTTCCTTGTTTCTTGTTTTGTAATCAACCTTCAGCTTGCGTTGCGAAATCTCCATCTTCAATTGCGCTAATGTCCACTGTCTGTAGTTGTCGGAACTCGGAGGTGGGCAGTTTGCATCGGAGATGGCGCTCCAGAGCTTGGAGATCCGTGGAATCCACACGTCCACCGGCATCGCAACATTCGAGCCTAACGTGTTGAAGTTGTATGTCGCCGGCATCTTCTTCTGTTTGTCTCGCCCCCTTGCTTCTTGATTGTCGCTCGATCGTGCAAATTGCGGAATGACGAGGCCGAGAGTCGAATCCCGCGTTGATGCGCAAGCCCGCACTGGAGGATGCACACCAAACGGCAACTTCAACTCGTACTTAAGGTGATAGTCATGCTACCTTTGTCACATTACTCGAATAAACATCTTAACCCAGTAGCTTGCTAGCCGCAGAATTATTCAATCAACTCCATACTTGCATTTGAGGTACCATGGCCCACAAATAGACAACCACCTTTCAAAGTACTGTGTTGTGTTATGCCTCCCCCGCATTCAACATGCCAATTGCACAACTGTACCAAACCCACTTCTGAGAAATAGATGGGTTTTCAGTCATGTGTTGCAACATCACGTTGTCACATCGGTTTCCCGTTCTTTCTCTTGCTCATGTCGCTTATGCCAGTGCACTGTGCCTGTCCAAACCGCCGCCCTTTCGTGCAGTCCCGCACATCCGCATTTCCGCATTTTCCGCGCAGGCCGCAGTTCTGTGTCCCGGCGGCCGTGATCTTGTCGCGAGAGAAGGCTTCTGCGTGCGTTCTCAGTGGAGAGTGCGGACCGCGCCGTTATTTATTGGACCGTCAATTGATCCCCATCATCACACAAACACCACTCTGGTGGTAGACAGCGTTTTCGCGCAGTCCACAACAATAACAAAAAGAGATCCAACGGTTTCTTGACACGCATCTATCGAATACGATGAAAGCCATGACGGAGCAAGACAGCCAGGAAATCCGACTGTGCGCGCTCGTGTTGTCCGTCGTCGCGTTCTTCCTGTTCATCGCGGCCGAGATCGTGCATGACAATGCATATGCGTGCCGCGCCGTCATCCTGCTCGTCGCGACTGGTGCGCTTGGGTTTGCATGGATCGGTCCGTTGACGCTGCTTGCGGGTACGTTGCGGTCGAAGAAGTTCCAGTGGTGGCAGCCGTTTCAAGGCGGAGTCGAGTTTGTGTGGATGCAAGCGTTTGGATGGTGCTTGCATACGTTTGTGCTCACTGCCTCGGTGGTGGTGCTCGCGAATTCCCAGCTGCCGAAATGGTTTGAAGGGCAGTATCTGTTCTTAGGGGTCACCGGGTTCATCGCGCAGATCTTGCTCAATCTCAGCATCGGATGCTTTCGCGAAGTTGATACAGAGCAACCGGCATTCCAGCTCCCGTTGAATGCCAAGACAGTTGTCAGCTTACTGGTGTCAGGGTCCGGTCTGCTGCTGTTCGTCTTTTACGATCTATTCTCGCATCTCGGCCAATCGCCCGTAGTAATTGCAGTTGGATGTGTCGAGTTTATTGCGTCCGCACTCGTCATCCACGTGTTCTACGGCTGTGCAGATATTCCCGGCTATCGAATCTGGCAGCCGTTTGAAGGCGAGCGAACGTTTCTTCTACTGCAGTATTTTGGATGGCAACTCTTCGCGTTTACGATTGGTGGCGCCATGAATTTATTCTGTAGTGCCAACGACATGTCCGGATATGGAAGCTCGAAGGGAACTGCTACTGCGATTGGAACGATGGGAATGACGTCACAGATTTTGCTGCTTGTCTCACTGCAGTACTTTGACAAGGGCTCCGCTAGTCAGACAAGCAAAGCGAGCCCAAGTGATCATGCGGCTCAACCGACAGGTCTGCTACCTCTCAACCATATAACAAGCAAAACGAAGACGAAGCTTCCTGCGGAAATCTATGTGACAAGCATGCTGTGCAGCGGAGCGCTCGCTGTTGGGTTACTCTCGTACACGTCGCGAGCAAAGATTGGTGTCGCCCCCGAACAAATCGAGCAGTTTTTCCTCGCGCACGAAAAAGTTGGGTGGATTATTAGCCTGTGCTCACTGGCGATCGCTGCACCCATTTCAAATATGGGTGGCGTTCGATCGAAGCCACAGTATTCCTGGTGGCAGCCATTCCAAGGCGGAACCAAGTTTGTGTTTTTGCAGACGCTTGGATGGCTTTGGTATGGCTTCTACCTGGCATTATCCATCGTACTGTGCATGAATAGTCCAAAATTTGGTGAACTGATTGGGTGCTTTGTGCTTCTGGTTGGCGCTGGATCCGCTGGAGCGATTGCGCTCTCTCTTTCCTATTTTGAACCTCAAGACTTGAAGACGACGAAGGCACGAGATAGTAACCAAGTGTTGTACTGGTGTGATGCAACGAAGGGCGAAGTGGCCATGGTCGTCTTGTTGTCGATGTCGTCCATGCTCTTCCATCTCTTGGTGGACTTCTTCCAGGATCGTATGCTTCCGTCAATTAAAGCGCTGTGTGTAGTCTTGGCGATGACACTGTTTATGTTAGCGTCTACGATCTCGCATTGTTCGGGGCAGAAGCTGCATTCACGTTTTCGTATTTGGCAGCCTTTTGAAGGTGGATCCCGTTACGTCATCCACCAAGCAGTTGGATGGAGTTTGTGTGCGATCCAGCTTCTCTTCGACTCACTGCTACTCTCACTGGTTTCGCAAGCATTACCAAAAGGGTTATCGAGTTTGCTGGGCTTCTTTGGCTTGATGCCGCAGATTTTGATTCTCGTATCGAACCAGCACTTCGAGCCAGCTCCACAAGATCAAGACGATTTGAAGCCCTCAAGACCATCTCTTCGCATCGTACGTACCGCAGCGCACCCTCAGACATGGTCAAGCTTGCTGAAAACTCCGGCTTTGAAATGGCATGCAGGCTCAAACTTGTTTGTAGCCATTGTCTCTATTTGCCTTTTTGTGAGCGCAGAAATCTTGGGGGTGAAAGGGATGTTTCATCGCGCAGAAGAAGTATTGTACATCTTTGGCTGCCTCTTGTCAGTGTATGGAATCCTCTCTGCACATTGTGTTTTGGGGCCAAAACTGCATTCTTCGTATCGAGTGATTCAGCCTTTTCGCGGCGGAATCAAGTTTATCACTTTTCAAGGCGCTGCGTGGACGATCGTCAGTGTTACATGGGCTGTGTCCATTACAGTGATCTACTGGAGCTCCGTGTTCTTCCGATTTCGCGGCATCCAGTTGCTCACCGGTCTCCTCTACTTCGTATCCCAGATGCTGCTATTGTATTCGCTACCATTTTTTGAAGTCACAAAAAGTCATGTGAAGGCAATTGTGCGGGGTAAACCTCGACTTCAAAATGAAATTCGGCGAAAGGCGGAAGATCTCGTGAATCAGTACTTCGTCGGTCGGCTGCTAGGCTTCTCCGCGTGCTGTGTGTTTGTACTCGTTGATTTCACGATGCTGCACGTGGGTCCGTCGATTCCGATGTTCCCCGCGACAATCTGTGCTGTGCTCGGACTGTTTTCTTCGATCCCACTGACGTACAAGTTTGCGACATCAACATATGGCCCAAAGGCAAAGTCCATCAGTGGAAGCATTGTCTTTATCGTGCTTGGATGTGCACTTTGGTCGTTCACGTTGTTGCTCGGCGCACTCTTCAGCTACCAATTGTGGAGTACCCAAGCCATTGACCGTTCCATGCCAAGGAGTGAAAACGCGCCAACGCAATTCATGGGCACATTTACTGGAAGTGTTGGGTTTATGGCGCAGCTTTTGTTTTTCCAGGCATCGGAGTCATCACTATTGAAGCAAGGGCCAAAAGGCGAGGTATCGTCGGAAGAGAACCTGGTAATGGTGATGACCAAGTTGAAGAAGAACCTCAAGTGCGCCTCGATTTGGGTTTACTCAGCTATAACGTTGGTGTCGGGACTTGTCTATGCGCACACGAAATCGGTGATCCCGAAGCATTTGGCGACAACGCAAGTGCTTGGCCTCGTCTTTTGCTGTGTGGTGGTGATATGGTCGGCATGGTGCATACAACAACAGATCATTTCCAGCGGAGGAGGCATTGTACAGTACAGCAAATGCTTTGCAGTATCCCAAGACTGTGAGAGCGACATCGTCACGAAGCAAATCCCTATTTTAGACGTCGGACTGGATTGCTATGCACAACTTGTGGCATTTCTGACAGTCTCGGAGATTGTAGGAATGTCAACTACGTGCAAGACCGCGCATGCATTCCATACAGACGCATTATGGAGACAGATCTTTGCCCGTCGATATGGCGGTAGTCACATGGATCGCACACTTTTGAAGCTCAAGACCGCTGATACCCGTGGATATGAGGATACAAATGAAAACGCGATAACAGTGCGTACAAAACCATTTGCGGCCACATCGCTGCATCGAATGGAGACGACGGTCCTGAATATGGTTTGCGGGCTCGAATTTCCTACAATCCAGCCAGCTCCACCAAAATCTGCGATTATAAGCATGTAAGTTCAGGCACATCTGTTATACTGCCAAGTACTTCAAGTACAGCATGAAAACTAACAACGATGCTTGTATGATGGCTCATAGGCAGTCAAAATGGAAAACATTCTGCATCGGGCGAGAGAAACACTTTCGATTCGACCAGTGCAAAGTGTGCAAAACCGTCGAGGCCTTCAGCAGCGCGCCACAGTTGTGGGAGATGCAAGAAAACTGTGCGCGAAGATCGCCGAGCACGTGGGTGAACTTGTGCCACTGCGTGAACCCGGTGACACTCCGTCATGAAAAAGCGCATCGCGGGTGCTTGGAAATCCTACGCAAGCAGTACCACGCCACGGAGCCGCACCCACGACCACAGCGAATGGAGATTGAGTACTGCGCAAGTTGTGAACTTGGCATCACGGAGGTTGGCCGCCTTCCCAACACGATTCGTGAGTTGCTGCAAGTGACGTGGGAGCATTTTTGTGCACCAGAGCACGAGTTTGGCGGTGGCTTTTTCAGTTTCGTGCCCTGCAGTGCGTCGATCTTCATCTTTGCGCTCAAGTCCGTCGGGTGGGGTTCCTGCTCGATGTATATCTGGCTGGTGACCGTCGTGGCGTTATGCTTTGTGGTCAACTCGCCGCGATTTGATCGGGCTTTAGCGCAGATTGGCGGAGAAGAGTCGCCGAGCTACCAAGCGTATCAGCGTACGTACTACGCGCTGGTATTGTCGAGTATTGCACATCTTGCCTGGTGTTGTCCGACGGTAAATCAAAGCGACGCCATGCGTAATCCGTCGCTCACGCAGACGCTGATCTTGCTGGGGTTCAGGGTCAACTTTGGTATCTTCCTGATACTCGCGCTCACATGCTTCTTCGTGTTTTGGCGAACGCAGTACCGGATCTCAACGGTCCGTGGAGTTGATGAAGCGAGCCTTTCCGAGTCGGCGAATGCGCAATCCATTGCACCTTCGGCGGACAAGAGCTGTGTGCTGTGTCTTCTCAAACTTTGCAGCGAGGATCGTGGATGATCGTTATGATGATACGATGGGGGTATGAATTTATGTACAATGTATTTTGCCACTAACGGGTGGTTTGTAAGAATAATAAGGTATCACTGATTAACGAAGACGAGCTTGTTTGAACTCTCACATCGTGTTGATCGCTCGTGTCGTGCAAAACGCCAGCGCATGGCGGATTAACTGCCGTCTTCGCGAATGATCAGGTTCGACCATATAATTCCGAGGGAATTGCAGGATGCGCAGGATATTTTCTAGGTCAGCATGGAGTAGCACTTCACGAAGCTCGTCGAGCACCACGAGCCCCATACTGAGCAGGCTGCGCCAGCCATCGATCACAAACATGTCGAGCACGCGAAGCACGAGCGTTGGCCCAAACGTCTCAAAGGACGAAAACATCGTCATGAACCACCGCGTCGTGAATGCAGCGGCGTGGACACCTTCTCGTTGAAAATGCACATACAACTCAGGCATGTGGTACGACACGAGCAGTTCAAACTTGGCGAGCAGCGGTTGCAGCACGACGAGACCAGGTTCGTACAGGTTGCGGTTGATCTCGGGCTCGGAAAGGCCGACGAAGAGCCAAAACACGTCGGCCTCGTTCTCAGTGACCTCAATCAAGACGCGCACCAAGAAGTTCATGCCCTGACAGTACCCTACGCGCGGATTGTACGTGACATACGCACGCAGGATCCTACGGATCTTGGCTTGTACCACAGATCTCGGCTCGTCATGCAGCAGAGATTTTCGACGCTTGTACAGCTGTGGGGATGAAGCCTGCGACGTCGGGGACACGCATCTACTGTCCTTTACAGACAGTGTTAACGTCTCCAACATCGAGTGCTCGGATTCCGTGCTGCTGCTGCGCTCCGTTCTCTTCTCAACGTCGCCAAATGATGTGCTCCAATCGTCGGCCTATTACCAAACGAAATGGTCAGAACAGTTAAGCATGGATCTATCTCTAGTTGCACAAGTTCGTACCATGTCGTTGGCAAAGATGTCCTTGTTGCAAGTCCGTGCGACGTCCACATCGATTTCTTGCAGCGAGTGTAGCAAGTGCGCATCTTCTTCGCTCATGGAATTCGTGTTGGCATTCGCCATCCGCGTGCCAACCTTCATCAGCAATTGCTCGTAGATTTTCGTGCGATTCTCGGAGCCGCTCAGGTGGTGCGGCGACGTCGTATCGGATTGCCATGGCGTGGTTCCATACAAGATGGACAGCCACACACCACTGCGAATCGACTCAGTCAGACCACACGTGCGAATCGATTGCTTCCACACCGACGGGCAGTTGGCAATTGTTGCATGCAGCAACTTGTTCGTCTATAAGAAAAGGAGAACACGATGTCAGAACGCACACCCCATTTGGCTCCATGAAGGGATGTTCTTTCAGAATCTGATGCGGAATTCCTCCGACATTACCTTAGCGAGTAGTGCAATTTCTTCGACCCGTAGATATGAAGCGCACTCGAACAGCAACCGCGTGTCCTACAATCGCAATATATTAATCCGGGCTTGTGGTGGCGACGGAAACGGGTCGTTGCATAAGATACCCTCAAGATTATCGTACCGTCTGAGCGAGATTCTGCAAACTGCTCTCGCTGCTGGCACAGAATGGTGACTCTGTTGTGCTGTTGTTGTTCTGCGATACTGGCTTTGCTGGTGAGGGCGCAAAGTTGCGGTCGATTTCCCAGAGGCATCCTTCGATCCGTTTCCACTCAAACGATGAAAGTGGAGGCGGACTCGGCAGCAGATACTGCGTACATATGCACAATCGATAGTCAGTAAATACTAGAAACCAACAGAACGATGTGCAAGGAACTCCTCAGGCACCTACCCGTTCACCTGACAACGATGATGGCGAGGCGACATCTTCCTCTGCAATCTCTTCCGGTTGGGTCGCCGTTGAACTTCGTCGAGAGATGCTGGATATTGAAGTTCCAAGCTTATCCTGGAACGATTTGCGAAACGACGCAAGCATCCCCGATTCCGATCGTGACCGCGTGATGTCGCTTGAAGCATCGTCCGTGATATCGGTGTGTTCGCTCGTGCTGTCAGCGTCCAATTGATCATCATCCTTGGCAGTAGTCTCACATGACGGATCGTTGGAGTAATCAGGGAGCACTGGATTGGACGCCAACTCGAGCAAGTTGACTATATCGCCCGTGTGGTTGACCGCGTCTTCCGAATAACTCAAGGAGCATCTCTCCTGGTGATGAGTGCACTCACTTTCCGGTAAGAATTCGTCTGGGGGGCATTTGCCGCTTTCAAACTCTTCCAGTGTGATGGATGAAGTGGACACACGCAGCATCGTGTCGCTCTCTGGTTCTTCTTCCTCGCTTGTGCCTGACAGCGGATACGATTCCTCGGTCTCAAGTTCCGTCGATTTGTCGGAGCAACTGCTCGCAGTCTTTACGAGCACTTTTGTTGGAGAATTGGACGACGACGACAATGATTTGGCCGCCTCGCTTGAGGCAGCAACACTCTGCGCAATGCCTTGCACGATCTCACTCTCAGTCTCCGACAAACCACCGACGAGCGATCGATTCGCATGGAAAAAGAACATGGCGAGCTGCAGCCGCTGTGAAAATACAAGACGTACACACATCGGTCATGAGTTTATGTATCAAAATGGACTCGTCTGACACTCCAAAAGCCAAGCCAAACAATTTTTCCAACCATTGCTCCGAACAACTGCACTTGACTCTGCGCTGGGTATGCGTCTGTGGTTTCTTCTGCACGCAGACGTGAAGAGTGAGACCCACGACGTTCTCTTCAATCACATTATCGAGACAATGAAACCTACCAAGCTGAGGCGTGACTTCATCTTGGATTTGTGCGAGCTGCATCTGCAACTCAGCGAGGCCAACTCCGAGCCTCCGACGTCGTTCATCCTTCTCTGAGCGGATAGATCCTTTCATTTGCTCAACTGACAGCTGTCTATCGACATACTCGCGATAGAGTTGCTCCCACGCTTGGATTCTCGCCTTGAGCTGATTGTGGCGCTCCAGGCGCGCGAGAATCGGGTCCAACACCGTGAACCGAATCGACTGGTCCATCATATTGGCGCCATCGCGGCCGATCATCTTCACTGCCGCCAAGTAATCCACACCGAGCTTATAGGACGAAGCATCGTATCGGAACGTCTGTGTGAACACCTCCACTGCGCGCGTCATGGCTCCACACGCGCTCTACAATCCATTCAACACTCAGCATAGAATTTTTTACACGCAAACCCAACAATGCCAACAACGCACCTGGATCTGCACGAGCATGTCGCCGAGCTCGGCCTCGAGCTGCCGTAGAGAGCAGTCCTGCTCCTGGAACCGCTTCATGAGCACGAGGAAGTAGCGCGTGCGTGCTTCCAGGATCTCCTGTCGCTCGATGTCTTCCCACGCGGGGCTGCTGGGCATCGACGACGAGCCCACCGAAGGCGACGCGGGTAAGGAGGACGAGGGCGCGGACGTGTAGCGGCTCATCTTGAAGAGCGTCTTCTTGCGGAACTCTTGCAGCAGTCCGCCGTTGTTCGCATTCGCCATCGCGTCGGCGCTGCTGCTTCGAGGCGTCGTGGTCGTGCCGACACCAAACATTGGGAGGGGTGTCTACTACTACTACTACTCTCTCTCTCTCTCTCTCTCTCTCTCTCTCTCGTTGAACACGCGTGTGTGTGTAAATAGGCGGGAGGGGCTTGGAGTGAAGCGGCGCGATCTTCCGGGAACAGCTGCGCGTGAAAGCGACGTGGTGTGTATTTCGAGCTCGTAGTGGAAGACGCAGAGTGTGAGCGCTAATTCGGGCATGCACGAGTTTCCATTTGCAGGGCGGACATGCATTGACGCACACTCTTCCAGGAACTGTCCCGAGGATGGGGCTAGCAGAACGAACTACAAACTGTTCAACGTAGGAATTGACCTCTTTATCGTCAATGAGAACTCCATCATATAGTATAAAACCTGTTTATATGACTTCAAGTTGACTTGTAAAGAACGATGATGGGGTTGGAAAGGCGCGTGGTGTTGCGTAATGAACCGGCTGCTCATCATGCTGCTGCCACAGATTGTAGCTTCTGGTGGCAGAGAAGGTGGCGATGCCGCCACCAATAGACACATTTGGTCATCGAGCATCTTTGAACCCATTTAGGAATATGGAAATGGCGCGCGCGGCGGCCACGTTTAGTGAGGTGGTCGCGCTGCTGCAGCGCAACGCGCTCGAGGAGCGAGACGCGCGCGACGTGGAACAGGACCTCAGGCGCCTGCTGCTCATGGCGCGCGATGCCAGGCATCGCGACGAAATGGTGCAGTTCCAGGCCGTGCGCCGGGTCACAAGCATCTGGACCGCGAGCAGCGCCATCACCACGTACCGCTATTGCGCAGGGTAAATGGTTCATGCTATGCAATACAAAATTTCATGGTGCTGGGTTAAGGAGCATGCTGCTGTTGCTTTGTGTGCGTTCAGTATTCTCGGGAACCTCGCGCAGTGCGAGCGTGGGCGGCTCAGCGCGAGCTCCTGTGACCGGTAAGTTGCTGTATAGTCGTATGACCACGTATGCCTGAAAAGATTCTGATTACTGGGTGAAATAGCTGGGGCTGCGTCTCGCACCGGCACCACTGCCCGCTGTTCGTGCTGCTGCACAATGCGCAGTGCAGCCCCGATGCCGAGCTGCAGCGGATCGCGGCGGCCGCGATGCTCGCGTTTTCCGTTCAGAACGAGTGTCAACTGCAACTTGACGCGGTCTCAGGCATTCCGGTGTTGCTGAGGCTACTAGACTACAACGATGCCGGTTCGTACAAATGCGCAATTGCTGTCGTGTACATACCAACACGGAATCTATTATGATGCGGTTGTGTAGATGTGCGTGTATATGCTGCCGCGACGATGTGGAACATGTGCAAATCCCCGCTGCTCATGCTCAAGCTCGAGGTCAGAGCTCTTCCTGTTGTCCACTCGAAGCACATGATGCGCTTTTGACTGATATAATGACTTACTGCTGATCCAGACAGACTATTCACGGGATCCTGAAAGACCGACTAGCAAGAAGACTCACTGACATCCTCACGACGCCGCTCGAGCCATTCCATCTGAACGTCAAGCCCACCGGAGAGCGCGGCATCACTGGGATCATTGAGAGCGACAGCCCCGAGAATCTCAACCTGCTACTTTCGTCGTCGATCAACACCCAGCTGTCGATTGTGCTGCACGTGGAGAACTGCACTGGCCATCCACGGTCGCTTACGGACCAGTTCAGCGCCAAAACGTCTGGAAAACCAAACCGCGCAGCGAAAAGCAACAGCAAGAGCGTCGCCCATTTTGACGACCGCGGCGTGTTGGCGTCGCGAACATGCGCGGTGTGCACGAAAGCGATCAAAGTGAACCGCAAGTCTGCGAGGGGCACGTTCCTGCTCTGTGCCAAAGACGAGTGTGGGCAAACGTATCATATCAAGTGCAGTCGATGGGCCACGCTGGACGAGGACGACATCCACCCGGAGCATTTCCATTGCGACACGTGCATGACGCTGTTGCCATTGTATTACTGGGACTTTGTGGCTGAAAACGAGAAGCACAGCGAGCTGCTGAGCGAGAATCTCTTCAAGTCTGTCGCGATCACTCGTGTCTCTGCTGCGCATTCAACATCGTACGAGTTCGAATCAAATCCATTTCAGTTGGCGGCATCAGCAGTAGCACAAGAACAGCTAACAATGCTGTTCAATCGCGAGCAGCAACTTCTTGGGATCGGCAAAAGGTTGTTTCGGATCCCCAAAAGCAGCAAGGACGACGAGATGTTCATCGTCTCGATTCGGTTCGCGATGACATCGGTTTATCCAGCAACACAGCAAGTGGCTTTCTCAGGCACTCGGCATGGAGGTGCGACTACGAGCAACAGCGACGCATTCATAGACCCAGAAGATCTGCAATGCGACTGGAAAGTCTCCTACGCGAGCGACGATGCTTCGTCCATTGATTTCGCAGTGGATAGTGCCATGTTCTGGCCCGAGACGTATCTACTCGACATTTCCCCACTTGGGTACACCGACATGAGTCTCGAGGACCTTGAAAGTGCATGGATCTACGAGATTCAAGGCGAGCAGCTGACAGACAAGATGTACTCCTTTGGCGCCAGTCCACCTACTGCGGCTGTGAATCCTACTTCAAGCAGTACTAACATCAGCAAGACTGCAACGAGAACAGGTCTCTGGACGGCGCTGTACCCTAGAAAAGGCGTGTGCATGAAGGTACTCGCCGAGCAAATCGGCCGCACCAAGCAACTCGAAGCTGCGCGTGCAATGACGCCAAGCGCCACCACAAACACCATATTAAAGCCGCCAGGGACTGCTTCTAGCGGCTTGCGAAAGAAAAAGCCCCATTTCGCGGGCCAGAAGCTCAACAAAGTGGCCGTTAGCTCCATGTAAATGAAACGCAAAGCAGAATTTGTGTATTTGTTTCATTGTGTGTACCTTGCTTCCGAAATGGAACCCCCACACGCAACGGTTGTAATAATGATACGAAAACGCGCATATTGTCTAGACTTTGAGGGTCACGTCGGTGTAAATACGCAGAATGTCGTCCACTGGACCCGCCGGCATGCTCGACGCCATGCCGTAGATCGCGCTGCCGCCTTCGAGCGCTCCGTTCGGGTCCTGCTTGACGACGTCGACGGCCTCCTGGAGCTCCTTCAGGAACTTCTTCGCCTTGCCGATGTGACGTACCGTCACGCACAAGTGCACGGACGCAGGGTGCTGCAGCGAGTTGAGGCTCCAGCCCTTCTTCGCCATCGCGTCGCTGACCTTGAGGATGTTAAGGCCCTTGCCACCAAAACAGATCACCATCACCTGCGGATCTCCAAGCACGAAGAGCCCGTCGATCTTCTTGATACCTTCCTTGATCTCTTCGGCGGTCGCCAGGATCTGCTCCGTGTTCTTCATGAACCCTTCGTAGCCCAATCGGATCATCGAGGCCCATGCAGCAGCGCTCAAGGCGCCAGGACGACTACCAGCGAGCGTTGGTGTTACGTACAGACCGCCAGTCCAGTCGGGGTACGCAAAGTACTGGAAGCGACGGATCTCCTTGGTCTTGTAGAGTACCACGGACGTGCCCTTGGACGCGTAGCCGTACTTGTGGGTGTCGCACGACATGCTCGTGACGCCTGGCAGCTCAAAGTCGAACTTCGGCATGTTTGGTCGCAGTTTCTTGGCAAACGGCAAGATGAAGCCTCCCAGGCAGCAGTCGACGTGCAGGCCGACGTCATTCGCCACCGCGATTTTCGACAGGCCCTCGATATCGTCAATGATACCGTTCGGAAAGTTTGGCGCGCTGCTGTAGATCATGATCGTGTTGGCCGTGATGTTCCACTTGATCGCGTTCAGGTCCGACTTGAGTGTCTTTGGGTCCATTGGTACCTTGATGAGCTTGATCCCCAAGATCTCACACGCCTTGTCAATCGCGGCGTGCGCCGTCACGCACGCAATGATCTCCGGCTTTGTGATGCCGTGCTTGCTGCGGTAGTATTCGCGGTGGGTCTTCGTGGCCAAAAAGATACTTTCGGTGCCGCCCGAGCTCAGCGTGCCGCACACTTCGTCGCTGCCGTTGCTCATGAGACTTGCAGTCATCGCGATCACTTCGGCTTCGAACTTGCCCACCGCTGGCCAAATGTCGGCGTGCAACGGGTTCGAGACCGAAAAAAGCGCGTACGCCTTGTTGAGCACGTCCAAGTGGTCCTTCTCACCATGGTACACGGCGCCGGACACGAGCCCTTCTTGCCACTTCTTGTCGGCGTCACCGGCGAGCGACTCCATGAGCGCGACGAGTTTATCGTCCGCCATGCCCTTGGCTGGCAATTCGTATATCTTGGCCATCTTCGGGCTGTGTTCGCCCTTGAGCGAGTGCTCAATCTGCTCCTCAATCTTCTTGATCTCGCTCGCAAGTTTGCCCGACACGAGCGGAATCTTCTTCATCACGCTCACGGCGGTACCGCCAATCACGTTGAGCACATTCTTCTTCGACACGTATCGGCTCTTGCGGACCACATCGAGGACACTGATCACGACGTGCAGCGCGAGCGCGACGACGACCAGATCGCCCACGGCGGCTTCCACGTGCGGCGCCTGAGCGCGCAGCCTCGTCAACGTGTCCAGCAGGAGACTGCTCTCGACATCCGACGACGACGTCGTGAGCTGCTGGTACCGGTAGTACGCACCTGCGAGCAGCACGACCGGGTAGAGCTTCTTGAGCACACGGTCGATGTTGACGACGGCGCGCAGCGACACGTACGCGACGAGCGTCGCGAGCGCCACGCCGTACACCTCCTTGGGGACTGCGCCGACGAGTTCTTGCACAGTCAGCATGTTGCGGTTGTTGAGTTGTGCGGTGGCGGCTGATTACTCCTGCGTTCTCGTGCGACACGTGCGCACTGGAGGGCGAATTGCGGAATGGCGAATCGAATGCAAGCTGCTTCCTTCTCTGTGGTTTATAGACCCTGCTCTTGGTACTAATCGCGACTGCTACTGCGATTAGTATCTGAGCGGCTCAGAGTGGTTTGCTGGAATTCTACGCTGATACTAAGGTATCAAGGTGGCACATGAAATTCGTACGAGAGAAAACAGTAGTGGAATCAGATTAGTCCGATACTAATCTGGACCATTTCGGGGATTCGTATTCTGAGAACGCAGCTGTTGTACTGTTATATGCTTCGTTGTCGAGGGAAAATATCCTCATCTAGTCTGTGCCACAGGTGGTATTTCTGGTTAGTATCGAACAATAATGTGCCACAATTGCTATCGACATCGCTTAGTCTGGTCTCAAAATGTGACACTTTACTTTTCAGACTCATCCCAGAATTAGACGCGTCAGACAAACGTTATCTGAAAGGAAGGGAACGAATGTGGGGACAACCTCCGCGCGCTCGCGGTGGCGGCGGCGGCCGCCATGGACAAAATGTGGCGCTGCTGCTCATGCTGCTGCAACGGATCAACAATCTCGATCGGAAGCCGCCGCTCACGCTCGGTCTCATGGGTAACAAGAACGACTTGAAGAGCTACGTAAAAACGCAGCAAATGACTGAACAACCTCCATATGTGGAAAATGCTTTTGACAGGTCTGATGTATGCGCTCCATTTCCAGAAAACCAGCTCGCCATCGCTCTTCCGACCGTTTTCTCTGTACGTTTGATGCCTTTTGTGCTGTTGCTTGGCCCATGGCTCATGGCATTGTTTGCGCATGGAAACATGCAGATGCCCAGATAGAATCGTTCATGATCATGACATCGCGCGGCTGTTAGCATCTGCGTTCTTGCACGTCGACGAATGGCATTTGTACCACAACATGTACGTTCCTAGCTCCCTTTATCATATAGACTGCTCTGTTTGACGTTGCTAAATGAGTAAACCAATGGAATGCTCGTCATGTAGAGCGTCGTTTCTCTGGAAGGGATACCACCTCGAGCACAAACTTGGCAGTGCGCGCTTTGCCGTCGCAACCTGCTGCCTGCTGGTGTTGTCTCAGACGCTTGTCGTTGCAGTATCCTTCATACTCGCAATCTTTTTCCAGATTCATGTATGTGTACTTGCACCAATAATTCTCTTTATTGGGAATGGCAATATTCACACAAACCTCTCCTTTATTTGTGTAGGATCCTTTCTATCAATGCAGCATTGGCTTCTCGGGCGTGCTATTTGCGCTGAAGGTAAGAGTTGTTACTGGTAAATGCGCTTCTCTATAGTCTAACATAACAGCATAATTGCTTTATGGACGCAGGTGTTGCTGAATCATAATTCCCCGACGTTTTCTTCGGTTTATGGGTTCCAAGTGCCCACGAAGTACGCCGCGTGGCTCGAGCTCGTCGTGATCCATTACCTCGTACCGCACTCTTCATTCATGGGGCATATGTGCGGCATTCTTGCAGGTACGAGTGCTACTTGTGTTGAATATTTTGAGGGGTCATGCTTTGGTTTACACTGTTTTGGATTTACGTCGTTCGATATTGTCTACAGGGTACATTTACGTTCTTTCGCCTCGCGCGCAGGTTTACACGAGTTCGCTTGGACAATGGCTTGAGCGTTCCACGCGCAAACTGTGGCAAATAGTGACAAACCCACGGGAACAACCACCGTTGCATGATGCCACTGCGCACCACGGACACCGACCAGCAGCAACTCGACCGAGCCCCGAGTATGAGAGTGACGAGAGCCTCGCACGACGGCTGCAAGAAGAGGAGTTCCGCTTTGCAGAGCGCCAACAGCACGGAGACGAAAGTCGCGGCGCTACTTCAGATGTCCAGCACCATCTCTCGCAGGACGAGTTACGGCGTCGACGAGTGGAGCGACTTAATCGACAATCTCGATGGTAGAAAAATGCTGGAGCATGTGTACTGTACACGTTATTTTGCTGGGCAAAAGGCCGACGCTGCTAATGCCTTTTTTTTACTGAAACACCAAGAACAGCGGATTGACGCTCTGAAATCATAGAAATACTGTGATTTAGTTTCACTTCCTCACATGAGTTAGATCTAATCAATGCTTTCCATCGGTATTAACTGACATATCATGTATCATATAATGCTACCGAACATGACTTCTATCTACTAGGGCTACACGTGTGCTAGTAGTATACCTCGTCCGGAAAAAATTGTGTGGTATTTAGGAGTGCACGAGCCACACAAGCATAGTCACGACAAGCCTTTATCTGAATGGCGATTGGAGCTTGAGCAGTCGCGCATATTCGCTCGCGGCTTTTTAATCTCCAATCAAATCATCGCTTTGATAAAATCACCTAACGTATTGCGCATGACAGAAAATTAATCCCATGCAGGCTGTCCGGATAACAACAAGTTATAATATACTTCACCAAAACAAAAACCTTCAAGTTATACTACCACAAAAATCCTAGTGATTTACTTACTGGAACAACCCATTGAGTGCTTGCGGCCGCTCACATTTCATGCGAAAGAAACCATCTAAACATTTGTTATCTTGGTCCAACTACGGGGCCGAGAGTGTGCCGTCACCAAGGAGGAGTCTTGTGACGCGCACGGTTGCGGAAATTGAGGACACAACAGCCCCGACAGGTGCAAGAAGTAGCAATCGTGACGTGCACATTTGTCAGCATGGCGGCACAAATTCACAATGGCTGCCTTCATACTGTTTCCTCCAGTTGCCGCTTTCGCAGTAGCGCTTTCCATGTTTTCAACTGAACGATTTTTGTTTTCTGTTTCGGAACACTGGCCTTCGAGGGATGCTAGAAAGAAGACGCTTCAATATTGGCGCTTGAATTGGGTTGTTGACACCAACTTTAAAATAGATAGAAAATGGCGTGAAATTCATATCAAATGGAGCTTACCCAGCTGTTCGGAACATTGACGTTAATAAAAAAATAGATGATACTCACTCATCGACTTACGCTCCCTTCTCGATGAAAAAGTCGCGTAGGGTTTAGCGCACGTAGTGGAAGCTTTCTGGCACGATACGGTGGCGCGTCGTGGTGGCTGCATATCCATTGTGCGCTACTGGTGTTACCTGTTCTTCCAGCTCAAAGGTGACGACGCCGCAGTTGGCGAGCTTCTTGGTTTTCGCGTCGTGCGCGATATTCGATGGGAAAAACTCCTGGCAAAACGACCGGAACCAGAGCGAGTGACCGTACACGACTAGCACGTCCGCCTGTTGCTTTGTGGCCCATTCTGCGAACGCGTAGAGACGCTGGCGACCGCATCCGAGCACAGCCTTGTTGCCGTGGCTTTCCGACAGATTGAAGAGGTCATCGTGCTTCTTTTCGAGTGGAAGCACACTGGAGAGCGCATGCGGCTTGATCGCATACGCATCGCTGATCGTGAGCGTGTCGATGTTGCGTCCGATCTCCTGCAGACTCGAGAGGACGTGAATCTTCTCCCCTGGCAGCTCCAGCCGCGCAGCCGACGCAATCCGAGCCGTGTCGATCGAGCGACGCAAGTTCGACGACACGATGACACTGTTTGGCATTGGACGGCTCAGGTATTGCAGCAACGCAGCGTCAGTAGCTGAACCCTTAGCGACGGCGTCGATGATGCCACACTCCAGATCGTGCGTGCTATCGTTGACATGCTCAAAAAGTGCCTTGGATTGGCGCACGCCGCGACGACTCAGCGGCGAATCGATGAAGATCGAGTTCTGCGTCGGCAGCATGAGCCATTCGCGCACGCATGCGCGGAAAAACTGCACCACTGCTTGCCAGTACACGCCGCGATTGAACACGACGTTCCACTCCGATTCCGCATGTCGGATAAAGATGATGCGCTTCACCGTGTACTGCGTTGCCTTTTCCGCATCGGCGTTTGTGTCTTCTGCAACTGGCCTCATGCCACCTGAAGACGACGGCAGCGCCTTGGATCCCGCGTCACGGGACGGCAACTGCCGCTGCCACTGCTTGTCGCTCGAGAAGAGCAGGTGCAGCACGCCGATCGCGAACAGTTGAATCTTGCGCCACACGTTTTCGCCCGCGTCCACGAGCGCTTCGAGGAGCGTCGCGTTCGGATCGTTCTGCATGCGGCGCGCCATCTTCCCTAAAGAAGGAAATCCGAGAATGGGGGCGAGACGGTGCTTGGTGCGGGACGGGGCGCGTTTGATTTTTTTGTTAATGTGGTGAATCCTATAAATAGACGCCTAGCGTGCCTCAATGGTGCCTGTTGGGGCGGGTCGTCGAGTGCGCCAGATGGCGTGTCGTGTCCACAATCCTGCCACTTGGAAAATGTGTGAGACACGTCGGTTTTCTTCCCACACGATCATCTTAGTGTGAGAGAAAGAAGAAGAAGAAACCTCTAGAAGTGCATATCCGCCCACAACCACTGACGTTGAAGTGAGGTGAGATCTGTCTGGATGCTGGTACTACAGTCAAGAAAATGTGTGCGTTTGTATCCAGACCCGCCGCATTCCTTGTAATTGCATAAACGCACAAAGAGCAACATCTGATAACAGGGGCGCGAATGAAATATTTTCGAAAGCGCGAGATTCGAAATTGCTACAAACTGCGCGTTGTTGAAATCCTTGCAAGCATGGAATCGGCGCGGCGTTCTATCTATTTGCATGAAGAGAGTAGCGCTGAGGTGGACGGCGGGGCATGTTTGATATGGCGTCATAGTATCGCGATGGCGCACTCCTGGAAGAGGCCATTGCGTTGTGGTGCATTCAGTATGGTCCGCACTGCGAATGATTGCCTGGAATATGACGCCATCGTTGGACTCTTGTCGCGTCCACAGTCGAGCTGCTAAAAATTGTTGTGAGCCCACAGCTGGCCTGAATGCGGCTTGTCACAATGACTGGCACATTGCCCAATACTATGTTATATGTTGGTGCACTGGTATTATAGGAGGCCGGTGCCGAGGCCTTCTTGGTACGATACTGGTCGTCTATGGTTGCATGTGTTGCGTTGGATGCGGTTCTAGGCTGTTCGAGCTCTGCATTACTTCTTGCATCGGGGCCACAGCGCCTTGATCTGGTGGCCTATGTCCGCGAGCACGAGCTTCCACCGATGCTTCACGGGTAGCTTGATTCCCTGTTTCCGTAATGCGCGGTCCACTTGGAACTCATACTTTGCCAAGAGTTTCATCGTACCAGGGATCGCAGTAAAGAGGTAGCCTATATGGAGCAAACTCAATATCCAGCAACACATTTTATGCATGGTTGCTATGCAGGGTAACAAGCGAGAGTTACCTGCTGCGAGGCCACTGATTTGGCTAATGAGGGAGAGTCGAGGTAGGAAAAAGTGAACGCCCAGGAGCTCCAACCACGTCATGTAACTGGTTGGCAGCGAAATGTCGAGTCCCGGCGCTAGTGTCGGGCACTGCCGATTCAGGACCACCTACAAGTCAGAAGTTTCGTAATTAGAGCTGATGTTTTTCCCTTGTTTGAGACTGACAACGCGACATGCATGCATACCTTTAGTGCCCAGAGCACACTGGAAAAGCCGACGCGCCACTGAACAATGGATCCCTGATCCACACAAGCGCAAATACATGCGCATACAAATGAAATCTCGCAGTCTATATAACAAGCGCCACTATCTCTTCAGGGCAACGCACGTACATTTGTCAGGAAGGTCTTGGCCAAGATGAATGCGGTTATTGCGAACAACACTTGCGCCAGCACGAGCAAGTAGCAGAGCACAAGCAACAAGCGAAGTCCGCCGAGCTTCTTCTCGAGATAGTACCCTGTCCACGCAAACGAGATGCTAACAAATACACAAAAAATAGCCCATGATGAAGATACCCAATGGTTGCAATATGCTTGTGAGTACGTACACTTCATGGAGAAACTTGGAGTCGTTGAAAAAGAGTAGCGCTGTGGGCACACCGCCACCGCCGAACAGAGATGCAAAACTACAAGCAGCATATGGTACCAAAAAGAACCACAGCATGCGCTCAACGTGTGAATTATTCGGTCCAGATGCATTACGGCATCAAGGCGCACAGCGACGTACAAGGAGGTCGAGAAGGCGATTTGCTTGGTGTAGATATGGGCAACCACGATGAATACTACATGCACAAACCCCAAGCGACAACAGACGCGATAAGAACCATACCTCACAGTCATAATGATGGCAAACGCATGCTCATTGCGTAGCAAGCGCCTCGTACCGACAACGATGAGCGTGATGGGCGCTTGTCGGTCGAGCAGCTGACCAAGTTGCACCAGCAGCGCAAGCGACGGCGGTGCGGCCGGGTGCAGCTCACCGCCGCCCTGCGCAGCTCCGGTTGCGCTCGCGCTGCCGAGCGGACTGCGCTTTTTGAGCCTCATGGTCTGCTCCGCTTGCTTCCGCACCTGTCGCTCGTGCTGCCATTTCCGCCAGCTCCACATGGGCTGATTATGCGACGACGAATGTTGTGTGCACTAGAAGTAGCTCTCTACCACAGCAATCCATCACTTACAGCTTCAAAGCATGTATATATAATGTTCAAACTCAGATATTATTGTAACCTAAACAACGTACACGAGTGAATATGGATGCATTTGTGTTATAACTATTCTGAATTTGAGTTTACTTTATGCGGCACTAGAGACATCAGTTCGTGTGTGAACCGACGTGGGTGTGCATGCAAAAATCCAATTTGTCGATGGGTGCATTTGAAGCTGTATTGGACGGACAAGAAGAAGGAGGGAGTCACCATGTACATGCCCGTACGGAAGTGTGCGCCTGCACTTGAGAGAAGCACTTGCATATCCACTCAGACCGGCAGACAAACGACTAAGGCGCTCTTTATAATCACAGCTTACGATTCCCCCGGATTCCTTCCACACTACGGTAATTGTCTGAAAAAGTAATTTGTTTTGCACATTGTTCTCGCTTCGACGTCAAGAGGAATGTTGATCATGGGGGGAGGGGACTCGCTGAAGCTCTTTTCATCCTGGTCGGCGTGGAAGGGCCATCGTTCTTTGTTCGAGCCCAGAAAAGCGACCCGGTAGATGACGTGAAGCACGTTATCAAGAACAAGAAGAAGAACGACTTGGAAGCGGTGGATACGGACAGACTGCGCCTCTGAGGGGCAACACGTGGCTTTGCGCTAATGATTCCGATGTGGCTCAGTTGAAGACAGGAAAGGTTCCTGACGGTATCGCGCCACTGCTTGCGAAGGAAGTGGGAGAAGAAGCAAGCATTGGTGACTTGATCACCGAATCAAAGCTTACCGACCCATCGACGCGGCAGATTTACGTCCTGGTGGTCGTTCCGAAGCAAGTGTTCGCTCCGACTATCGCTCCGCCTGCGACTAAGAAGAGAAAACTCACTGACGTGCGGAGTCTAATCACATCATCCTCGTTTGCAAAATGTAAGGGCAGCGGCAGCTGGGTGAAATGGTTGAAGAAACTTCATGGTCAGATGGTTCCTATCGTTTGGGAAGTGCTAGCATTGAACCTGGAATGCAAGCTCTAGAAAGGAGACGGTGGTGGAGATCCGACAATGCAAAACGTCGCTTATTATATCAGTAACTTGCCCGATACGATCGACCTCCAGATCCCATGCTTTTTGGTGGATATATGTGGCCCACTCCTGAGCGTGTTTGGCATTGTGAACATTGCCGACGAAGATGCGATCTGTGAGCCATTGGTCATGAGCTTTCGTCTGCTTTTTTCGACAACGAGTGGTTTGATGGTGTTGTTGGCTCGTGCATGTGCGTCTTTGAAGGCTGCATTGAGAGAATTGACGGATGAGTGGCACCAGCTCGCCGCTGAGTCCCGTGATGACGCAGGGACTAATCTGGACCGATTGAGATTCCCGCACAAAGACTGCTCTGAAATCAATGGGAATGCTGTCACACTTCGATATGTAGTAGTGCTTCAACAATGCGTCTTTGTTGCCAAATACAATGGCGGGAATGAAGTAACTGCCAAGTTCGCTAAGCGATACAGGAAGGAAGTCCACGAGTACTGTGCGAGTTTGGAATTTGCTCTGGCGTTGCTTTACTATGAGTTTTTACCTAGCGGATGGATATTTGTCAATGAACACTTACCCACCGTTTTTGAATACTGAAATGCCATGGCCACCAGAGGCAGAGTCAGAGAAGCTCCTTCAAGTTGCCCATGACGCGCATTGGCTCAATTCCATGCTGTCCGACCTGAACATGTGACAGAAACGTCTTGGCCAAAGTGAACGCAATGATCGCAAATAACACTTGCGACAGTACCAGTAAGTAGCAAAGCATGAGAAGTCCACCGAGTTTCTTGTCGAGATCGTACCCTGTCCACTTATGATCAACGCTAATGAATTGCCCAGTTTCCTCTCACAATGGTGTTTTACACCTCCGCACAAACTGGGAAATACAGTTTAGTAGTACTGATAGGCTGGCACAGGCGGGACGATTGTGGTATCCCAGCGGCAAAAGTAGCCTTTCCAGAGCCTACACATCACAAGGCAAACGAGGCATTTCCTAAGCGTCATATCCAGCATCACACATCGTCAACTCAAACCACGTACTTGATGTTCTTGGAGAGCGTGCTCGGCAAGAGCACCGCGGGCGGCGTCTCGCTCGGTGCGTACAGTTGGTTCGTGAACTTCTCACTATGGCTATTGATCTCGCTCCAGATCGAAAACACGCGGTGCTTGGTAAAGATCTCCTTCCTGCAACATACACGTCCGCATAATGGGTTAATGGCATCACGGTGCTATACCTACACGGCCAAATCCCATATAATAGACACCCACCGTTGCTGCTCGGAGTCAAACATGAACGTGCCGTATTTGCACGAGTAGATGTGGTCCGCGAGCGCCAGCAGCAGTTGACCGTTAAACTCGCACTCTGACGGGAATTGGCGCAGGAACTGCCAGACGCAGTCCAGCCACATGAGGAACACGGGCGAGCGCTGGTCGTTGTTGTTCGCATCGCTGCGCGCGTGGCCACAACGAGCACCGAATTGGTGGCCGAAACTGCACCATTCCTTCTCGATCAGACACTGGAAACCACGCAGCGTGCGGTAGTAAGGGTCGAGCATCATCTCGGCGAGCGATACCATCTGTGCCGTGCGGTCCCAGCCATCACTGCAATGCGTGAGCACCGAGACGCCGTTGTGGATCGAGTGCGCGAGCTCGGCTGATGCCTTGAGCACGAGTCGAATGTGGCGCAACCACCCCGAGCTCTCGAGTCTACTGTAAAAACTCGAGGAGTCTTCGTTCGCCCCCCTGCGCGGCTCAAAGATGCTCGTGAGGCTCTGGAAGCTCTGGCGAATCGCGTGGATGTTCTCAATATTCATAAATATCAGCTTCGCACCGCGGTAGTTGCTCACGATCTCCGTGCCTTTGCCCATGGCTTTGTTGCCCACAGCTGCGAGCTGGCCACGCGCGTCCATGATGACGTACCGTCCTCCATACGGCGAGCTCGAGGGACAGCACAGCAACTGCACGAGCAGCTCATCGTCCGTGCTTCGTGCTGATTTGAGACCCACAAGCGGTTGGCTCGATCGGCTGATCGTCGCACCATTCCCACGGTGGATCCAGCACACTACAGGGAGCCGTCCATGCGACCGAAACGCAGCCGCTGCCTTGATACGAATATCCGACATGGCTGAAGGCACGATCAAGTGCTGCGGGTACGTGTCACAAAGATCATAGCGCATCGACTGGTCGATGCATCGAAGACGCTCGGGTACATCCAACAGGCCAATGCGCTGGTATTCCTTGCGAAGATCAAACGGAACTTCCTCCGAAGGCGCGACTGTGGGCGAATACGTAAAGCAGAATGCGTCGAGGAGACTTACAGGGAATGCGAGGTGGCTCAGGCATTTGTACAGTTTGCTGTACTCGGAGTAGTTGGAAAACGATAACCGAGCGACCTGGGTGTCTTTGCAGCGGATCACGACCTTGTAGGTCGAGCTATCGTCGCTCGAGAACCCGAGCACGGCTTGAGCGTGGTCGAGCGCCGTACTACCCACTGAGATGGAGCCCATCGACGAGTCCGTTCCCTCCACCGATGCGATCGAGAGCACAGGGACCTGCCAGTCAATATCTCCTTTGCCCAGCAACCGCGTGAAAAAGCATCGGTAGTTTGTAATGTACAATTTCCCACTCAGGTAATGGGAGAGACACGATCCGTCATGCGCGAGCACGAAGCTCTGGATGCTCGTCTCAACGTGCGCGTAGCACATCTCGCCAGGTAAGAAGTGCGGCAGGAGCAACAGCTCCGGCGAGTCCACTAGGTCTGGAGGAACCGTGACAGAAAGTGAAGTTCCCGTCGCCGTCTCTGCGCTGGCGGATACGTGAAGGAATCCCATGTACATGGGCCGGCCGATGAGTTGGATATGTCGTTTGACTTCTTCAGTCGTGATGCCGACGATCGGGACGCCATTGATCGAGTCTAGGATATCCCCGATAAACACTTTGCCGCTCGCTTTCGCTTGTCCCATACCACCCATTCCATTCCCATTCCCATTGCGTGCTTGCTGTGGGTCGTCCACAAAGTCTTTCACGGCGAGACGGTCTTCAAACGGCGCTTTCGCTGCTGTTAATATGATTCCCAAGGAACCTGCTTCGAATTGCACGACGTCGACTGCCTCGGGTCCGTCTCGAGTTGCGAGCATGGGATTGCGGAGCACATGGGCAAAGCGAATCAGCTCCTGAACACTTGGTTCGTCTTCGCTTGTCGGTCCATCGGCAGGCGCCGAGTGCATGAGCAGCCGCCAGCATCCTGTGTTGTCCGCTGCACGAAGTTGTTTCGATAAATGCAGCAGCTTCGCGACGCAAATGAAACGAAGCAGCGGAAATCCCATCCAACTGGAATCGTCGGTGTCAATTGCAACGAGTCGTGGCAGTGTCTGCAAGTACTCTTCGTTGTTTGCCACAACAGCAGGAAATTTGATGTCGGGCCGGTTCTGATCCTGAATCATCGCGTCCCACACCTGCAGCAAGTCGTCGAACACGTACTCGCGCGCCAGAAGCAGTCGAAGCCACCGCAGACAGTACGTTTCCGGCACGATGTCCAAGTTTTGCAAATGATAGTAGAGCTGCGGATCTTTCTGCTGCAGCAGTTCGTACTGAATGTTCGCGCACATGCGATGTAGCGCTGGCAACTTGCGCTTTGCATTCGACGCGCCGTTTCTGTTTGCATAGCTATGCGATGGCGACAATGACGCGTTGCTGGAACTGTCGCCAAACAAACTGTTCAGGTCATCGTTCTCTTTCACCGAGTAATTCGCAAAGAGCCGCGGTTCGCCGTCGGACTTTGACAACGATCGCTGTCCATCATTGCCACTTTCTGCGGTCGGAGGTGATGGCGGAACGATCTCATAGAATGGCTTTAAGTAGAGCATCACGGCTTCAAACACGAGAAACGTGTCGGCCTCGGCGGTCTCGGGCAGCTCGTACTCAGCAGGTACCACATCCTCCTCTGAAAACGGATTCGATACGTCGTCAGCTGTCGTCTGGCGCTTGCGTAGAAATGAGAACAGCACCACAGCAGCGACATCATGCATTCCCTGGCGATATGACACATCCGAATGCAGTTTGCACCAGACAAACAGCACGTGGCGCAAGATGCTGCGGTACTCGTCCTTCTGGAAGAGCTCCTCGTTGCCTGCAGGGTACAGTCGATCTAGGTCCGTATTGATCTCGTACAGCAGCGTCTCGTCATTAAAGTACTGCGCCCAGCCGGGCTTCGCAGCACTAGTAGTAATCGTAGCGGAGCCATCGCGACTGGAGTCCAGCGTTTGGATTACGACTGAGCCATTTGTGTCCATTTCATCCTCCTCTTCGTCATCGTCGTCATCGTCGTCATCGCTCTCCTCGTCGCTGTCCGCATTGATGGATCCTCGCACGATCTTGGGCAGTATACGCATTGGTAACTGCTGCTGTTTGCCACTCGCATCGCCTTCCTGTTGCTCCATGAACGCTGTGAGCGGGTCGGAGTTGCCCATCGCGTCGACTTTGAGCACCAGCGTCTCCTTCAGGAACGCGTACCGGGCGCGATGCCCTTCGGTGTCGCTGGAAATGCCGAACGCGTGCGCCCATTTCTGCCCATAGAAGATGCTCTGTACAGACGCAGAGTCGCCTAAGGCCTGCGTAGAGGGCGCGGCCTTTTCCTCCATGTTGGGGCGTCTGGAGCTCTTCAAGATGGTCGATCTTTGTTCTCTTTCGCTTGGCTTTGCGTGCATCTCTGACTTAGGGAAGGATGCTTTTTTAGCCAACCCAACTGCTTTCTGTATGGTTTATAGCCAATCAGTAAGCTGAATCATTTTCAACGAATCAAAAAACATCAGTGCTCTTTTGTCCCACTCACCAAACTTGTGGTAAAATGCTGTTTCGCCCCTTATGACATTTTCATTCCTGTTCTTTCGTAAGGCAAGTATACAATTTTCAAGGCAATCGTAAGGCAGTCGCCTTATGTTTTCGATCATTGGAGCAATGATTTCACTTCTTTGTCTCCAACGTCCCTGTTTGTGAATTGTCATCAGAAAATTCACTGACTTCCGTAAGGAGAGATTCTTACGCAAATTCTGCGATTGCATTGGCCAATTTATGTCCCCTTGAGAGCGCGTGGCAGTCACAAAATGAACGCCATGGAGAACGATCCGCTCGTCAATGAGGGCGCTCGAGATGCTGATGAGAGTGCTTTATTAAATGGCGAAGAGGTCCGCGCACAATGTATCACCGCTGGCACTGCCAGTAGGTATAAAAGCTACTTAAATGGCATTAGGAAGTGGTTCATGGCAACAAAGAACATCCTTGACAAGCATGGCTTTTTTTAGCAACTGGGCAGCTCGACCCCATCCAGTTTACCCCAAAAGAGTTTGAGCAGTTTTTACTGTCGAGGCAAGGAAAGCTGAAGACCATAACCCTCGGCGGCTATCGAAGCGCTATGAAAGGCCTCTACCAACGGAATACCCTAGAACTACCGCCTGAGTATGGCGAAGGGATGGAAACACTCTTCTCGGACCTCAAGCGTCTTGAGACGGCTCGTGACCAGTCTGGTGTTGCGGAAGAATCAGGCAAGCGTCCGCTTACGTACTCGCTGTATGAGCAAGTATGTAACACGACGTTACAGCGCAATGATGGTGGGTTCTCACATTTGTTCCTTACGACTCAGTGGAATCCTATGTGCCGATCAAAATCTGTTCAAACCGTGAGCACTTCCCGCTTGGTTGCACAAGATGATAGCATCGGATGCGTCCTCTACAAAACCAAGACCAATCAAGAAGGCAATGTGCCTAAAAATTCACGTCACCTGTACACAAATCCGTTTTCTCCAGCTACATGCTGAGTGACAACGCTGACAATATATTTGGCGTGTAATGCCTCCCAGCCACCAGGGTCAATATTCCCAGGAACAAACCAAAAAATCAGATTCTGCAAGACATTGGAGGTATCGTTAAAAGAAGAGGGAAACTCAAAGAAATATGGTACCCACTCAATCAGAAAAGGAGTCGCAACGTTCACCTGTAGTGGCGTAACAAGAGGTCCGTCTATCGTGAGTGTTTGCCTCCGCTGCAGTTGGTCTCTTGGAGGCGTGCAAGACAGATACTTCAGGTATGAAAGTGCTGGAGATCAGTATCTCGGTCGTGTGGTGGCGAGTCTCCCGCTCAACAAAAGTGACTTCGCTATTTTGCCTCCTCATTTTCCCAATCAAGAAGACAGTACTGTGGCCGAGTGCGTGGCGAATATGTTTCCTGCTCTTCAAAATCAAAGTGACTTGATACCAATACTGAAGCTATGCTTGACGTCTCTAGTGTATCACACGGATTACCTGCGGCAGAAATTAGCACCATCGTATAGTTTGCACTCAACTTTCCTGTTCAGAGATGCAGCTTGTCTGAAGTATCTTCAGCAGCAAGTGATTACCGAAGACTCACCGTGGATGAGGGCGACGGGTATACCACCGCACATTGCAATGTACAGACAAGAAAAAAATCGGTTGATCACCTGCCAGCCATTCTGCTCAATGGATTTGCCGAGCTCTTGGAGTAGAAAAAAGTAGGCGCCGACAGCATAACAAAAGAACTGCTCGAAAGCACAATTAGAAAGCTTTTGCACGAATTTGGTCTATCTCGAGTTCCAACTGCTGAACCCAAGCCCGTACAGAGAGACGTCATGACGCACCAGGTACACCTCTGAGGCGACAAGTTCCATTTCCTTCCGGAAGGGTTTGAATTTCCTTGTACCGATCCGCTCGCCGCATGGAAGCTGTGGTGGTTTGGGAACCCCACGCTCGGATACCCTCCGCTCAGGCAGATCACTTCCCACGATCTGTCCAATCGGAGGAAAGCAAACACGTATTCGGAATGGTCGATGTTTATGAAGCATATTGCCAAAGGCATCGAATCTACAACGGGATCCCCGATGCCAAAAATCACAAAAGAGATGGATACAGAAAGATGGTTCAATGTTGGAATGAGTGTATTCACTGTTCTTCTTGAGTTGCGCGAGCGGCGGCTGTCGCAGCTTAAGATTACGACAGTGTTGAGACTAGCTCGTGAAGGTATAACATCGCAGGCACTTAATGCGCGTAAAGTACCTTTTCGTAAGCGAAAACGAGTGTGTGGTTACCAGACACAGAAAGATTGACAACAAAGAGTAAACATAAATAAACTTTTCACATTTTATACCACGTTATATTGCGACTTGGGCAGTGATATCGCTTCCTTTGGCACCACATGCCACCATCTGGGATGCAACACACTGCCCTTGGCCAACCACACGACGCTTCAGCCGGTTGCAATACTTACGTGGGAGTTGTTCAGTGGGTCTTTGACACCTTAATTTTAACCAATCAGCCGCGAGTAACCAAGTGTAACATTCTTGCCTTACGATTTCTTCTCGCAATTCATTTTACTCAATTTCGTCGTCAGTAACAAACTCAGTACAGTGCAAGTGTCCAATTATCTGTTAAAACCGAACCGAAGAAAAAACCTCCTCCGTCATACGCTCTGTTAAAACCGTAACCATGACTGCATTCTGACTCGCGCGACCTGTTTACTTCCCCATAGAGAAAGAAGAAGATCCTGCTGAACACGATGGCCGACGAAGCAAGCATCGCGGCAGGTGTGCGCGCGCGCGCCTCGCAGGTGAAGACGCTGATTGCACAGCGCAAGAACGAGGACGCCGTGCGCGCGTCGTTGGAAGACCCGCCACTCCTCTCCAAGTCCGACGCCGTCAAAGACGAGAACGCGCAGGTCGTGCTCTCGGCGCTCCTGGCGTGCAACAAGGGCGAGATGCAGCGCGTGATCGACTCGCTGAGCACGGACCTGGAGGACAATTTGATGAAGTACCTGTCGCGCTTCCTCAGCATCGCGTCTCAGAGCGCCGTGGTTCTCGAGTGGTACCAGAAGCTCGCGACCAAGGCCGGCGCCGGCTGCATCATCCGTGCGTTCACGGATCGTAAGCAGGTGTAAGTAAAAAAGCAGAGCCAAGTGCATGATGGATGATACGTACTACTAATGATGATGGATAATACAAAACAAAAAGAGACCGCTTGAATTTTTGCAGAGCTATGCGCTTTTATTTTCTTGTCATTTACAGAGCAGCAATATGATCAGGCGGCGTCATCTTTGACGAGACTTTGTATGAACTTGGTGATCTCTTGCATCGCGTTGTCGTCTCTATGCGCAGTGAGATCGCGCAGGATCGTGAAATGGTTTCGCTTTGGAATTACCTTCCGCTGGATCGATTTCTTATGCAATCCAAAGCACAAAGTCAGGGTCAACACGCTACACAGGACAAAAAATGATCCCACCAGTACAGCACGCACATGTCCAGCAGCTACGAGCCATGTCTCGAGTTCTTGCGCGTCCTCGCTAAAGTGGAAATCTTCCTCCGCTGTGAGCAGCAACAGTGGAATCTTGACGAGCGGCGACTTGTCTCTTTCTTTTGTCAACGCGGTGATGACAGACGCTTCTCGCCATTGATCCACGCGTTCGCCAAATGCTGGAGTCGTCTATTAGTCACATTTATAGGCAAAATAGCGATAAACAAGTAGCATTCACAACAAATAGCACGATGTATGACTCAAACGCACCACAAGTGAGCCGTAAAATGATGCATTCGCCATGCGAACAATGTTGTACACACCGGAGATACCGACAGCGCCCTTGACGAACGTCGACACGTCTTCGTCGACGCCGACTTGACGGAGGAATTGCGGATCCGCGAGCAACTGCATCACCAAATGCGCGCCAGCACTGTGTCCGATAAGAACGAGACGATTGGGATCCCCACCATACTGCGAAGACGTACATACAGAAGACACATATAGCCACATTACGCTTCGTAAGCATTCTCTATTTCACTTCGCAAAACTCATGGGGCTCTTTATGAGATGCTATCGTGCCTTGTCGATGTTGTGACGAACCCACTTGACTGCCGTTGCAACGTCCAGCGTGTGCTCAGGATGCTGCACCTACACGCACACAACGTTATTGCAATTCGAATACTTCTCTAAAGATAAAACAGCAGCTTCTGCATGATCAACTCACCTCGGGTGACAATCGATAGTTGACCGAGACTCCGATGCATCCTGCATTCACGAATGCGTCGTCGATGCCGTTGTTGAAGGCACCTGCCTTGTCACCACGCTGCCAGGAGCCGCCGTGTATAAACACACACGTTGGGAGCTTGCGTCGCGGGAACTTTTTCCTTGGAACCGCAATGTCCTAATCGACCAGCAGGCATCGTTGGCAAACACGCACAAGTAGGGACCGGTTTATGAGCAAAGCAGGAAGCACATTAGCAGCGATAGAGCAGCACACACGCATGGAACCTACGTACGAGACGCTGCTTGGGGTGCTTCGCGGCTGAGTACGCGACATCCTTCCAGCCGAAAGCGCTCAGCAGCGGCTGCGTGCGCCACCGCATGATACCCATCGCCGGTCTCCTTCCTCTTCAACTGTCTGACGCGCATACGCAAATGGGAGACTTGCAAAATAGCACAATGCAATGCAATGCAACAATACAAGGAGGAGAGTACATTGCAATGTAATGCAATACACATTTGCATTGCATTGTACTGCTTAAGTACGGTACCTTGTCTTTTGGATTACTTTCCACTAAGTGCGCATTTGTATTTGCCTCTCGACAGCCATTTTCCCCATCCGCAATAATGGCTCGCGCAAGTGTACGTCGACGTCCCGCGATCATACCTCTGTCTCTGTAGACAATCTAACCATGTGTGTCTGTGTGTGTACCTGTGCATGTGTCTTATGTGAACGCGTGGGCTCCTTCTGTATGTGTATGTCGTTATGCGTGCAGCACCGCGCCTCGATCCAGTTCGCCAACGCGCACAGCGACGGCATCTGGAGCACGTTCTGGAC
The DNA here is from genome assembly GCA_000143045.1 of Globisporangium ultimum DAOM BR144. Lineage (NCBI taxonomy): Eukaryota > Oomycota > Peronosporomycetes > Pythiales > Pythiaceae > Globisporangium > Globisporangium ultimum. The sequence goes on from GL376567.1 coordinate 834,827, forward strand.
CGCCAATGACAAGATCCTGAGTGGTTCCGTCGACGAAGTCGCCAAAGCATGGTGCGTGTCATGACATGCCCGCAGAAACTTGCCTTATCGCCTTGCCTACCTTCTAACTCACGCATGTGAATGATTATTGCCTGTGGCTCTCCCATCCTGCCGTTGTTTAGGAGCGTGACGAAGGATTCGATCTCGGTCTCGCAGCAGTACCCTGGCCACGTGCTCGGCACGATCGCGATCGTGGGCAACAGGGAGGGCACGCACGCGGTCACGAGCTCACTCGACTGCCAGATCCGCGTGCTGAACCTGTCGTCGGGCGCCGTCGAGAAGACCATCGACGCCGGTCCAGGCGAGCTCTGGCAAATCGCGTACAGTCCCGACGAGACGCGCTTGGCCTCGGGCAGCCAACAGGGGAAAATCAACTTGTTCGACCTCGAAGCCGAGAAGCTCGTGCAGGAGATCACGACGCAGGCCAAGTTTGTTCTGAGCGTCGCCTATGTACGTCCTGTTGAGAGCTGGTGTTGTTTTTGAGGGTGTTGCTATAGAATAAGTCTGATGGCGTGTGTATATATACGTGCACATACTAGTCTCCGGATGGGAAGCACATTGCGTGTGGAGGGTTTGACGGCTTCGTGGGCGTCTACGACGTCGAAACGGGCTCACTCGTGCACAAATACGAAGGTAATAAGAAGGCGAGGAGCGTTGTGCATGGGAGTTGTTTGCGGTGATGACTCACACCTGCTTTGCTTTCTTTTGCTTTATTAGATCGAACAAAACCCGTGCGATCGGTGGCGTATTCCCCTGACGGCAACTTGTTTGCGGCGTCGGACGATATGCACGTGAACGTCTACGACACGTACGTAGCTCTTCGCTTTTGAATGGGTTGCATATTGCTGGTACTCACGCACTGATGCTAAAATCATAAACATAACAGTGCGCATGACAACGCGGTGGCCACACTCTCGGGCCACATTTCGTGGGTGCTCAGCGTCGACTGCTCTCCTGATGGTCGTCAATTCGCCACGGGGTAAAGAGCTCTTCGAGTCTGCTCTGCATGTATCATCTTATAGCGTGGCGAATCTCACCTGATAAAAAATTGTGTGTTTTGTTTTGCAGCGGAGCGGATCGTCGCGTCAAGATCTGGGACATTGGCATGCGCCGCTGTCTCACAACCTTCGACACGCACACGGACCAGGTCTGGAGCGTTGCGTACAACTCGACGGGCTCGCGCTTAGTCTCGGGAGGCGATGACGCGCTTCTGCAAGTGTACGAAACAGCGCCAGCGGTCTAAGGTCGACGACATGCACTTGCAGATCAAGTAATTTGCATTCGTATGGAAGAGTGGCATGATCTTCGGTTGCTTCCGTAATGGAAGTAGCCTCATCTCTAATGGAATACATTAATGCGATCTAGAGCTTGATGAGACTTGGAGGGCTAGCTAAGCCCGCTGCCGAGAATGCTTGGCTTTATAGTTGCATGTTACTCATATTCAATTAGTTTTCTTTATCTGAATTGCTTGTTCGTCTTCATAAATTATAGTCCAACCACGGACGCGATCGACTGCAGCGTGCACACCACGCACATCATGGAGCTCACGACGAGGATGACCCAGGCCGCGAGCTTGCGTTTGTCCGAGTAGTGCTTGTTGTGGCGGATGCGGATGTACGACACGCATGGCAGTACGTATGAGATGAGGATGCCGACGGTCGAGCCGACCATGTTCCACACGACGGCCACGCCCGGCGTCACGATCGCGAGCGCGAGCACGCCGCCGATGATCGCGACCGTGAGTACGACGTGGAAGACCGTCTCGCTCACGTACGGCACCTCGGGGGGAGTCACGGCGCCTGGCAGCGTCGGTGTCGTCAGCAGTGCGATGCTCTCACCACTGGACGACGGAGAAGATGACGATTTCGACGTGTACGATTTCACAAACCCGCTCACGTACTTGCTCAAGCGGATGATGTTCATGCGACACGGCTGCATGATCAGCGGCATGTTCATCATGATCGTGAGCAGCAGCCCCAGTCGTCCGACGTTCACGAGCGCGTCGTTGCCGCTGAAGTTGTTGAGAATATCGTCTCGCACGCCACCGGGCAGTTGGTACGCGAACAGGTACCCCATAGTGCCCACGAGCATGTAGAACGCCCACGTCGAGAACATGGTCGCCGAGACGATCTTCTTCAAACGCTGGCGAGTGGGTTCGCGGAGCTCGCGGTACACTGGCAGCACGTTGAAGTGGCACAGGAACGAGATGCTGATGATCGGGAAGGCGAACACGGGGTCTTGCCAATGCGTCGGGAACAGCTTGATCGGAATCGTGTGGTCAGCAACTTGGTCGGTGCTCAATGGCGCACTGCTAGTCGCGTCTCCATGTGATTGCAGCGATTTCACAGCGCGGATCGTGATCGCAGTCGCGAGCAGCAGCACAGACATGAGGCTGAACATCGACGTGAAGCGCAGCGCATCCATGGACCGCGTGAACAGCACGGGCAAGATGAGCGACATGCAGATCAGCGTGAGCACGTTCTTCTCAACGACCGAGATCGCGCGCGCAAACAGAAACTGCTCACCAAGCGATCCGACGAGGTCTTTCACAAGAATCACATACGCGACCATCGTGAGAAACGTGAGCAGCACGAGCAGCGTCACGGTGATCAGTCCGGCCTTTGGTCCAAGCGCCTTGCGCACGATCTCCTCGTAGGTCGTCGCACCACCGCGGCGACTGCAACTGACAATCACATACAAACTGAAGTTCGACGCCGCGGCTGAGAGCACCATGAACACGACCGTCAGTACGAGACCGCACTTGTCAAACGCGTATGGCAGCGACAGCACGCCACCTCCGACAATTGTCGACGCCAGGTTGAAAATCGCCGACGGCGCCGTCACCGTGCGCTCCGAACTGCATGATTCAATATCGACACACACACACACAGCACAACATTAGCACTCTCTCATCACAATAACAACCATCACAATAGCGCATATACATTGCCATACCTGTGCGGGCCGGGTGAGAAGAACTCGTGGCTGCCGCGGTTGTGCTCGTAGCGGTACACGCCGGTCTCGGTGTAGGGTCCGTTCGCGGATGGCTGCGCTGGCGGAGCGTTCGCGCGGCTCTCGTGGAACGGGGTGACGTACTGCGGCAGCAGCGCTGTCGCTGCCGTGGCGGCTGCGCTCGTGTTCTTCGGGGCCATGCTCGCAGGAAGCGGCTTGTTTCGGGAATGAGCGCATTGCGCCGCAAAGGCACAAGGAGGAGCTGGACATGTTGCTGTTGAACCTCTTCTGGTGTGGGACCTCGCACGAAGTGCGAGTAGGATTACTCTCGTACTATGGTGTAATCCGCATCTACTATAATCCGCAGGATATTGATTAATGAAGTAAAAAGTGATATTGAAATGTGGCTGAATATTAATCGAGAAAACTGTATACGCTAAAAATGATATTTAAGAGGTAGCTGACAACAGAGGGAGATTCAGTTTGGGGCCAGGGGATTCAATAAAGTCCGATGGTGCTATTTGTGTGTTTGAGCAAACAGCCGGTTTTTCCCTAGAAAAAACTGTGCCAAATCGCTTAAGTTACAATTGGGTACTTCATTGTCATGGATGCTTGGATGTCAGGTACTTACACGAGATACCATGCGAATCTTCTCTGCAAGCACCAGAAAAAGGCATTCGTACTGTCCTGGATTTGTTACTGACGACGAAATCGAAAAAAAAACAGCAGATGCCATAAGGGACAGAATAGCAATTTATCAGAAATCTGTATTGATGGGGGAGTCTATGGGGTTTGTGAATGGAACGATGGCACCTTTTGCTTCTATAGCGACGCAAAGATGGCATTTTCAAGGAGGATGCGCGCTGCTTCGTTGTCCGGTTGGATGCGCATCAGGCGCAGTGCTGTGCTGTGGGCGACGCTCCAGCGCTGCAGCTTCGTGGCGCAGGTCCCGAGGCCCGTCAATGCGTCGAGGAGCTGCGGGTTTTTCTCGAGAGCTGTTTCAAAGTAGCCTAATGCCATCTCGGCGTCTCCTAGAGTGCATAAATAAGATAAAAGATACGCACATACAATCACTTAGTGCAGTCACACAGCATCTTAACACACTGCCAAGGTAGCGAACCTGCTCGAAGTTCGGCCATGCCGAGCTTGCTCCATGCGTACGCGTAGTCAGGATACGCGTGAACGACCTGAAGCAACAAGTCGCGTGCGTCCTTGTGCTCGCTCATATCCATCATCTTCAGCGCTTGTCGGACACTGGCCTGCGCGTCGTCACCAGCAGTACCGATCCATTTCCCTTCCAGAGCTGCGGATGCGAACTGGATGACCGTGGCGTCATTGCATCGTAAGTACTGAATGAGTTTCGCTTCGTCGGCAAACTGAAGCTGCAGGATCGAAGGTGTGTACGGCATCTCTGCAGCGTTTCCTTCTTGGTTGGCTGCGTCTACAGCAACGTCGTCCGGAAATCGGCGAGCGAGAGGTGCAGACGGAATGTGGCGACCGTTCTCGAATCCATCAAAGTAGAATAGGAGAAAAGGGTTGCTCACAGCCTATAGAGCAACACAACTGAATTAATATGCTACTAGCACGTAGGGTATGCCTGAAGACGCAACAAGGTACCTTCGGGTTGGCGACGAGCTCAATGTTCTCTGGAGGTACTCGATGAATTCGCTCCGCATCACTGCAAACGTGGCAACACCCACAAAATCCGTTTAATTGACCTGGTACGATAAAATAACTTTCATAATGTTGCACATCATACCGGTTGTTCGTAGAGTGCGGCAGAATGTCGTAGGTGACGTGCAAGTCTGCAAACGCATGGGATCTCGCGACTGTCCATCCCGTGACGACACCAAGTCCAACGTCATTCACGTCGACGACATCGCCGATACAATACTTGACAGCTTCTGTGCGTTTCTATACAACCAAACATCAAAAATGAGTCCATGCATAGGTGGATATTCGGATTTTCAAAAAGCCTGAGCACTCACTTTTGGTTGGAACGCTCCTCTGGCCGCCAAGTTGCGAACCATTGCGTTATGATCATCGACCTCACGAAGTGCAGCAAACGCTGGTACATTTGCAGCAATGCATGCGCATTGTTAGCCTAAAAAACCCATCTCAACCTCACTCCATGCAATCACGTACCAGCATCAATGCGCTGACCCACGGCTCGCTTGTCCTGTTCGTCGACAGGTTGCTCGAACTGGGAGCGCACGACCGTGACGAACGCGCGCTTGCGGTTCCATCGCTGGATCGCGCGCATGTCTGCGAACCGGTTGTCGAACTTGCGTTCGCGCTGCCAGTCGCTCTTTACGCCATGGTACGAGTCCGTCGCACCCGAGCGGATCGCATTGTAGAGCGTTCGACCGGCGTCCAGGTCGTCCTGGAGCTGGCGCGTCGAATGTAGCAGCGACCTGGGCAAACATCAACACACAGTGTGGTCACATAGTGAGTAGCGCATTGGTAACAGGAACATAGAGTCGCATGCATGCAGGCGCGTACTGGTAGAGCGCGCGCACGACCCGCGCTGATGCCATCTTGCACGTCAATTTTGGCGTTCTGGTGTTGTTCCGTGCCACATCGCGCGTGTACACCAATAGCTACATCAAACGTCAAAAAAAGGTTAGATATGCTAAATATTCGCTAATCACGGTCAATCAATACGCTTCTCCTGGTACAATTTGTATCAGTTAAAAGTATAGAAGTATCAAAACAAGGTAAGACTACAAGCTTGCTGATTAGAAATCGGCACGATGAAGTTGGACTGCGTTTCTAATGCAGTGATCCCCAACCATAGTGGCACAGTACCACTGGCAAATTATGAGAGCAAAGAAGATGGAAGTCTGATATGTTACACTAGGGCTTCGTGTAGACTGGGATACCAGTAACAAAGCGAAGTCTCAGTAACACAGTAACATTAGATGCCTACTTCGAAGTATGCAGTACTTACCGCAAACGTTCTAGTTTATTATCAACACAGGGTTCGCCCCTGGCTCGCACTACGCACATTTTAACACAAAGGCATGGGAATATCCAACCGCATGACAGGTCGCGTGAAGCGACCTTACAGCACGATGAGCATGAAGCATCTCGATATTTGGACAGCTGAGGTTATGGGTTTTGAGCAGTGCCACTATTGTCAGGGATCATTGTAGAACCAACGCATAAATTTACTTGTATGAGTAGCCGACACCATCATGAATGAGATCAGCCCGAAATAAAATCGCTTGATCAGGAGTCAGCTTGACAATTTTTCCCTTGCTTGGGTCCATTTGACCAAAACATCCAGGAAAAAACCTTCAAAGCCGCTTAAGCCGTCATCGTGCTTTCCTTGGAAGCCTTCAACTTCTAGCACCCAGATGTGCTGGTGAAAGTCGCCGTCAACGAAATGCATGGTGAGGCAAATGAAGCTTCTCATGGCACGGTCCGTCCACATGTCAGTCGTGAGCGAGTACGTATGGCATGTCTGCCGCAGAGATGCCATTAATGTCGACCGGAGATTGATGGCAAGAGCGATAATTGCTCTGCGGATCTCCGCACGGGTGGGGTATGAAGGTCGAATCCCCCGATATCTCGCGCGACGTAATGAATTAAGGCAATTAATCCCGGGTCCTCAACAGATGAGAATGGCCGTGCATACTTTGTGCGATATGCTTGTTGCACTGCTGTTGCTGTTCATTAGTCACCATCACGACACTTTGCTTGACTGGTCTGGCCTCCTTTGCCGCTTTGCCCTCCAGTAGTTGATGCTTCTTCTAATCGTTTTTCTTCTGATCGCGAAACCTTTTTACATCGTCCTGATGTTTTGACTCCATGTGATTACGCACTTCAATCATATTTCCGCACGTGTAGAAGATCTTGCAGCCACACTTCTTGCAAAACGCAGCCTCTGCGTTTCGTGAAGTCAGTTAATGGAATACGATGTTTTTGTAGTCTGGGTGAGCGATGAGTTCCACATACTACCAGTACTCAAGCTTCTTCGCTCCTTCATGGGGAAAAATCGAGGAGTGTTACTGGTCTCAAAGATAGCGCTGAGAAGGGTGTGCGGCCCCTCCATTCGGCTGATTTTGTAGCCGACCTCACGCCGAGTGAGAAGGCGTCACGCGGTTACTGTGCTTCCTGACGATCGTCTGCAAATGGTGTGTAAGTGGAATCCCGCAAAAATGGAAGCTTGTTGAGTTCTGTCATATCTGTTAAATGTTCGAATTTTGAATTGGTAAGCCTTAGTTCAGCCAAAGTTTATATGCTGGAACAACTTTGAGCAGCCACACGTTCATAAACTTCAAGGGGGAGAAAGCTGACACCTCTAGCCTGGTCGCATAAGGCTGCGGATCCGAGCAATTTCCATGTCGTCTTCGCGGCAATAGGGCTTCGACCCCTTTCCCGTTGCCTTAATTCCTCACTAAGACACGTCGAGCGGCGCCAAACAATCATTCTCTACTTTCTGCCAATCATTATCAATTGATGATCATGGTCGTTTCTGATTACACGAATATGTGCATAATTATTTGGATTCTAGCCAATCATAATGAATTTCAACCTGACATCGGGAAGTTTGAAAAGCGGAAAGAAGAAAAGCTTTAAGGGGAAGAAAGATCGGGAGGGAGGCGATGGCGTTCGACAGCGTGGACGTGGACGCGTACGCCGCCAAGTACAGCGGTCGCAACCGCATTGACCGTCTGCAGTTCATTGCGCAAAGCTGCCCGCAACTGTGCACCGACGCGTACAACGTGCTACTGCGCGAGCTCAAGAACGGTCTCAACATGAAGCTCTACCTCGAAGTGGTCGACGCCGCCTCGAAAGACGCGGCCATGAGTGTCGACGCAGCGGGGCCCGAGAGCAGCAGCTCTACCGTGAACCCTGCGCTGGTTGTGGACACGACGTTTGTGGAGAACGTGAAGCGCAACGCCGCGCAGCAGCATGAACGCCTCGAGCAGGAGCTCAACTCGTACAAGTCCACGATGATCAAAGAGAGCATCCGGGTACGTTACGCGTTGTGTAGGTGTTTGATGCTGTTGTGGGTGTGCTATGTACTGATAATGGTGTGAGTGTGTTTTGTAGATGGGGCATAATGATCTTGGCGAGTTTTACTACCAGTTGGGCGATTTGCCAGCAGCGCTCAAGAGCTTTGCGCAGGCGCGCGACTACTGCACGACGGATAAGCACATTATTGAGATGTGCCTCAACGTGAGCAAGGTAATCATTGGCAATGGGTTTCGCAGGCATCCTGCTGTTGTTCTAAAACCATTCTAATTAACATTCTGCAATGGCTTAGGTCGGTCTCCACATGCGCAACTTTGCTCACGTGACGAACTATTTGACCAAGTTGGAGCATGTAGCGACGTCACAAACGGACGTAGTGTACGTTGCCTTAATCGTGGTGTCTACTTGCCAGGAGTAATTTTTTAACGAGCCGATGTGTTGCGCTATTTAGGTTGCGATCAAAGATCTCGGCTTCGTTTGGCCTCGTTGCGCTTCACGAGAAGAACTACCACGCTGCAGCTTTAAAGTTTATTGACTGCCATGCGGACATTGGTGCAACGTACAATGAAGTGCTCCATGCCGAGGACATTGCGCTCTACGGTGGCATTTGTGCGCTCGCGTCGTTCACTCGCAAAGAGTTGCGCGAAAAGGTACAAACTGCATTTTTTTTATCCTATTTGCCAACATATCTATGCTATCGTTCAGGAACTAATATGCCGCTCTTCTTCTGTACATCAAATAAATCAAAGCTCATGAACAACTCGTCGTTCAAAGCATTTTTGGAGCTGGTGCCGTGGCTGCGCGAGTTGATCAGCGATTTCTACTCGAGCAACTACGCGTCGTGTCTCCAAACGCTGGACAAGATGAAGCCGGAACTCAGTCTTGATATTTATCTTTGCAGTCACATCGACAAGCTTTGCCAGGAGATCCGCAACAGAGGCATCATCCAGTATTTCCACCCGTACTTGTCGGTGGACCTCCACCAAATGGCGCAAACTTTCAACACGGAAACAGCGAGTCTGGAAAAGGAGATTTGTGAACTCATTGCGGCCAACAAGATCCACGCGCGCATGGACAGCTACCAAAAGGTATTTGCGTGAACCTTTTATACTATTATAATAACGTGTGTGTTGTAGCTATTTGACCATTTCTTTTTCTTGGGCTGATGTATAATGCTCTTGTGTGTAGATTCTGTATGCGTATCATCCAAACAAGCGCAGTGCGACCTACAAGCGCGCCTTTGATGTCGGACGAAAGTACGCGGCCGAGTCGCGAAACCTGATGCTGCGCATGAGTTTGCTGAAAAACAACCTGATCATTCGCGAGACGTAACAAGACAATCGCGTGCTGGAGCATCGAAGCAAACAAATCTCTCTCTCTCTCTTATCGACATGGAAGTGGTGTGAAAGCAAATACAATTGGGTCTGTCGTCCATTCTCGCTGATGTGTGCTGTTCTTGTATTGTCACCTGCGGCGTCTAAAATGTGTTGTCAAAGAGCAAAAATAGATATCTGGGAACCAATTTCCACCGTGTGTGCGCATCGACTCCCCTCTTTTTTTTTATTTCTAGTTGTCCAGGTGAGTATTTTGCTTTCCTTCATGCCTCTCCAGTGATCGCTCGCCTATCATGGAACACCCCGTGTCGAGCAGCCATGAGGCACTCGAAGCACTGGGGAGCGTGCAGAATGAATTGGCCGTTCACAGCAGCGCGTCGCGCGCCATTCTCATGCATCTGTGCCAACGATTATCTCGGCTCGAGACCGCCGTGTACACACTGCAGGCCGACATGTCACAGTTCAAGACGGATACCCAGCGAGGCGCGAACGAAGTGCGAGGCGAAGTCACTGGGGTGCAAGCCAAAGTGGAGATCATGTCCTCGCAGCTGAACGAGTATGCAAGCGTCATGGATCTGTTCCAAAGCGAGATCAACAACCACAAAACCAACATATCGTGGCTGTCGTCTTCATTGACAGATGAGCACGGACGCGTCGATCAAGTCCACGAGGTATGAAGTGTCCCCCCCATACTTCTCCATTTTGTGTAGGTTCGAACACTTCTGTGTATGTCTATGTCGATAGAAAGTGGACAATCAACGAGACGATTTCAACAACCGATTTACGGAATTGAGTCTGAAGCTCGATGAGCTCCCACGCGCGCTCGCAGCGCTCCAAGCACCAACGAATCGCGACATTGGGTTCACGTTCCGCACGTCAGACGATAAGCTCTCGTTGCAAAACCACATGCATCGTCGCGACGGGTCCTACCGAAGTGGCGGCGGTCCGTATACGGACTTGGAGCCTTTCACGATTCCCGACGACATGCGAGCAAAAGTGGAGCTGCGCATTCGGCAACGAGAGATGCTCAAGGAAGAAGCCGACGCGAAAGCCGCTGCCGAGTTGGCCGAAGCGTATCGTCGATTGCAGCTTGCGAACAACCCACGACTCACCGAGGTGCGCATCCAGGTCGACCACTGCCAGGAACAGATCAAGCGCGCATTCCAGATGATCCGCGATTCTAATCTCCATTTATACAGTTGCTGCGAAACCAAAGCAGAGAGGATCGAGTTTACGGGCGTCCAAAACGAGCTGAAAGCACTTCGAAACCGGCTGCGCGAACTCGAGATCGCGGCGCCGCACCGGATCAAGCATCCACCGCAAAACATGAGTCTCACAACCAAAGTTACAAGCAATAGCAAGTCCAATCAAGAGTCAGGAAACAATAACGTGTCTCTCGCGATCACGACAATCAAAGATCGCACGACGGCAACACTGCATGATGCAGCATCAGGAATCCAACTCTCATCCTCCCAGATCTCAGAGTTACGCGTGTGCCTCCTCGAGTTGTCTCGGAATTTCAATATGCTGCAGCACAACTGGAAGAAAAAGCAAAAGCAGCAGTCGACGGCAGTGAACCCGATCGTGAAAACGCACTTGGACAAAGTTGTCGCGATGATCAACGACGCGTACGCGGTCACGGCTGAGGAGCCTGTGGATTTCGCGGTCGTCGCGAGGCACGTGGATCAAGTGAGTCGGGTTCTGGGCTCAGATTTCTCGATGCAGATCCTCGGGATCATGGGCACACGAACGCAAGACGAACGGCTTCGTCTCGCGAGCTCATCAAACGAGATGGTCACGGCGCTGTGCAGGTACTCAGATGTATTTACGGATCTGTTGTACAATGACCACGACAGCAGCCCGACGGCGATGCAATTGGCTACGATCTCGGCGCAGAGTCAACACAGTATGGACAAGATCATCGTGGAAATGGAAGAACTCGGCCGCAACCAGCGAAAGATGGAAGCCGCTCTGGCCGAGTTGACAAAGACGCCGCTGCTGGATCCACCCAAAGCAGCTGTGATTTCAAGCCAAGATCCTGCTACTTCCACAAATGAAGCAGTAATAGAATGGTCGCTGAAGAATGTCACCGACGAGCTCCAGCATCTTCAGGAGCAAATCGCGAGCGTGCGCAAGCAGTTCGTCACGGCGGAGATGTTTGCAGACATCGTGCGCCAAATGGAGACCTGGAAGACCGAGCACGACAAAAAGCAACCTGCGGTTGTCGTTGGGCATCGATACATGACGGGAGCGCCTTCCAGTGGCGTTCTCAACTCGCCGATCACGCCTGGGTCCCTGTACAAGCGGAACCATTCGATCGGTGGCAGTGCCGATGCCGAGACGATGCTGCTGGCGTTGTCCACCTTTGAGCAGCCAGATCGCTTGAAAGCGCAGACGAAACTCGATCCGCTCCAGGTCCACCGAATGAACCGAGAGATCCGACCAGGAGGCAAATGCAGCAGCGCTTCGTCGTCATCATTGTCACATAATGGCTCTGTGCTTAGTGGACGAACCCACGGCGCATTGAGCAAAATCCATGCGCGGGCGCAGATGCTACGACCGAAAAGCGGCGTGCATAACGATCGGTGATGATATGACTGAAGCAAGCAAACAATGATAATGATATAAAATAATTTGTTTCCATTTGGGATGATTTGTGAACATTTGGCTGCGCAATCTGCCGCCCGATCTCCACAAAATCTAAACTACACTTTCTTCTCATTTTCACGCACACACTCGAATGGTCGTTCGTATTTGTTTGGCTCACGGCAACGGCTCAGACGCGTCGCCGACACGCTTCAGGTGCAAGTACGCATCAGTACCGTAGCCCTCCATGGAGATCACTTGCAGGTCGCCACCGAAATACCGCGCAAAGAGTCGACTGATCGGGAGTCCATAGCCGAGTCCCGCAAGCGGCGAGTCGCCACCGAAATCGTTTGGCGCCTCGAGCCGCTCAAATGCTTCCGAGTCCGCCGTCGTGTACAGATACGACCAAATGCGCGGGATCGACGAGCGCGGGATGCCGCCGCCTTCGTCCGAGATCTTGATCGACACGTCTTCGTTGTCTTCGCCATCCGCGATCACGATCTTGATGGGTGGCATCGCATTGTCGACGCCGTGGAACTCGACCACGGCACGCATCGAGTTCTTGATCACCTCAAAGAGCATGTGGTGCAAGTGGCTCGGCACAAACGGCATCGAGAAATCCGTGTGGCCCAAAAGCTCTACTTCTGGAGCGTCGCCGTACTGACGGATGCACATATGACGTGCAGTGTCGACAGCTGCCAATGCGATCTCCGCGGGAGACGTCGTTTCGCAGATGCACCCGACCCAGCCTTCTTCTTCTTCGTGGAGCGCAATGTGCTGGCTCATCAGCATTCGGATACCAATACGCGACATATAAAACGCGTCCAAGAACGAATGCAGGTCCGCGAGGTCGGCAAACTCCTGCGATCTTAAATACCGCTCGCCAAGATCTTTCCGAACAATGTTTTGCCCATTCTTTCCATGTGTTTTCGCCGTAAACGATTTAAATAACTCGGCTTTCAACTCGTGCACGCCCTTCGCCATCGTGTACAGTGTGCCATTGTGTCTTGCTTTGATGCTCTCAATCAGCGAGCGGAAGCGCAGTTCATCTTGAAAAGTCTCCACTTTCGGGAACGCGAGCAACTCTTCGACCGAGTGGATGTACCAGTTGCGCACATGTTTGACCGAGGGCATATCGCTGAGTCCATGCGGTAGATCCTCGAGGTTCTTGATGCGATGCGCATACCGACACGGCAGCTCGTAGTGCAGGAACTTGGCCGACTGGATGAGCTTCTGCGGCGTGCAGTTCGTGCCGAAATCGAGCAGATCCTGGAGTGAGACACCCGTCTGCGGCCGCTGCGCGAGCGCCTTGATGCGCTTCATGGACTCAGTCGAGACGTTCGAGAGTGACGACGACGCCGCCGACGCCACGGCCGATGTCGCGTACGAGGACGAGCGGAACGCGCGCATTAAACTACGCTTCGTATAGAGTTAGTTCGAGTGGACGGGCGGGATGCGGGGACGGCGGCGAATCCCAGAGTGCGGGCGGAGGCACGTTGCCGTCGTCGCAGATCTTTGTTACTTTGACGTTTGACGTGAACAGGAAATGGGGACTCGCGCGGGTCACCCAGGCTTGCGCAACAACAGAATGCCGTAAAAAATAGCCAATCAGAGCGCGTCGTTAGGTTTCGCTTTTTCATGAGCAGCTCCAATGGGGTGAAAGCATCCGGTAGAAAATATAACGTCAAGAATAGCGACATTGATGTAATTTATAATGATTTTTGGCATCAAATGATTTATAGTATCGATTCATGAGCATTGTGTTATTTGTACTTGCATTGCAAAGAGGAGATGGGTTTGAAAAACTCACAAAAGAACCTCAGCTTTTGTTTTGCTTTGGCTTCTTCAACAACGACTTGGCTTGGCTGAAGCAAAAAACGATAAAAACCTCAACTGACCATCACTCCAGCCTCGCCACTTGAAGGACCAAAAGAATTTGCTTGTGACGTTGCGTGCGTGCGCGGAATTTTGTGTGTCGGCACCAGTGCGGCAGCCACTATCCCTCCCATACTGAAGCCCATATAAAAGCAAACAACAGCAACAGCATGGTGTCGTACGCGCGCCGGAAAAAGCTCTTGAACTTGGCGCTCATCGGCAATCTGGTGCGTGTCGTGTACCCATGATGGACGGCCTGAATACATGCGCAGTCACTATTAATACGTGATTATGTACTTTGTAGGTGCTGTCGTGTGCGCTCTTCTTGACGACGCTATTCCTGCTTGAGACGCCGTTCGTGGGCTTCACGGCGTTCGTGACGGCGGGCGTGCTCATCGTCTCGGCGTTCTCCACGATCGTGCTGCTCAACAAGTCGCCGTCCGCGTACTCGGTAAGTGCATGAGGCGGATGTGATTACGCTTGCGCATTGTAGTTGTGAAATGCGTTTATGCGGATGCTTGCTTATTGGTGTGTGTGTGGGTTGGATACGCAATGTTGCAGATTGGCTTTGTGGTCGGATCGTCGCTGCTCGTGCTGGGGCTTACGTTTGAAGGCGCGATTTACTGGGTACGATGAGCAAGAATACTACCATGAATTCGTTATGCTCTGCATAGTGCGTATATGCTGACGCTTTTAGTATGTGTATATGTGCATTATGGGTTGTTGCAGGGTCTAGTCGCGCAAGGCAATGAGTCGCGTGAAGCTGCGAGTATCGCCGCAAGTGTCCTCCATGGGGTGATCTTTATTGTGCAGTTGGCTGTCACGATCGTCGTTGTCCAGTCGAAAGAGGACTTCATTGACACGTACGCCGGTACGGAGTTTCTGTTTTGCTTGTTATCACTGCCTTGATGAATGCGTTTGGTGGCATGTATCTAATGCGCTGCTCTTTCATGTTGCTGTGCTAATAGCGTATGAGTATATTCCTGACGGCGGGTTCACAGATCGGCTCTCCGCGTCGAACGGATCCCCAATAAACTACCAGTCGGCGATTCCGACTGCCGACATTTGATTGTTCAGACACGTTTCTCTCGGCTGGAATAGGTCGCTCGCTGTATCCTGTCTTCTCAGTGTTTCTCCTAACGTTTGCGGGGAGATCAATAAAACAAAACTGTCCTAGGTGAAAGCGAAAGCCGATGGTAACTATGTCGAATACATGCTAGTTGCGCTTGTTCTTCTCCGTTTGGTAAGTGGTAGCTTACCATGCTGTATCCAGATACAACGAGCCGCCAAAGCCAAGAACGTGTGCCATTGGCCTCAACATAGCAGCTTTTGCGCTCAGGAGTTCTTCCGCAGCACTTGCAAGCCTTCTTCTGTCCTCGACAAATCCAAAAAGTTGCCCGACACCGTTGCGTCGTCAGGATCAAGATTCAATTGAGACAGGTGGACTGAAATCGACATGTACGGTGCAGCTCTTGCGATCGCGGCAGCCTCTCGCGGGGTTATCATCGTGTCCTGGTGAGTTGGGTGGATGTTAATTGTGGCGTCGAAACCACGAGTTTGCTGAAGCCCTGAGAGATCGATCGTGCATTGGAACTCTCCCTGGGAGTGAGAGCGTGTGGATGCGTACATATCGTTGCGCAGGTGCAGTGTGACGTTCTGGTTGCTTTTCAAGTAAGCCTGCATCATGCTTGATGTCCCGGCGACGAAGAATTTATGGGTGCACGTGAAATGGACTACAGAAGATGTTGTCGACGTGATGTTGCGCTCCACTGCGGAGCGTTTTTGCCCGAGAAGCGTATAATGGCACTCCCACCGGCAAAACGAGTGCTCTCGAGATTGGAGATTGTGGACTTCGTTTAGTAGTATGACGAGACACCAGAGCCACCGTCGATTTCGCGGCGATAGTGGCGATTGCGATGACGACTGGTTCTCACGGGCGCTGTGGGGTAAGCTGGCAACCCCAGTGCCGGCGAATGCAGACCGAGGAGAAAGCACGGATTTCTTGAGCAGCATCGAAATTTGGGCGTCGTATCGTGAAGGCATCGTTGTCGTCGGGAGAAGTTGCTGTTTCAGTTCGGCTAGAGAGGTTGTGGCATCAATCGCTTCCATGTTGCTGGTCGCAGAGTCGCCCTCATCATTCGTCGTGTATTCTGACGGAGAATCTTGTTCACCATGACGATGGTTGTCACGGCGATGCAGCACAGAGAGAGGATCTCCGACTAAGCTTCGGCGGAATGTCTGCTGCTGGTCGGAGTCTACAAGATCGATCATGTGCTCAAGTTCCTCATCCATTTCTTCATTGTCTGTCGAGATAAGTGATGCGGTCGACTTCGTCGTTACCTGCCTGGATTGAGAAAGACGCTGTCTTGACTGCGGTGACAATGAAGACTGGGAATGTCTTGCTGCTCTGGCTGTTGTCTCCGGAATATCAGAACTCTCTTCGCGATCGTCTGCGTCTTCATTTAGGGCAGAATCTCCTGACGTTCGTGGTTGCTTGTGGAACGAGATCCTCAGCGAATCCATCCATTCCGGAGACAGCGGGTCGTTTGTCGTATACGAGTCGTCTGGGATGAACACACCATTGTACATGCGCAGCCGATACTGTGAGGTGAGAAACTTGGTGTCGACGTAGCGTAGCCGTTCAAGCCCGATGTTGCCTTTGATATTGAACAGCTCGCCGGACAAGGCCATGCACGCGTAAAAGTCGATCTTCGTCACGTACGCACTGCGAAATTGCGCGAGACGAATCCTCGTCGAGCCCAGCATCACGGAGTGGTGCGGCATTTGCATTTCTGACACCATGTCCGAGATGGCCGCCGCCTCCGGGATCAATGCAGCACGTCGCTTCTTCTTTGTGCGTTTAGTTTTGAGTGTCGTCGGATCTTGCAGTGGCGGCTCCGTGGCACGAATTAAGTGGACAAGGATGCTGTTTTCCTCGTTGAGCAGCGGCGCGATGCCGCTCGTATCTTTCAGCTTTGACTGCAGTGGCGTTCGTGGTGCGAAGAAATGGATCGTGCGAATCAAGTTGATGGGCAACCAGTAATTCCGTTGCTGCTGGCTACTGTCGTCGTCTGCTCGTTGATCGCTGGCTTCGTCGAGTTCAAAGTCGCTGAGAGTGCTCGCCTTTCGCAGTGTCGCTGCACCTCGTGGTACTTTGTTTTGCGCGACCTCAATGTCCTCGGCACGCAATGCCACGCACTCCGTGTACCCTAGAGCAGTGATGCGCAAGTACAGCTTGGACGCGATGGCACGAAGCATTTTATTTTTCCTTGCTCCTGCTGCGAGATGCTCGAAGTGGACTTGCTCAGCGTCATAGAGCTCCTTTGGGATATCGTATATCGCGTTAAATACAAGCACAAGACGACACAATGTCAACTGAGGTGGCAGAATCGATCCCATCGAGTTTGGATCGAGCGCGTAGGTGCCACCTTGGATACTGCTGAGTCCGTCGATCACATTCGCAGGATTGGGAACCCCAAGCATCGCAGAGAATTTGACCTCGATACGCTTAAGTTGCTGGTCTCGTTCGTAGATCGCATAGCAGAAGCTACATACACTCCAGGACTCATACGCGAGCGAAGCATCTGGCGATTCATTCATTGAAGTGGTGCACAAGAATGTGTAGTTCTTCTCGGGAGGAAGCCGCGCGCGAATGCGGACGAGCGTCTCGTTGATCATCTTCAAGGTCATCTTGAACGAGAGCTCTGATTTTGGATACGAAGCCAAACAGCACTTGCATTGGACCAGCTTGCGAACTTGTCGCTGCGCGAGTGAAATTTTCGCATGGCTGCAGTGCTTGCTGGCGCCATGATTGTCTGTAACATCGTCGTCTTCCGAATCGGAGTTGACTTCAAGCACACTGGAGTCGCGATAACTCAGGTACTGAATGCGCGTTTTCATTGACAATGAAAAAATGTTGCGGTCGGGATGAAGTCTGTTTTTCACGCGAAATGCTTTGACTTGAAGTAACCACCACTGGCCCGTCGCGTCTTTCGTGTAGTCGGCGACCAGAGTCTGCAGCTGGATGCGGATCCGCTGCTCAACATACTTCACGAGCTATGACACACAAAAAGAAGGCAGAGACATTGCAACGGGTACGTCAAAATCTATAATCATGTCCAGCAGAGTATGGTGGTCAATTTCGACAGCAACATACCTTTCGGTTGAGTTCGGAGACCGATGCACAGCCTCGCTCATTCAACTTTACGAACGTGCACGATTTGTCGACTTGGATACTCGTACACAGCCGATTCACGAGTGGGGTGGCGCTTTGAGAAAGTTGGGTGTGGCTTGACTGTTCAAGGGCTCCAGTTTCGATGCTACTACTACTTGCCGATAGAGATTGCCGCCGCGGTGTCTCAAAGGCTGCTGCTTGTGGTGGGGAGGACTCGTCAAACCCAGTTGCATTCGTCGCAGTTGTACCGACTTGCGGCAGCACCGAAGCAGCAGGGTCTTGAATTGGTACAGTGTTGCTGATCATCCAAGCAGACGCAGGCTTCCCAGCTTCATGGACCGAGCGCACAATGAACGCTTTTGATCCACTGCATTTAACGAACTGCTGAAGCGCAAACGATTTTCTGGATGCCATGCCGTTGTTCAGCAGCGTCTTGACCTCGCCTGAATTGAGCAGTCGGAGCTGATTCCCCATTGACGCGAGTGCACCGTTCTCTGGGCTGCTGTTGTGGTTGTACTTGCTGCCCTTGAAAGTGGACACGACGGGTTCCTTGTACACGATGGCGCGCTCGGTCTCCGACATTGCGTTCCCGAGTTTCTCGAGCACTTGCTTCTCGCCAAAGTCGGTCAAGCGCTGGACAAAGCCATCTTTGTCGCTGTAAATCCAGATTGCTTGCCCGGTTTCTCCGTAGACAATGGTATCCGGGATCCACATCCGCAGCGCTGGCATTTTTCGCATCGAGCTGAGTCCACCGGGTCTACCATTTGCGTCCAGCATCGTATCTCGTGACGTATCCTCGTTGGCAGCACCAGCACCACAAGCACCGTGAGCTGTCGAGCTCGCTGAAGGCATTTTGGATGGTGCTGACGTATCTTTTGCCGCGAGAAAGGTATAAAAATGAGTCCCTGGCATGAAATTGGAAGCGTACGGAAATGGATTGGCCAGATCCGTGCAAGAGACAATCGCGGCTTGGTTGCGATACCGCGCAACGCTTCGATCGCATGTGTGCTGGTCCTCATTGGCCTGCAAACGTTTACTGCAAGAAACATAAGTTGTGTCAGCGCCAGCAAAGTGGAACACAGCTGACTGCAATGAATCTAATGGCGATGGCACCTGGTAGTGTGAAAGCTGGTGTCGGACGCCACCGTGGCCAGTTCGGCAGCCGTTTTCTCTGCATGCGAGAGCGCCGATTGCAGCTTTCTCTGCACGATACTGTTCGCACGTGCACTCGTCGGTCGACGTCCATGGAAGCGATCCGTTGGCGCCAGGCTGCTTCGATGGTGGTGTGGATCTTCTGGCACATTCGCATTCAGAGTCGACATGGAGTTTCAAGGTTCCCCGTCAGCATTTCGCTTGGCACCTTTTCGTCCCCTGTTACTTGCTGTGAGTAAGCTAAAGAAACAAAAATGTGCTTCCAGCGACTCTGAAACCTCGAAAATGAAAACCAAATGTCCTATTTTAAGGAGAGCAACAGCAGACACTGCGTGCTCGCGATAGATATAACAGCCTTGCAGGATGCAACTCGAGAATGACTAGCACGACGAGCGCGGCACATGCTACGGCGTCGCTCCTCTTGCATCGGCAGGCCAGCTTCCACAAGCACCATGTGCCTCCGCGCCTCGCTTCGTTCAGCACGACAGTGGCGGTACGTGCATCCCATCGATTTGTAAATGTGCAGATTGAAATCAAGATACTGTAGCTAAACGTGTGCTTGATGTCTTGTAGAACCGCTTCTTCTCCGACAACTCTCTGGGCCGACAAAAACGACTGATCGAAACCACAAAGCGACGCCAGGCCAAGGCGCGCGACAAAGCACGTGCACAAGAAGCCCGGTTGGGGCATTTACAACAGGAGTATGAAGAATCAATGCGGCTACGTGCTCTTCAGCAGGAGCGAGAAGTGGCTCGAATGGAGAAGAAACTTCAACATGCAGCAGCAACGTACATTCAATACGTATGGCGAAAACAGAGGTACGTATGCAGATGCCTCGAGAAACGGGAGCGGGCAGCGAGTTTCATCGCTGCGTTCGTCTGTGCTCGAATGCTGCGGCGCCAACGATTTCGTGAGGCGGCATCAAGGCGCATCCAACGACAGTGGCGCAAGCATGTTAATTGCCAGAAGCTCACGCGCAATATGAGTGTACTGGCCAAGTTCTTATTGTCCGTGGTTCGTCGTCGCCGAATGCATTGCGCAATACGTGCGATACGAATACAACGCTGGTGTCGTAGGATACTTGCAAGACGAAGGCAAAAGGCTGCATATCTTTTGCAGCGAGCGTGGCGCGTGCAGTTGTCTAAGAAGAAGATCACGCGCTTCTCACGAGCGTACCAGCATTTGAAACACATGGAAAAGATGGAGCGCAGTGCAAAACTACTGCAGCGCGCACTCGGCACGTACGCGGCATATCGCCACTTGGTGCAAAGCAACGAGTTGGCGCGGTATCCGCAAGTGATGGCACAGCAATGGCCACCGCAGCTCCCTATTTCAGCGACAGATCTTGAGCTTGCAGCGCAAACGCTTGAAGCAGCAAAGGTGTCGTATAAAAGCCTTTTGGTACAAGAGTCCGCCTTGACGAAGGAGCTCGAGATCCTCGAGCGTCGTGTGCGTGAGCTGAAAGAGAAACGAGACGGTGAAGCAGACAGACGGGGGCGCTTCCACACTCTCGAGGCATACCGACGGGCAAAAGATGAGACTACAACGCAGCAAAAGCTGCAGGAAGTGGAAACGCTCATGCGAACTGAGATTCGCGCTGAATTGGAAAAGGAGTTTGAAGCCTCGCGTCGAGCACTGGTTCGTGAGAAAAGCAAACAGCAGCAGCAAGTGAGAGATCTGAACTTGCCTGCAGACAGCATCGATGCAAAGCAGCGCTATGATCGCGCTCACAATAACAAGGCGATATTATTCCAGAAAAGCAGCAGCAGGAGACGAAGCATGGACGCTCAGGTAGAAGGAGCAGAAGCAGAAGAAGAGCGGCACGGATGAAATGGTAAAAAGTATCCTCGATTTTGACCACCTTCCAACAAAACCATCTGGTTAGATGAAATTGACACTATTGCCTTATTTTATCCAATCAAATGGATTTGCTCTTCTGTGTGATGAAATCAATTCACTAAAACGCAAAAAAATGGCACGAGACGAGCTCATGGACGCGCTCCAGGTGCTGCGCACTGCGCACAGCATCGACGACGTCAAAACCCACTTTTACGCGATCCACGATGGTACAGCAGTGCTCTGTCTATATGCGCACCCATTCTATACGTACTGACGCTCTTCCGCTGTGCTGTCTATTGCCCGCACGATAGCGCTCGACGACATCCAGCGCAAGCGCTCGCGGTTTCTCGAAGACGCGTTCGCGACGGTTCTGCGCCAAGTGTGGGCGTTCGTGAAGCAAGCCGAAGATGAAGATGTTGATGCTGACGTTGACGGCGATGGCATGGGAGTGACGCTGTCGAGCTTGCAAGCGACTGCAGTGTGTGTGGAATTCGTCGAGCCGTTGATGTTGACACTGAAAGAACGAGCACGATCTCAATCACTACAACAGCATAATAAGCAAGATCCAGACGACGCCATACGAGAGGTACGCTCTTTTCCTCCAGGCTGCTAAGTAAGTGGCAGAGAGCTGATGTGAGGGCTGCGCTTGTGTGTAGAAAGCCGTGTTCGTTGCGTATCTCCTGCATTTGCTGGGCAGAGACCCGCGCGCGTTGCTCGTAAATGACAGTGGAGATTCGCACACTGAGGGGCACGCCAAAGCGCTGCGGTTGAGACTGACTCATCACATTCTTGACTGTGGTGTCGACTTGGCCTCGATCTTCTCCACGTGGAGATTTCGTGAAGAATTGGGCGAGTGCCGACGCATGCTTTTGCCTTCTCTACAGGGTAACATTGACACAGATGACGAGGAGTTCAGCAGTGACGATGATGACGATGAAGATGAAGACTCGAAATGGATTACAGAGTTTGTTGTCCAATCCTGGATGCTGCGCGACTTTGCGTATTTCGTCAAGGACGAAGGCCAAGAGTACGCGTTCACTGGGTGGTCGAACGAAGGCATCGGAACATTCGTGTACGTCTTGCTTGTCGAATCGCCAGTTACACCACCCACACAATTTGCGGCTGTGGTTTCTCCTTTGTCATGGCTGTTCACCATGGCACCGTTTGCTCAATCGCTGCTGCAAGCCGAAGACAGTTTGCTGGTAGCTGTTTGCCACTTCTCTCTTTGTAGCGTATTTGACATCATATATCTGATGATGCAACATTGGTTTTTGTGTCCGTAGATGCGCGTTCGAGGCCTTCAATTGCTTTACAAAGTCCTGGTAAGAATCTCGGACGCTACGTTTCCCTATCAATGTGCTGCAACGGATTCAAACGATGATCACGTTCCTTCCTTCAAGGAGAAATACGAAGGTTTGGTTCCTTAGCAACACTATTGGACAAACAGCATTGAACCCTCGTTGACTCCTATATCTGAGCTGATCTGTAGGTTTTCGGAACCGCGACTGGATGATGCCCCTCGTGCAGCTTATTACCAATGCCATGGTATCGTTCCCAGAGCCTTCAGAGCGTTCGTTCGCGCTTGTGACTCTAAAGTCGCTTGTTAGCAAGATCGAGATCCATCATCGGTAGGTGTCGTGCTTGTTCTGTCGCTGCTTTTTTTGGTCTTCCATTCTGGTTTGTAGGTCGTAATTACACAAATTATTTGTGTCGATTTTTCGTATTATTCGTATCGTAGGTTCGCCGTGCTACGAAACTTGATCCTGACGTGTCCATACGCAAATGTTGGTGCTGTACTTGTGGACGACCTGCGCAGCAATGTCGTTCGCGTCTGGGCATCCTCTCTAGAGACAAAGAGCGTGTCTCGTAAGCCAAATTTGACATTGAAAAAGAACTCCATGCTGCTGCTTTTACTGACCAAAATATTGTGATTCACTAGCGTTTGCGAGCCAGGAAATCGGAAATCTGATGCATGCAATTCTGAAGCAAGCGAGCGAGCGTGATCTCGTGCTGCAAGCGGACCTCGTCGCGAGTTGTGCCAGTCTCGTTCGCTTCTTGCACATCCGCGATCAGGTACGGCACGATACGACAGTCAAACTGACATCTCCAAAACGATTTGCTGACCATTTTCATCCATGTTATCTCTTCTCTTAGCAGGACAATCGATCCGGTATTCGATCGGGCAATGTAACATCGATGCTGCAACGCATTCAGGGACGCGTTCACGCACGGATCCGCGAACTGACGCCACCATCGTCAGCCTCATCAGATGATCCTCGTCACCACCACCATAACCATGATTCGAGTAGCTCTCATAGTCACGCGTATCATGCGACAGAGGAGTTCAACCGCCTTCTCATCCTTGAGGCTGTGTTAGCGTCCACGTTGGTATCGAGTTAGTTCGAAAGCCTTCAAATATACCTACGAGAATGGGATTTTCAACTCGCCAAACTCTGCTCCGAGTGCACTGATAGCGACTTTGCCCTGCCGCACGAGAGGCGATAGGGAATGCGTGATGGCCCTTCCTTCTTGGCGTATGTCTCCATGAATGATCGTATGTTTCGTGAGTGCACCTGTTTTTGCGACTTGCTCGGCTATTGGGTCCAGTAATTCGTTGACTTTATCGGCGACCTTGGACTCTAGTTTCGTCGCCACGAAACTCGATCGCAACTACGAGATGCCACATAAACAAACAACTCTGTCAACAAGGTCATGTAGATAAGAACATGAACATGGAGATACTACCAGTAAATCGGAGGCACTTGTCACCCCTGATGCCTGCAATGCTGCTGCATATCCGTCTGCCACGTGCTTTGCCATAGCAACACGGTCGCGGATAACCTGCTGGAGACCTGCAATGTCTTCTTGTAGCTGAGATGACACCAGCGAATCGAGAAACGCCTCGTATGAACCAGCAACATCACAGGCAAGAAACACCGCTTTGAACAACACGTCGACCGCGTCCATGCGCGCATTTTGGATCGGGAGCATCAGCACATCTCGGTCCAGCCGCTCTCGTATTTGGCCTTTGAGTGAGTTGATCCCAGCAGGACTTCGTGGACGATGCGTTTCTTGACTACAATGGTGCTGTGTGCCAGTAGCAACTTCCTTTGATGATGTTGAAATTGCCGTTTCCTTTGGCTTATTAGCTTTCTCGGATACGCGCGCGTGAAGAAAGTGCTCAAATGCCGGACTGATGAACATCTCTCGTCTGATGTTTCGCGTGCTCAAGTGGGTCATCTGCCGGTGGATTTGCTCGAGCACATCGTAGATACTGAGTGCGAGCGGCCTGGGGATCTTCCACGAAACGAGTTCGTCGACGCCGCGAACATTGTAGAGCACGTCGTAGCCTGTCAAACAGCGATTCTCTGTGAACTGCGCAAGAAACGGCTTGGATGCTTCGAGAGCCCGATGCTCGCGTCGAATCTGTTGATATCCATACATAGAGACGTAAATAGAGAGATGAATAGTTGGTAGTCACTTTGGTGCTATCGACAGCTCTAAAAGCTCATGCAGTACCTTTAACAACGGGTTTTCGAGCTGCAAATACGATTGAAATGGGTCAATCGTGAAGTCTTCGGGAAGTGTGAACGCGCCACCATCACCGTCTGCGTCCGGGTCGAACGATTTCAGCGCCGCGACAAACAGAATGCGTGCAATCGGCGCATTCAACCCACCAGGTATCGACGCGATCAGATTTTCCGAGACGAACGGTTCAGGTTGTTTCCGCAAGGCTGGATTCTTAGGCGCCTTTTTGATGTGGTGGCCCAACATTGGCTTCTGTTTCTGAACAGCGTAGCTTCTGTTGGTGTGTCTCGAGTCGTCCTCGTTATTCTTCTCGTCGCCTGGGCCGTTATAGCGCGGACAGGCTTCGTGACGGGCCAGCCGCTCGGATTTCCACGGATTCGTCATGAGTGGAGTGCGCTGAGCGAGCGCTTTCACGACAAGGTGAACGTCCTGGATATCCTTCTTCTGGGCCTGGAGACCACGTCTACAAAAGTAACAAAATAGCAAAATGAGATAAAATGCCTTTGCCATTTGCAACATCAGACACAGATAAACAGTTTGTTGCACGTACAAGACCGCAATGATCTCGTCAAGTGCAAACCCTTGCGCCATCGCATGACGAATCACTTTGGGCGGTAAGTCGGTCGGAAAGACATCGGTTTTGCGTTTATTTGGGCTCAGTGCAATGAGATCGGCCGCCATGGGTGATTCCAAGAGCGTTTGAGACAAAGAACTATCAGTGGAAGACGCAGCCAGTGAGTCTGTCGATAAGGAGGAGGAGGATGCAGGGCTCGCGCTGAGGTATGCGCTCTGCGTCTGATGTGCGCCATGAACAATCGGACTCTGCATTGCTGATGCTGCAAACCATTCCTACAAGCGTAGTTTCTCGTTAATCGTTGCAAGTGGGTCCAGTTGCAAGAAAGCAAGACCGCTGAAGTATGTACCTGCATCATTTGATCTTCTTCGCGTTTCCGCTGCCGAAGCAGTGTCGATACAAAGGTCAGCGCATCTTCGTCCTCGACGCGCTTGTCGTGCTCGAAGCGGCGATATGCGGTATCGATTTCCAAGACAAAGCCCCAGAAATTGCCCGACACAAGGAAATGGTCGACGAGCACACGCACAGGAGGCGACAGCGTGTTGAGCAGCCGAATGCGCTTCCATTGCAGTCGGTCCCGAAAGCCCCGATACATGCGCTGAATCGTGACGACTGATCCCTGGAGGGAAAATGAAGTACAAGAACGATATTGACATACATGTTCGCACCAAAAATCCAACATGCACCGTCAAGCAAAGTACGAACCACAATGTGTCTTTGTTGCTGCGCAGTTGCCTGGCGTTGCTTTTCTTGCCAATGCTGCAGCGCTTTGCAGCATAAAATGCGGCTCACTGCGTACTCCAGTGCCAATAAAGCGTCTCGCTGCCGTTGCTTTGCTTGGCGACGCGCCTCACCCAAAAGTTGCGTCACACGAACCTGACGTTGTTGCAGAATGGCACGAAAGAATCGGCAAATGATCGCGGCTGCAGCCTCCATGTGATGATTTCGACGCACTTCTTCAAGGAACCACCGCGTTTGCTTGGCTCGTAGCATGCGGAACGAAGTTTGGATAGTAACCACGGCTGCGAGTTGGACATTGTCCTTAAAGTCCTGCCACGCGAGTTTCCAGCGGTGACTGCGAAGGAAATCGCGGACGCTTTGCTGGAGCTTCGTTGCAGCAAATCCTTGCACATAATGCCGAATGATCTAACAGAAAAAAAGCAACGCAACACTCCATGAGTCGTGACTTTGTTAGAGTGATCTGCGCATACAACCACACTCAGTCGGCCTCACTTTGGTGCTTTTTTCCTCGTTCGTGATGATCAGATTAACTTTCTCGAGCCGCGCGCGCACGTCCGCGAGCAGCGCCTCGGCCGGGATCAGTTGCTTGGAGAACGAGTCAAACACGTCCGAGTCCACGTATGAGTAGTCGATCGCCATGCGGCGCGCGCCGTTTGCTGGAGTTGTTTTCCTACAATTGTTCGTGCACGTGAGTACGACAGATAATGTATAGGAAAACGGACTGAAGGATTCTCGTCGTACTTGAGCTCTTCAAGGTGCTGGAGTACTTCCTTGGCCTTGAGCAGGTCGCGGTTGAGCTTCTTGCGCGCGCCTTTTTGCTTCTCGATGACCGCCAACGACGCTGCGTGCGTCTCCAGTAGCGCGAGCCGCATTTGCCGCATCGTATTGAAAAACGCACTCTTCTCATGGGTGCTGCGCATAACAATACGCGCACTAATGAGAGAGATTCGCACAGCGATGCCATTATATAAAGAACATAGAGCATACTTCCAGTCAGGGCGGCGCATCTTGAAAGTGCACTCGGGGCTGAGCTCGATGGACTCGTACAGCTGGTTGCGCATGTATTCGCTGTACCGGATGCATCGCCGTCGCTGCTGCTGCTGGCTGCTGTTAGAAATGCTGCTGCTGGCGTCTTCCACACTGGATCGCTTCCTGCGCGTCTGCTTCCTCGCTTTCTTGCTGACGGTGTTCAGGCGGCAGTTGACGCACTCACCGCACGCGTACGTCGCGTCCGCGAGCGCCTTCCTCGTGGCACCCATTTCGCACGTGCACGGACGCCCGAGCGGACACCCGCAGCGCAGCATGTTGCCCGAAGCGACCGCATCGTCGATCTCGCTATTGTCGCCACCCATCTGATCGTAAGTAGTGGTGGAAGCGGCTGCAAATGTCGGCATCTTCCGTCATGGTTATGCCAACGTACCCCTTGCGCCGCTTCAAGATGCCAACTACAATTGTTATAGTTTCAGAGTGACCTAAAAAGGAGTTGCGTCCTACGATTACAGTGTCCTTGTTTTGTAAAGTGTCAGCTTCAACTCCATAGGATACGAGTACAACATTTGGCGACACCTGTCTGACCTGATATGAAGAGGTTTCTTTGACGAACGCACAATCTATCTACCTCGCATAATAGAGTTTACTGCCATGATAAGCATCGACACAATTTGCGCGTAAGTGGTGAGTCTTCATGATCTTACTTGGTACTGGTGCATACTTTGATTGAAGTTTCTCTACGCAGGTATCAGACGATCAAATGCGCCATGGATGATCCATCCATTGGATGCTATATCCATCATGTCCGTAATGTTCGCTGATAGTTTGTTTCCACGTTTTACAAAAAACAAAGAGACAGGGAGGCCAAAATGACAGGCAAGAAACAACAATTGGCGCCACAACTGGCTCACCATAGCGACAGCTACGAATGCACATAAACAATACGCTTGTACCCATGTTGGGTCCTACAACAGTGTGTCCTAGTTAGAGCACAGCAGTGTGCATATCCAGTACGCAGGACACATGTTGTTGTTTACTGTGCTTTTTCAGTAGCCGTGTTCTATATGGAAAGAAACTGCACCGAGTTTTTCCACAAGATGCGCCGCTGCCGCACCCTCTTTAGTGCACTGACCCTTGCCTCTGCCTCCCAGACGCCATGCATGGGGGTGTGAAACGCTCATTGCGCTCGCCCCTCATCCGTTCGGCGCCGCGCGCACCACGCTCGCCCTCCGCCCTTGCATGTGGCGACGACACACAACAACGATGGTGACGATGGCCCGTCCGCGCGTCGGCGCCGCGAGTGACGGCGTCATCCCGAACGAGTTCGCGGTGGCCGCGCGCGTGCAGGTGCAGCGCATGATGCCCGTGTGGATGGCCAAGACGCGGTGCCTCGTGCTGCGCGGCTCCAAGGCGCCGATCCTCGCCGTGTACCGCCACCGCAATGTCACGACGACCGGCGACGAGCGTCTGCTCCATGACGGCAATCCGCTCAAAGTGATGATTTTGGGCGACGACACGCTCGTGCAGGTCGCAGGCGAGAAGACCATGGTACTTGTGAGCTCGCGCGTGCGCAAGCACGAGACGTGGGCCATCGTGTTCGCGAGCAGCGGCGACCGCAAGCGCATGTACGAACTCGTCAAGACGTGGATCGAGCTGAGTGCGTTCCTGCAGACGCTCACAGGCTTCGAGAGCATCGCCAAGAGCAACTACTCGGTCGTGTACATGTGCCATGAGCAAGAAGCTGCCTCAGAGGCAAAAGGACACGGTGCTGAGTTCAACAGCGCACGATCCATGTCAGCGCCATCGCCGTCATCATTGTCGCGGCGTCGTGGCCACCGTGGACGGCGATTCGCATTGAAACGCGTGGGCAAAGACCAGTCGGCGAACGAGATCGCGATCACGGCGCGCGTGACTGCCATCGAAACGCTGCGGCCGTACTTAGCGCGGTATCTGTACATGTACGAGACCGCGAGCGACAACTCGGTGACGATCGTGATGCAGCACTACAGCGGCGGCTCGCTCGCGGACCGCATCCGTGCTATGGGGAGTGCAAACCCATTGTCGGAGAAGATCGTGCGCAGCGTGCTCTCGTCACTTTGCTCCGCGCTCTACGCGCTGCATCAACACGGGATCCTGCACTTGGACGTCAAGGCCGGCAACATCCTCTTTGACGTGGCGTCGTCGCGCACATTTTTGAATTTGAAGCTCGTGGACTTCGGCAGTGCTACACCAATGGTTACAGCGCGAACACCATGGGTAACGGGCGAGTATCGTCAAAGCCCAGAGGCAAGCGATCGCGCCAATGGCGGCACGTATGGCTGCATGGCGCCCGAGCGGTTCGACGGCCAGTATGGGCCTGAAGCCGACGTGTACGGCGCTGGCGTCGTGCTTTATCACATGGTGGTTGGCGAGATCCCGTTTCCAGGCAAAGATATGTACCAGGTGCTGGTCAAGAACATGGCAGGCACAGTGAGCTTTGCGAGTCCTCGTTGGACACACGTGTCGTCATCTTTGCGGCATCTCGCGATGCGCATGCTTGACGCCAACCCCGCGACGCGGATCACGCTCCCAGAGATCCTGCGACTCAAGTGGCTGTCCCAGAATGTGTCGACCCACGAGCTCAAGCTGAAAGAGGAGCTGTCGTCGGCAATAGCTAGCGCTAGTGAACGAGCCCACAAAAAAGGTGCGAGTGCGGGTGTGGTGATGGGATCGTTTCACCGCCATGGCGAAAGCAACAGTAACTACAGTGAATACGACAGCGGCATGACGTACTTTTCGTGGTCCGCGAAGTACGCATGATGGGGAAAAGATATCGAGAGAAACGCAATGTGGCGCATGTGATCGTGATCTCCAAGTGGTTCATAGCAGTGAGACCACATAGCGAATGACATGATCTCACGCAGCGCAGTTGATTCGACAATTTATCAAACGATCTCGACAAATACTAGCTAAGGCGCCGGATGGCATTGTGCAGTATCCAAGGAGACTTGCAGCTTTAGTGAGCGAAATGGAGCCGGCTCCACTGCCAGAATTCCTCCTCATCGGTCAAGGTATAAAATCATCACCGTATAATTCACATAGCTCGAACCGTTACTGGATGAGACCCAGAAACACACAACAATAAATGCAAGTCGTCGCTCTACCACAAGCTGCGTGAACGCAGTTGAGCGATAAGTCGAGGTCCGATAGTACATAGGCTTGTTAGAATTGCACATATAAAGTGCCAAGCGAAACGCGGTATGATTCTACAAAGACGAACATTGTCGGGATAAATGGGTTTCTGTCTTCACGGTGCGCTATCCATTCCATGCATGCTTCATCTTTGAACGAAGTTCTCAAAATTGCAACGGGTTTCCTTGAATGCTCCTGCTCTTTTCCACCTCAACGATGAAAAACGCAAGCGGCTTCTGGTCTGATCTGATGAGCTCCGCGCACGAAAAGACACAGCAAGCGAGCGACTACGTGAAGACAAGGCCGAGCAAGCAAAGCAATAATGTTTTCCAATTATGAACGCATCAAACGAAGCAAGAGAAAAAAATCGAGATTCGGTCTGCATCTGCATCTTGCACATACCACCCTTGTGTCGTTTGTTCAGTTTCACCCCGCAATGACAGCGTCGATCATCGGCAAACGACGCTGACGCGCGATCTTACTTGCACGTGATGGTCCTGTCTAAGAGGTCGAGTTTGCAGCGCACCAACCAGCTCCACCTGCTCTCACCTTCCGGTTGGGAGCGCTGTATCACGGAGTTGCGATCCCCCTCTTCTCGCTGGACACAAAGACAATCTATTTAGTATCGATTTGGTCGAACTTCGAGTGATGATCGACGCTGTCATTGCGATGCGAATGTGAATGATGTTGTCGTTTGTAACATGACCGAGTTGAGTGAGTTCTGATGTGGTGACAGCGACTTTTTCTAACAGTGGGCTGCGGTCAAGAAACTACATTGCATCATCTTTATGTCATTGATCACCAAGAGAATAATTGAGAGTTGATTGACAGCGATCGTGATGTTTTCTTGCACCCTTGTCAGCATTTGTCGCAAATGCTTCAATTGCCGAAAACTTGCAAACTCCATCTCACTCTCAAATTGCCTTGCCGATCATGAGTCACTCCACCAAGAAACGCATGGCCAGATGCACTGCAGCCTCGTCAACGCTGCAGTCAAGTGGTGCAACTTTGAGTGGTGTTGCGGCTGATGTCATCTCGAGTGCCACAGCGAAAACTTCTTTTGCCAGCGACGAAGACGACGAAACGAATGATGCAGTGACGAGTGAGCTACTGTCCGACAAGCATGAACAACAAATGCAGGCACTTCCAGCGTTTCTTCCCATCCAATACGAATACTTGAGCGATCGGTTCTACGTACGTGCATCTTATGGAGAGTACTACGATCTGGCCATGGACCTCTTTGACCACGACGCAGTGAGACGCGTCACAATTACTGGGACACCAGGTATGGCCCCCACTGCACGTTGGTTACTGCATTGCTGTGAGAGTGATTTACTGATATGTGCTTTCCAATCGATTGCACGAATGCTAGGTATTGGAAAGTCGGTCTTTCTGGCGTATTTCTTCTCGCGGTACAGCGCAGAGCATCCAGACGCAACCATTACCATCGTGTCGTTAAACAGCCACTCCCATTTGCTCGATGTCGCAGTGTGGACGAAGCACGGTATTCAGCAGCTACATAAAAGTGAATCTGCGATGATCAACCCTCATTTACGGAGAGCTTCGGTATGTGTGCCATCACATGCCAGTGTGAGGAAGGTCACGCCGATACACGTTCCAAGTGAGATCAACGTACGCGGAGGAATCATTGCTCGAGCAGATCCGCAGCAACACGTTAGAGGACAAGGAGGAGCTCCTGCAATGGCTGCAACATGTTTCAGACGATCGAGTGTTCAGCGGCTTTTTATGCGGAGCACATGTGTGCAGCACGAACAACTCGGTATGGCAACGTAGATGCATTATTGGTAGATTAAACTATATATATATATGAAATATAGTTTAATCGAACTATATAATAATATTGCTAAAAACAAACTCTCGATCGCTAATAATACTCGGAATTGACAAAACGGCTGAAAGGCACAACACAATCATGCACTATGATGCTCTGATTCTCTGTCTACCTCCAAACATGTATCGAATTGGTAGAGCTTGGCGTGATGATCGACGCTGTCGCTGCGAGCCGAATTCAAACGAACGGCACAAGGATGGTATGTGCATGACGCATGTGTAAATCAGAATCTGATGCACGGTGTGGAGACTCGTTGTATGCAAGCTGCATTGAATGCATTTTAACTTTGAGCTTTCGCATTTATTCTGGGATAGCAGTAAGCTGCCTAATTCGGATTAATTTAGAGTTTGACGCATGAAGCCTTACCGGTACAATACTGATAAGACAGTGGAAGTATGTGGATTAGATGTAAAGCGAAGCAAATACCGGTACAGTTGAATACCAAAGTTCGAAACATCGCGAACTTGGGACAACGAAGAGTATACAGACAGTATCGTAGCTGTGTAAGAAGTTTCGTTGTGCCCTATGTTGTACAACATTTAGGGTTCAGCCCGTGGTCGAACCTTTGTAGAATTCAAGAGTCGCACGCATGTCGACGTGGCAACATGTAGTGAACCCATACGCGTTTCTGACGTTTGAAGTAAAACTGATTTGTCTACCGTAAATGCATGTCCAACGCATGCGAATTGAAGCGTGAGCGTTGGTGATAAGGCGCTTCCGAGTAGCAAGCGGCGAATGGGGAGACGACACTTCTGCAGCCGCAGTAACCCAGAATCTGGAGCGCAATGGCTTCAGTTGGAGAAAAAAGCCTGTCACTATCAAGCTGGTTTAGAACGCCACTCATCCATTCATCAACTGCTGCAGACAAGAATCAACCCATGTCGTTTCTGCATGACTGCGATCACAAGTTTCGCTGAGTTTGTTGGTGTGCGATGGGTGTTGAGCATGAATGAACATTGACGACGCAGTGCGACGTTAGCACAAGCATTTGACAATATTTTGTTAAATCCAATTGATGATAAAAAGGCCATATATGTTGAACCGTTTATTGGTGTAAAGCACAGCCTTTGCTCTTCAGAAAATCAAGCGCAAATATAGTTCATCACAGGGCAAAACTCTTACTGGCGCGCATGTTGGTTTCGTTCGTACTGCAGAAGTCCAGGGCTACAAATCCAGGCATTTTGAAGGGGGGTTTCAATTTTTGAATCCATGGATGTAGACAATAGCGACCAAATCGCAAAGAAAATTAGCATAGAGCAAGAAACCGTAATTATTAGCAGCGAAACGCCAGCACCATCAAAAACCGCTATCAAGCGCGAAACTCCGTGGCATATCAGCGCCAATCACAAAGGTGGTGATAGTGCAGTCTGCACACTCCTCCGCCAACTCTCTAGAAGCAGCGTCGTTGCGTTGTCTCGCTTAAAGTGCAGCCGCATGTGATTTTTGCTCGATGGCATGGGATGAAGATGAAGGCGCCATCTGTGCCAAATATCCATCGCATTCGGTTATTTATTCTGCTTCCGTATACTGAAGCCAAGTGGGTTTGAACGACGCGAAAGCGAACTTACGACTCTAAACGGCTCCATGAATTACGTACTCTCGTATAATGAGCTGTGATTCGTCGTTCCTCTCCATCCACACCGATTGGCTTGTCTTCAACGGTTTCTTCAATCATCGGATGTTATATTATTTTCTGGCTCGCTCATTTATGTATTTTTCGAACCCATTCCCTCCTTCCACATCACCTCGTCAGTGGCCCTCATCAGCCCTTCTGTGGGTACAAATATGAAGAGAAAACCACCGCCGAATGGTCCGCAAGAGCTCCTCATTATCCATTCATCGCCCTCCAGCGCACATCAACGCATAAACCAGACCAAGAGCTACGTGATGAGCCGCCAGCAGCTTTTGCAGAGTGCCCCCATTGCGACCGTCGCCTTCGGATTCGAAAGCGCCAATGCGCTTGCCCCTAATGCTGTCCTTATGGAAGGCAACAAGTACCCGATCGTGCTCGTACATGGCGTCGCCGGCTGGGGACGAGACGAGCTGCTCGGCATCAAATACTGGGGCGGTCTCCAGGGCGATCTCCAGGAGCAGCTCGAAGCCCAGGGCCACACCGTGTTCACGGCGTCTGTCGGGCCATACTCGAGCAACTGGGACCGCGCATGCGAGCTCTACGCGCAAATCAAAGGCACGACGGTTGACTATGGCGCCAAGCACTCCAAGCACTTTGACCATACGCAGCTGGGACACACGTACTCGCAGGGATTGTACCCGCAATGGGGCGACGTGGACCCCGTGACGGGCGAGATCAACAAAATCCACTTCATTGGCCACAGCATGGGCGGCACGACGATCCGCATGCTCGCGCAGATGCTGGCGCACGGCAGCGCCGGCGCATCATGGGGCCAAGAAGCGAGCGCATCGCGCGAATCGCTCTTTGCCGGCGGGAAGGGAGACTGGGTGCACTCGATCACGACGATCTCGTCGCCGCACTTGGGCACAACGCTCGCGGACGAGATCTCGAATCTCGGCGGTGACACGCTCAAGCACGTCCTCTTTGGCATCTCCTCAACGTTGGGCGTCGTCGGTGACAGCACCGAGCAATTTTACGACGTGAAGATGGACCAGTGGGGCATCGACGCCAAGGGCGAGCACGAGTCGCTGCACCAGTACATTGACCGCGTGTTAGCAGCGACCTGTTCACGAAGCCCGGGTACCAGGACACGGCCATCGGGAGCTGTAGCACGCAGGGTGCGGCCGAAGAGAACACGTGGGTGCGCACGCTGCCCAACGTTTACTACATGAGCTACGCGACGTCGGACACGTTTACGACCCGCGACTTTCTGTACCGCTCGACGCAGTTGCCGCATCTGCTGACGATGATGCTGCCGCTGCAGCCCATGGCGTCGTTCATGGGCAGTCAGTACCCGATCCGCCACGGATTCTCCACGGAATGGCAGGAGAACGACGGTATCGTGCCCACGATCTCCATGGCCAAGGACGCGACAGGCGACTTCGTGATCGTTGCGAACGAGACCGCGGGCTTCGGCAAGATCGTGCGCGGCAAGTGGAACATTATGCCCAAGTTGGACCGCCTGGACCACGCCGCAGTCATCGGCTTTACAGTGCTCAAGCAGGTCAATGAGATCTATCTGCGCCACGCGGAGCTGCTGCGGAGCCTGCCGAAGGAGGACGTCGCCGTCGCCGTAGCCATCCCTGGAGGAGCGCAAGTGCGCGCGCCGCCACTGGCGCAGCCGCCGCTCGTGCAGCCGTTGACGATGCACGTGGACGCGATCGAGAAGCCGCAGCAGTGCGAGGACCCGTACCTGCTCATGGCGTCCACGACGGCGCCGTATCAGCACATGGAGATGGAGATGGAGTTGAAGACGAAGGTCAAAGAGTGACCAGATGTTGGCTTCAACCTGCAATTATCTCATTGCATGCAATTACACAAAACCCACTTTGATACTACATGAACAAAACAATCGATCCATGCCACTTCACATATGCAACTGAAGAGGTATTTCTGGCCAGAAGAAAACATAACACAGAAACTCAGTTCTGCTGCCCCTTCTTTTTTTCTTCTGCTTCCGACCGTTGTATGGAAAATTCTACCTGTTCTACCTGTGTGTTTTACCTGTTCTACCGTGCAATTCTTAGCTAGCTCCCACATACTGAAACCCACAGAAGAAAAGGCGAGAAAGCGGCGGCGCCTATGTGTACGCGCCACCTGCCGCGCCACAACCCCGCGACGACGACGACGACGACGAAGACGCGTGTGCCTTCCTTCCTTCTTTCCTTCTTCCCCCCTCTCCGATAGACAAGCGCCGCGCACTTCCAACATACCGTAATAAGAAGCAGACCAAACGAACCGCCGCGTGCGTCAGGCAGCATCGTCACGGCAAAGCGTCGCGATCTTCCCTCTCTCTCTATCATTGCTCGTCTCTCCCATAAAGGCAGTATTGAAGGCTTCGATATAAGCGCTTTGTAGGTGGGTGGGTGTTATTGTCATTTGCGCATTTGACTCGTTAAGAGATGGTGGCGGACAACGAGATGCGGAGGAGCACGCGCGCGCAGTCCCAGGGCGGCCAACCGACGGCGGAGCAGCTATATGCGGCGCGGATAGTGAAGCTGCAAGGCCACCAGCAGATGCATACGGCGGTGCAGAAGCAGACGAAGAAGAGCACGAAGCGTGATGCCGATGGATCAGTGCTGGGGCTGTTCCACACGGTGACGGCGTCGACACCGCGCGCGAAGCGACTTGCGCGTGTGTATCCGCATAGTACGGTGAGCGCGACGTTTCCCGTACCGTCATTTCGCAGCGGGCAGACAATCGCAATGACTGTCGCGCGAGCGAACGATGCTGCTTCGTGCGATAATGACGGTAACGACTATCAGCAGGAGGCAGGTGAAGCAGAAGACGACGCGCTGATGGTGACATGGCGCACGACGATCTCGCGGCATTCGAATGGCGCCCGCGATAGCTTCCATGCGAGCGAGTACTTCAACGACGAGAATGAGTGCGATTTCGACGACAAGAGCTTCAGTCTGTTGCCGACGCGAGTTGCCGCCGGAAGAAGCAGCAGTGGCGCCTCGTACGCGAACCTCATCGCCAGTCGACACTCGAGCAGCAACAACAGCTTTGTGGTGGAAATGGGCGAGTCCGACTGTGAAGGTGGGTCCATGGCTGCGTTCCTGCCCATGCAGCGATGCAGCAGCAACGACACCACAAGCAATGGGCAAGATGACATGCTCTCGCGCCTCGCAACGCTGAAAGTGCTCTGCGACGAAGGATTTATCTCAAACGACGAGTACGAGCGACGCAAATGCGCCATCGTGGACGAGTTCACGTTCTCGTCGGACTCGATGGCGACGCAAGTAGGCATTGCCGCCACGCAGCCGAGCCGAATGGCCTTTGGCGAAGGTCTCCCTCTCATCGTGCCGCACGCGCCAGACTTTCGCGAGATTCGACCCGAGATCGCCACCAAGCACGTGTTTGACTACGCGACGCGGCAATGGAGCAGCACCCAAGTGTACATTGCGCTCGACGAGACGCCGTTCAGCAAGGGCAGTCTCCGTGTCGTGTACCACCTGCTCGACCTCAGTGATGGCGATGGCGATGGCGATGGCGATGACATCATAGCTGCCAACCATTATGTCGCGAAGCTTGCGATTGATCCAGAGGAAGATCCGCAAACGTACTTTCGAGACACGGAGCTGCAGGCGCATTGCGCGCACTATGCGCAGATGTACAACTCGTACAACCCGCCAAAGCGCGTCGAGTTCATCAACTCGTGGGTGCTGGAGCTCACTGAGAGGTAGGCTTTCTTTATGTGTTTTTATGTGTGAACGTGGCGTTTGGCTAACGTGAGTATGCTTGTATTTATCTAGAAATGGTGCGCTGTGCGCCGTGGAGCCGTACATCCCGGGCGAGTACCGCAAGCACAACAACAACTTTGGGTCTGTGAGTGATGACGAGCGCAACACGCCGCAGTCGTTTTCGCATTTCACGTATGAGGCATCCAACCACAAGCTGCTTGCGGTCGACATTCAGGGCGTCGGCGACCTGTACACGGACCCGCAGATCCACACGCGCAACGGGAACGACTTTGGGAAGGGCAACCTGGGCGTGCTGGGCTTCCAGAAGTTCCTCTCGTCCCACCGCTGCAACTCGATCTGCCGGTACTTGAAGCTCCCGTCCGTCAATCCTAAAGTGAGTTGCCACTAGCAAATGCTTTGCAAGGTCTGGAGCTTGATAGTTAACGCCTATCATGTGATATTGCTTTGACTTAGGACCGCCATGCCGATTCGGGGACGCTTCCAGTCCAGGAACTGATGAACCGGGACCGTGTGCGACCGATGCAGTTTGACTCGAAGCACTACTACGAAAGCGCGCCGATGCTGCAGAAATACATCACGCAGTGCCGAGAGCTCGAAGGAAAACGGAGCAAGACGGCGAACAAGAGCAGCAACAAGAATAGCCGCAATGGCCATGCGGATAAGTCGTTCCTCGTGCGCATCTTGTCCAGGCTCTTTTGCGGCTGTGGAGGGCAACAATGAGTAGGAATTAGTCGTGTAAGTGGTGTGAAGTTGGTGGAAATAATAGTGGAAAAAAAACTGTGCGTACAAATGATTGGGAATGATGATCGATGCAGCAATAGTAAGAAATATTTAAGAACACAAAAGACGCATTTGACGCTTTTATCATTCGTTATATTGGATACATGAGGCATCTAGAAGAGGCTGTTGACCAGTTCATACAGTGAGTCGGCAAATGTTTCGAGCGAAAACAAGTCGCGTGCGCGCTTCTTGCCCTTGGCGCCCATTTCCGCCACCTTTGCGGCATTTGAAGCGCCGCAAACCTTCGCCATCGCGTCCGCGAATGCGTCCGCCGAACTCTCGCAGAGGAAACCCGTCTCGCCGTCGACGATGGACTCGAGGGGTCCGCCGCTGTTGACGGCGATCACGGGCGTGCCACACGTCATCGCTTCCACGGGTACGATCCCGAAGTGCTCCTTGCTCGGCGTGTACAGGATCGCCTGCGCCGTCGCGAGCAGCTCTTTCTTCATGAGGTCCGAGACCGACGTCCGGAACTCAACATGGTCCGTCAGCGAGTACTTGGCCACTTCGACCTGGAGTTCCTTCAGATGCTCAATGTTCTCCGTGTTGTTGGGATCGTACCCGCCGGCGATAATGAGCTTGACCGAGGCAAACACGTCGCTGTTGACGCGCGTTTTCAGTTCTGCGAGCGCGTGAATCGCCAACGCGACGTTCTTCTTGCGCTCGAACCGGTTGAGCGATACAAACAGCGTCGGGTTACGCGGTGTCGACGCCTCAAACGTCTCAAACACGCTGACGTCCACGGGTGGGTACAGGATGCCGAGCTCCTGCTTCTTCACGCGCGGGAACGTCTCTTCAAACACGGAGCGCGTGAATTTGCTGTTGACGACCACGAGATCCGACGCCGCCGTGCTGATCTCTTCGAGGAAATCTAACGGCCAGCGGTACAATCGCTTCAGCAGAGAACCAGACTGGATGCTCAGCAGCTTGTCCGGGTAATGGCCGTAGAAGAGCACGGGTTTACCGAAATACCGCAGCACGGGGATCGAAATGGACACTTGGTCCACGAAGAACGCATCGATCTCGGTCGAGTACAGGAACCCGATCACGAGCGTCACGTACATCACGCGTATCCAGGCACACGCAGCGTACAATTTCCCGAAGATCGTCTTTGGCAGCCAATCACCATACACTTTGACGCATTTCGCGAGGGGTCCGTCCCCTCTCGTTTCCTCAAAGCAGTGCGCGACGTCGTGGTGCGCCGTGAACATCGTGACCGTCACGTTCTTCTTCTGCAGCGCAAGCATCGCGTTCACGACGAGGTTTTCCGCGCCGCCGATGCCGAAATCCGGGTGCACAAAGCCCACACGCAGCTGCGGAGCAGGCGAGTCATTCTTCTTTCGTTCGTCTGCTTTCGTCTTCTTCTGCTTGGTGGAGCACACGAGCCCGACCGCGAACGCGAAGCACATGTAGAGCGCCATGCTGATCGGCGCGCTCACGGCCATCAGCACCAGCCGCGCGAGGATCGACAGGAAGCCCATGCTGCACGTGCGCGGGAGGAGGCGAATACGGGAATGACCACCTAGGTGATGTGGTGGCTTCAATGAGGTGTCACGTGGTGAGAGGGTGAAAACGGAGGAGGGGGCATAATTCTTTAGTTGCACTTTGAAAATTTCGGTATTTATGGTCCACTTCGCTGGAAATTTTCAAGCGTTCGAAATACCGTACAAATACCGGTATTCACGTTAGTATGATACAATATGCACTCGATTAAGTGCGAGTTGAGCTTTTCCGTGTGACCGCAACAGCATCAAATTGCGGCCAAGAGCAAGTGACACGAGCATGCTGAAGCGCATCCTTGGCGGCGGGCGGCAAAGCAACGCCGAGCGCGTGCGCCAAGTCAACCAGGTACGCGCGCACTCTCTGTACCGCACCATCTTGCTGCTTGATCGAGCAATTGATCCTCTCTCACTCACTGTGATGTGCGCACTGTCGGCTGTTTGCAGGAGCTCAACGATGTGCTGGCGAAAATGCGCCGATTGGGGCAACAATCAACGCTGGAGCAAGTACGTTTGCGTTGGTAATTTCACTTGCAACGTAGTATACGTACCTGATGCAACTAAAACCTGCAAGTATGTGTATGTGGCTATACGTGTGTGCAGTTTGAAGCGTCTCCGCTGGTTGCGCGCTTGCAGACGGGGGTGCAGTATTGCCGCCTGGCGAACATGATTTACCAGAACGCGAACGAGAGTCCGCAGGAAGTGCAAAAGGCGTTGTTCCTCTGGCGTAAAGCGATGGACAAAGTATGTGAGAGGGTTGGCTCATTATGTGTCGCATGTGTGCGGGGTAATTACTCATGTGGAGTTCGCTGTGTATGTGGAAACAGGGAAGCGAACCTGCAAAGTTTAGCTATGCCATGTGCATGAAGAAAGGCATCGGTGAGCGTGCTCATGGAGCCTTTATGCATGCAATATTACGCTTGTATGCTCATGAAATGTGTATGACTCAGGTTTTCCTGGACAAGATGTCAACGGAGCCACAAAGTACTTTCAAGAGGTTGGGAGGCTCCACTGTTTGTAGGTTGCAGTCTTCTTGTTGTGTGGCTGACACGTGGTTTTGATTTTGCTGCAATGCAGCTAGCGGAAACGGGCCATGGATGGGGCTCATTTGCGTACGCGGATGCGCTCAGCAAGGGCGAAGGCACGCGGAAAAACGAGAAAAAGGCGTTCGAGTTGTTCAAACGATGTGCTGAAGCGAGCATTCCTCCTGCCTACATGAACGTCGCCAACATGTACACTTCTGGAACGGGTGTGGCCAAGGTGCGCATCCGCTTGCGCGTCTTTATTCTAGCCTTCGATTTGCGTACATTGATTCAGCTGATTGTACGTATATGTGTAGAATGAAAGAGAAGCGTTGAAATGGCTCCACAAGGCGGCTGAAGCTGGAGATCCATCGGCAAAGTCGCGGCTCGGCGAGTTATACTATCACGGCAAGGGCGTCCCACAGGATACGACGAAGGCGGTCGAGTTTTACAAAGATGCCGCAGCGCGTGGGATCATGACGGCGCAATTCAACTTGGGCTATCTGTCCCTGACAGGAGATGGCGTGCCCAAGGATGATCTCCTGGCTGAGGCACTGTTCCGGAAGGCCGCCGATCAGGGTTTCGTCATGGCGATGGTGAACCTCGCGCAAATGTACCGTTCGGGCTACGGTAAAGTGCCTCAGGATGTGTCGCTGGCCAAGAAATGGCTTGAGCTCGCTGCCCCGCATGACCTGAACGCGAAAGAGCTGCTGCGTGTGTTGACTGAGAAAGAAGACGCGCCAAAGGAAGCGACCCAGGAGTCGAGTTCTTGAGGTAAGAGCAGGAAGCAAACGGAGAAAAATACACACTACATCTAAGATAGAAAAGACTGGGCGCTTTTAGTTGTGAAGCTGCTGGAAAATCTTGAGAAACCTGCAATTTGTTCGTTGTGAAGTATTACAAGTCACAAGGTCAACACCGAGGCGAAGGCCTGGAATGTACACGCAACGCAAACGATGGAGCTGATGGCGA
Organism: Globisporangium ultimum DAOM BR144; assembly: GCA_000143045.1. Taxonomy (NCBI): domain Eukaryota; phylum Oomycota; class Peronosporomycetes; order Pythiales; family Pythiaceae; genus Globisporangium; species Globisporangium ultimum. The sequence goes on from GL376567.1 coordinate 876,230, forward strand.
AGATCGCGTACGCTGTAAGTTTGCGCTTGTCCGTGTTGGGCTTCTTCTTGCGGATCATGACGTACGAGATGCACGGCAAGACGTAAGAAATGAGGATCCCGACCGTCGAGCCCATCATGTTCCAGACCACGGCGACACCCGGGAGAACAAACGCCAGCGCCATGACGCCCGTGATGATCACGATCGTGAGCATCGCATGCACGGAGTTCGGAGCCAGGAACGACACCGACGGCGTCACGGCCTGGGGCAGCGCTGTGGGCGTCGTGAGAAGTCCCACATCTTCATCATGTCTGGACGATTTCACGAACCCGCTTACGTACTTGCTCAAGCGGATGATGTTTAACCGGCACGGTTGCATGATCAGCGGCATGCTCATCATGATCGTGACCAGCAGTCCGAACCGTCCACAGTTGACGAGGTTGTCGCTACTGTCAAAGTTGTTGAGGATGTCGTCCTTGATGCCAGTGGGGAACCGGTACGCGAACATGTACCCCATCGTGCCCACAATCATGTAGAAGACCCACGTCGAGAACATCGTGGACGACACGATCTTTTTCAGTCGATGACGGGTCGGCTTGTGGAGCTCACGGTACACTGGGAGCACGTTAAAGTGGCACAAAAAGGACACGCTGATGATCGGGAACGCGTAGATCGGGTCTGCCCAGTTTGTTGGAAACCATTTCACCTCGACAGGGTCTGGATTGAGCATGGGGTTAGCATCTTCTGGCGGCTGAAACTGGGTCAATGCGCGGAAAGTGATCGCAATGGCAAGGACGAGCACCGACAGCAGACTGAAGATCGACGTGAAGCGCAGTGCATCCATCGAGCGCGCGAACAGAACAGGGGACACAAGGCTGACGCAGAGCACCGTCAGGATATTCTTCTCCATCGTGGTGGTTTCACGGCCAAACAGGAATTGGCCGCCGAGGGAGCCGACGAGGTCCTTCATGAGAATCACGTACGCGACCATCGTGAGGAACGTGAGCATCACGAGCAGCGTCACGGTGATCAGTCCGGCCTTGGGGCCAAGCGCCTTGCGCACGACTTCTTCATACGTCGTCGCGCCGCCTCGTCGGCTGCAGCTCACGATCACGTACAGACTGAAGTTGGACGCTGCGGCAGAGACGATCATGAACACGACCGCGAGCACGATGCCGCACTTGTCAAACGCGTAGGGGAGCGACAGAATGCCGCCGCCGATGATCGTGGACACCAAGTTGAAGATCGCCGACGGCGCCGTCGCCGTGCGCTCTTTGCTGTGTGGACCGGGAGAGAAGAACTCGTGGCTGCGGCGATTGCGCTCGTAGCGGTACACGCCCGGGTCCACGAACGGACCGGTCGAGAGCGGCGCATTCGCGGACGTTGGCGCCATGTCCAGCGAGGGCTCGGCCGCTAGCTTCGTGGAGACAGAGGAGAACGGGGGTGATGCTGAAGCATCGTCGTCGTCGTCGTCGTCCTGGATCGGCACCTTCGCGTACACCGGCGGCGGCAGCGACGACAAGGAACTCATGAGATGCTGTTTGTTTTGCGGGATGTGGATTCCGAAATGGCATGAGTCTGATACGGGCGGGTGTTCTTCGCGGCTGCTTTGGATCGAACGTAAAACAGTACTCGGCTCGCTGCATTCAGTAAAGTGCAAGTATAGGGTTCCAGAAACCTTTATGAATACATATTATTGATAACTTTAGTGTTGTATATTTTGCATGAAATACTATGCACAAATGCAAATTAATGTATTAGTTTATATTTTGTATATAATAATGACGCTGTTGTAGGGTGAAAGGAGCGTTTGCGTTTGTTTGATACTCAAAATTGGCAATCTGAAACAAAAAATGCCTAAATTAACTGGGTACTTCAACAGATACCGGTTTTAGCACGGTATCCATTCATGCTTGCTTTTTTTGACGATTTGCAACGTTGGTGGTCAATTGGTCAGATACAAAGAAGTGGAAATGCTCGCTGGCACCCACGTCCAGCGCCATGCGCCGCGCCACGTCGCGCGCGGGCTCTCGCAGCTCGCGTTCGGAGCGCCACCTACTGCACCAACACGTCGCGTCGTCGTCACGGGTCTCGGCGCAGTGACGCCTTTTGGCGTTGGCGTGCAGAACTCGTGGGATGCGCTCCTGCGCTCACAAAGCGCCATCAAGGTATCGATCCAACTGGAGAAAGCGACCGCGTGATCAGAAAACGCATGCTGACAGAGCGCTCGATTGACTCTGTTATCGTAGACTATCGAGTCGTTTGATACCGAAGGTTTGGTGTGCTCAATCGCAGCGCAAGTGCCTCGCGGAGACGGCGAGCATGCGTTCCGCGTCCGCGATTTTGCCAACCCCAAGAACCTCCGCAGTCAAGAGGTGGATTTCATCGGGTTCGCACTTGCAGCTGGTATGCAATACGCTGATGTACGCATGTGTAATACTCTGTTCTAATTGTGACGTTCGTGATCGCTCGCCAACTTATTGTGCAGCGAAAGAGGCGATTGCGGATTCCGGATGGACTCCAAACTCGGACGAAGAGCGCGAACGCGCGGTATGCACTTGAGATTTACGCCCTCGAAGTTGGCGCAGTAAGTTTCTGATGTATATGAGATGCCCACGTCTTGCACAGGGTGTCGCGATTGGTGCAGGCATTGGCAACATCCAGGAGATCGTCGACGTTGGCCAACTTGTCCGCGAAAAGGTACAATCACATTGCGTACTTTTTCTTTTGCAAGCTTGTATCATGCACTAGTGGCCTTATATTTCAACTCGTTATGGCGTTATGCATTGCCTCTCCATGCTTGCAGAAATACCGTCGCGTGTCACCATTCTTCATCCCTCGAATCCTCATTAACCTTGCTGCTGGGCACGTTAGCATTGAACACGGACTCAAGGTACGTGTTCGCTCGGCAATTGATGTGCAGACAATAAAATGAGCTGACATTGTTTTTCATATTGGGCTTATCGATGACATACACACACTCACCTAGGGTCCAAATCATTCGTGTGTGACTGCGTGTGCGACTGGAAGCCATAGCATCGGTGATGCGTTCCGCTTCATTCGCCATGGCGACGCCGACGTCATGGTCGCGGGCGGAACTGAGGCCAGCATCAATGAGATCTCGATCTGCGGATTCCTGCGATCGCAAGCGCTTTCTACCAAGGTACGAGAGCACTGCGGTAGTGTGTTCATCTATAGCATTGCCTCATGATTATTTCGTGACTGCTGTTTATTAGTTCAATGACCGTCCAGCGGAAGCATCTCGTCCGTTCGATACCCAGCGTGACGGATTTGTCATGGGCGAGGGAGCTGGCATCGTTGTGCTGGAAGAGTACGAGCACGCTAAGAAGCGTGGTGCTCGCATCTACGCCGAGGTTCGCGGCTATGGGCTCAGTGGAGACAGCCACCACATGACGGCCCCACCAGAAAACGGCGACGGCGCGCGACGGTACGCATTGCCAAATAGCTCTGTTTCTCCTCGTGAATGACTGACTTTGTTGCTTCAAATTCGGTCGTCCAACTTGAAACGATATAGTGCGATGAAAGCTGCAATTGCGCAGTCGGGTCTTGCGCTCTCTGATATCGGATACATCAATGCGCATGCCACGTCGACGCCACTTGGGGATCGCGCGGAGAATTCAGCGGTTAAGGACCTGTTCGGCGACCATGCGCAGCATCTCGGCTTTTCGTCGACGAAGGTATACGAAAGACTCTAGCCGATCCTGTTTACCGCACGTCCGCTTTGCTGACTTGTGTGTGTGTGTGTGTGCTCCATGTGCATTTCATTTATGACTAGGGCGCCGTGGGCCACTTGCTTGGTGCTGCTGGCGCTGTCGAAGCAATCTTTGCGATCAAAGCACTTCACCACGTAAGCTGTCTGTATCATGTTCTACGTCACTGCAATGCTCTAACATGTGCTACGTTCTTTTAAACCATTCAGAATGTGATGCCACCGACGCTCAATCTCCACGAAACGACCGAGGAGTTCACACTCAACTACGTGCCGAACCAGCCGCAAGAGAAAGAACTGCACGCAGTCTTATCGAACTCGTTTGGTTTTGGTGGAACGAACTCCAGTCTTTGTTTCTCGAAGTAACTCACCACCGTTGAAGATGATAATGACTCGTTTGTTGATGTCTATTTCCGCTTCAAGCACATTCAGTGAATCATAAATTGTTGACTTCGTGCTTCACTCTATGATTGAACTTGATACTCGGACGATAAAGGTGGAGGTTTTTCAGCAGGGTCGTACGCAGAATGCCGAGGATGCGAATCGGCTATTGAAGACCTGTAATCGATCGAGTTGGTGCGACTCTGACTACGCGAATGCTGCATTGAGCCATAGCTGCCGCCTCGATATTCATCCAGCTTCTTGCGGCTCAACTGAAAACAAGCACAAACCGATCAGTGAACAGCAATGAGTGCACTAACAAACCATTCACGACGGACTTACCGATACTTCTCGCTCCATCCTGGTTTTCTCTATAGTCAATCGTTCGATCATTGTTCTCATTTCACGTTCTTGGCGATAAAACTGCTGTTGTTTTGACAATGCAATCGCGAGCTGTGCACTCAACTCCGTTATTTTTCGATCGCCGTCGTCGCAGGCATGCTCACGCTCGACTAAAACCTCTTTGACTTCTGCTAGATCTCGTGTGAGCTGCTGAATTTGCAGCGAGTAAACCGAGCATTTCGCTTCAGCTTCCTGTCGGATTTTCTCGGTTCGAGTTCGTTCTTCTTTCAAGGTGCTGATCCGCCCCTTTAGGCTTTCCACTTCAGCAACCAGTCGTACCTCCATACGCTCACGTTCGCTACGAGAGGCGTCAAGCGCTGTCTTCGACTCCTTTCTCGACTGGGAGAGTTTGTATTCGAGTTCAACAATTTGGGATTTCAGCTCCCAATTTTGCTGATGAATGGATTCCAGCTCTTTTGTAAATCGACTGGCGCAATCTGCTTTCACTTTCTGGAGCTCATCATTGATAATTTGGATCCTCTGGTTTTTCTCTTCGGTTTCCTCCTTTAGTTCTCGAGCGTCTGTACGACGCATGTCGACTTCTCGTTCCAAAGAATTCAGTTTTTCCTATTAAACACACATTGTAGTTGAGTATAAAACCAGCACTATCCACTTTTCATGCCAGCATACACACACACACGCGTGAAACGAGCGCACTCACATTCAGCTCTTGTGTGCGCTCGCGGTATTCATTGCGAAGCTTTCCGAGCTCTTCCTCTTTTGTTCGCAGTTTTTGAAGATATTCTGCTTCCAAATGGCTCGACTGCACCATAATGCCAGGTTAGATTAGTGCGTCAAAGGCATCAGTCAATGCGAATAGTGCTTGTCTGAGGTTACCAAATCTTTTGCTTCTTCTGCAGATGCTGCTCTCTCTCCAAATTGCTTTAGCTTTTTCTGCAATTGCAGAAAATAAAGTCAACATCATGGGTTGAATAGGCACAACAACTCACAGTCAAATTGCAAGCGCACCTCAAACACATTGGACACCTCTTTCGATCGTCGTATTGCATCCGACAGCTTTTTCTCTGCTTCTTTTTGGTTTTTAACAACAAACTCCTACAGATTTTGTGCACCGTATTGTAAAGTAGAGTGAGTCCAACGCATACACTGAAGGAGTTCAATTGTAAGCCCGCTCACCAGTTTCACTCGCAACTGAGCGACTTCAGAGTTCAAGAATCGAACTTCCTCTTCTCGCGTGTGCAATTCGGCGTCATGCTTCCGCTTATTTGCACCAGCAGTATCTTCTTGTATCTTGAGATGCTCTGCTGTTTGCTGTCGCAGCTTGTCTAGTAAACGAGCAATTTCTCGTCGACTTTGTGTCTCACGCGCTGCAATCTGTGTTCACCAATAACGGCAATAGATACCAATCCGAGCGCAGTTAGATTTTTTTACAAGGTCAATGAACAACTCGCTCCGATTAAGACCAACCTGCTCCTTTTCAAGAATAACTTCTTCCACTTTTGCCTTGCAGTCTGACTCGAGCTTCACGCAAACATACACAATTGTTAGGTCCGACCGATTTGTTATGCAATGAAACAGCAGCAGTTGCACCTCAGTCACAGACTCTTCACGATTGCAATATTGAGTGAGCTGCTTTTCCATGCTGTTTAGCACGTTCAGCATGCCTTCACAATCCTGTCGTGCAGACTCAAGATCGACTTGCAGCGTCCGGTTCTTTTCTTCGAGCTCGTCAATGGCGCGTTCTTTATGTTCTACAATGCTGTTCAGCTCACGAAGCCGAGCGCACACGTTCTGATATCGATTCGAGAAAATCTCATCCTTTCGCTCTGCATTTTTCTTCACCGTATTGAGAAGTGATTCATACTCCTCCATTTGGCTCTCCAGATGCTTATGCTCCGAGTGTAACATCTCTGATTGCTGGGTCAACACCTCTTTGCGGTTTTCCAGTTGCGCCATCGTTGCTGCGTATTGCTGCAATTGCTGCTCACATCGAACCTTTTCGTCGCGTATCGATTCGCACGAATCTCGTAGCTCCTGTAACGCCAGCGTGGCCTGATTGAAATTTTGCGCCATGACTTGGAGTTGCTCGTCACGATCGGTGAGCTCCTTCCGCATTGCACACATTTCGTCATCTTGTAGCGAGACTTGTTCCATAAGCATATTGTTCTCCTAAGGTGATTCGTATATGTAAGATGGCAGGTCAGCATGCCGCGGCTGAAATGAGCATAGCATAATAGAAGTTGAACTCACCGACATCAGGACATCGATGCGCTCATTGATCTCGTTTAGATACTCTCCATTTTCTTGCATCATAATGAAATCGTCGTTTGCCAGCTGCACGTCTTTGGGTTCATGTTGCATCCGCAGCATCACTTTCTCAGCAGAGGCCTCTATTTCCCTGAAACAACAGCAAATACAACAAGACCACAATGGCGTCAGCATTCATCAACCCACTGACCAATGCATGCACTTACGTAAACGTACTGTCGCAGCGATGTGTTTTCCCTGGCGAGACTCTCGGCACGCGCAACGATTCGATCCATAGCCTTCTTATTTTCTTCGACGTTCCGTTCCTAACTCAAGCGGTCATGCAGCCAGCAGTGGCACCAGCGTTAGGAATAATTGGCTCTGGTGCCTATATGCTGAAAAATGGAATTCAATTGCGTTCATCCAGTACATACCAGTTCGTAGATCTTCAGGTCGTACGCTTGAAGCAGTGGGTTCGTGTATTCTTTTGACGTCAGCCATGGTGCCAGGCGATCGAGCTTTCCATACGGCAACTTCGATTCGCCTCCTTCTTCTCCTTCAAAATTATCGGGATTCGTTTCTGCTGCCATGCGCTCATACTGCTCAGCCAGTCCCTGCGGATCCGTGAGAGCCTTGAGCTTCTCCAGTTCGCCATGCTTCTGCAGCACTACGCGCAGTTGGTTCAGGATCCGTTCCACATACTTGGTCAGAAACTCCTTTTCGTCTTGTAGCTGCACAAGTTGAAAGTGGCAGCTCGACGTTGGCGCGCACTGGAAGCCCTCAAACACAGTCGTGGATACCGGTGCTGCCGTCTTCCCAGATCCTGCGGCATTATTGTCATTGTTGTTGCTGCTGGAGGTAGTGGTCGTCGCAGGGTGAAGATACGGGAGCATGGTCGCACTAGCGGCATCGCGCGAGCGCCCCGCATGCACCGAGAAGAACGGGATGCCGCCGTCATTTGGAGGGATCGTCTGGCGCTCGAGGCGCTTGGAGCGCGCCGCCTGCGGTCCCGCGCTCGGGTCCTCGTACGTGAACAGGCCCTCGATCGGCATGACCGACGCAGCGTCAACTCCCGAGAGGCTCATTTGCGCTCATGAGCGCATTTCTATATAGGGGAAATGTATAGAACGCAGTGCGGAATGGGGGTCCGAAAGGCCGCGCAGAAGGGCGCGCGCCTTGTCACGTTTTGGTCCGCCCTAAAAGGTTGAATGCGTAAAGTGTGGGACAATTGCGGATGGGGGACACGTCCGGCTCTCTTATATGGGTCAAACGCGTTTTCCCCAGGTAGTCCTCGACCACAGTTTCGTAGTATAAATGGCAGTCAATGGCCCATGCAATATATACCACAGGTAAACAAATATCCCACCGTTGTTTCTTCGGTCGCCCCATCTCCGTGGTTCCTTCTTTTTCAAGGTTTTTTTTTAAACCACAAAAAGCGCAAGGTTTTTCAACCGCATATTTTCTTTCCCTTTCCTTTCAGAGTGATGATCGGGGCGCGAGGGCGGGGCGGGCGTCTGCGCGCGAACACTCGCCACTGTTGAACAAGCCGCTTGGCGCGGAAGTCCATACAAACGCCCATACAAATTTGAAAACAAGCGAGCCACCACGCGTTCCAGCCTCGTTCGACGACAGCACTACCTACAGGCAGCGAGGGAGAAGCCGACATGGCGGGTGACGACGGCGACACCAAGGTGACGGTGGTGACCACGGACGACGCGGAGGCACGCGCGGCCATCGCGGCCAAGCTGAAGCTGGCGGCGAAGATTCCGGCGAGCAAGCTGCTGAACGGCAGCAGCAGCAGCCAGACGAAACGCGCAGGGAGAGGCGGCAGCAATGGCGGCGGAGGCCGCAAGTTGCTGCATAAGAGCCCTGAGCAATGGAGTGCGTTTGAGCAGACGCCTGTGACCATGAGCATCGTGCCGAGTGCACGCATTCTTCCGATCCGATGCCCGCTTTCGTCACTGTAAGAAAACTCGTGTGCATTGCGTTGTGCATGCTTGTGGTGGGAGAGTCGAACGAAAGCACTGATGATGATGTGTGCGAATGGAATTTGCAGCTACGAGATCCACTTTTCCAACAAGCAGAAAGTGTTTACACCTTCGACGTTGATGGAGAAACTGATTGCCGACTCACGATCCGGTACTGTTGTCAATGTCGGCACTGTGATTGATGCGACGGGTGGAAGTGCATTTCTCTATGACCCAAAGTACGTAGTATTGCCTTGTCGATGTGAAGCTGCGATTAGAAGAGTTTACGAATTGCCATGTTTGTTCATTGCAGGGAATGGGACGACTGGGAAGTGGAATATGTGAAGCTCAAAGTCAACATTCCGGAAGGTAGGATGCCAATGATTGTTTGTGTGTTGCTTGCACCAACATGCAAAGTATTGTAGTGGAGCTTTAACTGACATATCTTTGTGCAATGCACCATCCTAGATATTTTGGAACAAGATCGTCAAGCGAATGATGATGCAATGCTTGCCGCTTTCTTTAGTGCTGTGGAAAAGCACAAGTCCGGCGACAACAAGGACATGGACATTGCTGTTTATGGGGCAACCGGCTACAGCTTTGTTGGGTTTTTAACTGTGAGGTGAGTATTGATGAATGGGCTCGATTTTCCGAATGTGGAGCCGACGGACTTACTCGAATGTGTGCTGCTGTTTGCATCTTCATAGCTATCTCATTGAATACTGCGGCCTGAGCTTAGACTCGGCTGTAAGTGAGTTTGCTGCGTCGTCACCGCCTGGGATTTATTCGCCGTACTATTTGGAGGTTTGTGTGCTATTACTCGGGATTGGCATCTTCCTGACGAAATATCTAACCATTCCGTGCTGTTCACCTATCAGAGATTGTATCGGAAATACTTCAGCACTCTTGCATCTTCATCTACTCGACTCAGTTGCCCTCCAGCCCCCAAATGGGATCCTGCTGCTGGCAAAAAGGGCAATACTGATATTGGACCTGAATTGTTGACCGAGCAAGATCAAACCAACAAATTTGTGCGAAAGTCGTTGCCAGCAAGACCACAGGCCACTACACCGATTGGAAATGGGAAGCCAGCGTATACTGCACCAGTGCCAGTGTACAAACCCCCTCTTTACATTCCACCTGATCGGGCCGATATGAACAACCGCCCAACCAAGCGCCGAAAGATTCGTTCTTGGATGGATGATGTGCCTCCACTTGCATTCGGTGAACCTGTTGATCCATCTTCAGAAGAGCACGAAGTTGCAATGAAAGCGCTAGAAAAGCTGACGGGCCATGAAGGATTTCCGGGCTGCGAGGTATGTCTTGCCTGCTATTGTCGTCTTTCAATTCTGTTTGCGCTGACGATTAATTGTGATCACAGGCGATTCCACTTACAGCTACTCATGTTGCTGAACGAGCCTATAGCCAGAAAGGGTGCCTAACCAAAAATTACTTGGTCACGTGGAGAGCGAGAGGGTACGCATCTGTCTGTGAATGAATTCTTTAATGTGTGGTGCCTCTATGCTTACTACCTTGCACTATTTGTTTTTTCTTTTTTAGCCGGCGTTGCTTGCTTTTTGTGTCGAAGGACGCTACGTATGTTGTATCGCGTGATATGACGTTTACGAAAGTTAATATGAAGTTTCCTCGCAAAAGAGCGCCGGTAAGATGGAAATGCAGCTGCATGCTTGATATGTGTGCTAACGATTTATTTTGGGGAACCATTAGGCGGAGTGTCAAGTAAATACGCTTATTGATGGGATTATTGTCGAAGATCAAGACCAGGGCACAAAAGTGTCTCGGTATTTGGCGTTCGATATTATCTTCATCGATGGCACCCCAATCTGGCAGAAGAAGTTAGAGAAGCGTTTACAGTGCTTGCAAAACGAAGTGATTTTGGCGCGGAAAAATGTAAGTCCAACGTCTTTGTTCTACCAGATTACTTCAATTGACACTCCTTTGCATTCATGTTTTTCTTTGTAGGATCAAACTTTCGACTATGCAAAGGAGCCATTCCGTGTACGCATGAAAGATCACTTTCGATTGGTGAAGACCGAATATCTGCTGCAGAAGTTCGTGAAGAGTGTAACACACGATGTTGACGGAGTTATCTACACCCCAACAGAGGCTCTATACAATCTTGGCGGGTTTGAAAGTGATGAACCCATTTTTAAGTTTGTATCAAGTGAAGCAGGCGGGGGTATTCCAGGTCTTGATGGAAGCATCACGGAACGTCGCTTGCTCAGCTACATCCAATCCATCCCGCAGAATAAGTAGAAGAGTTCATTGGAGAAGGGAGTGTACAAATCAATCAATGACAATGGCAAAAGGTTGCGGCAAACGTTTAAGTCCATTGAGGCAAGTGTATACGTTTTGTATTGTGCATCTGTGCTTTTCTTGTTTCCATTTCCCTGTTTGTTTTGCCAGAATACCTCATTCATTTTTCTTGCGACTAGAGTTAGCGCGGTAATTTTTGCGGCCATACCTTGCTCTCTTCGGAGATCCGCTAGCTGATGATCCCTTTGGGCTTTTTACAGATGACCGGGGCGACGATGACGTCGCACCTTTATCGTGATCCACCTCAGCATTCTCCACCTTTACTTCACTCTGGGCATCGTCTTGCTTCTCATGCTGGACCACGACATACTTGCTTGACGATGATAATGAGTCCCGACATTCGCTACTCGAGTCTGAAGAGCTGGAGTGTTCCACAGCGTGGTCAGACTGATGTCGGCGAGATTTCTCATTGGATTCTTGTTCTTGGCTTCGAGTGCGTGCAAGATTTGGAATGGGGAATGCTTCCTGCTCATCGTCCGATTTGTCGACACAAATGAGCCCCCTCGAAGGTGGCTTTTTCAGTTTGCTCGGTCGACTGCTGCCACCGCCGCTCTTGGAGCGATCATGGTGCGCAATCGATTTGCTGGACTTGCTCGCTGTTGGTGTTGGGGTCGCTGACGTTGCTCGCGGCGATCGCATCACAACTGTCTTTGTAATGATGCAATCGGATTCCAGTTGGTCATCATCGTATCGAGCAGACATGAGCGGGACGGTATCTTGCTCGAACCACGAATTCTCGTCATCCATCAGCATAGTTTTGCTGCGTTTACCGTCTTTGTCGAGGCCATCTCGTGGGAATATCCAACTACAGCACCCGCTACAAGCGTTCCCCATGATGAAGCCTTCGTGAACGCGTGCGTGATCTCTGATCTTGCTGCTCGTCTTCTCAAGCCAAGTGATGGAGGTTTCTCCGTCTGGTCAGATCGAGCAGTCGTCCACGACGAGAGGTCGGTTATGTGGCGGTTGAAAGGTGAAAGAGCGGCAGCGGCAGCCTATCCATACGACTGGTGATGTAAATGCACAAATCATGAAAGTGACTCTTCGAATGCGAGAGAAAAACTCGAGTTTGACTCAGATCAGCCGTTTTTAGAAGACCCGCTCCTCACCCGGAGCGCACAGAACGACGCACTCGGTATCCTTGATCTCCCTATAATTGACAACCAACTGCAGATTCGTCGGATCCAGTAACTTGGCGGTTTCGAAGTCCGACGCAGCGCCCTGCAAGTTGCCAAGGGATTTATGGGCAAAACCTCGACGGAAGTACGCGTGCGCATTGTTAGGGTTGTGCCGAATGACAAAGTTGAAGTCGTCGATCGCTTCCTCAAAGTATTTCTCCAGCTGAAGTGCCTTTGCGCGCTCATGAACGTACAGCAATTGCGTGCTGAGCAGTGCTGGAGGAGCTGTTTCTGCTATGTGGCCATCCTCTGACGCAGAAAGCGAACTCGAGTGCTCCAGCGCAAAGGTAAAGTTTTCAATTGCATTGATGTTGCAATTCTCCAACGCGTACGAAATACCAATGTGGTAATACCTATACACACCAAGCAGCCGTGGGGAAAAGAAATGAATCAGCGACTGGGAACGGACAAGCACGGCGAATAGAGCGAGGAGCACGTACAGATCTGGAAGGGTTTCCTTCGGTGGTTTGCTGCGCAGAGCGAGTTGCAAGAATCTCCGACACTCTTTCGGCTCTTTTTCGTGGTAATAGCACAAACCGATGAAGTACAGCATTCTACAAGCAGAAAAAGGCATGCACCGGGTTAGTTAGCAGCTCCAGACACAACCCAAGCACGCAACAGAGAGGTGCACAAAAACTGCATCACGTACTTTGTGTCGCGTTGGTTCTGGTTGACTGCAGCGTGCAGATCAGGGAGAGCGTCTGCGTATCGTCCGCATTCCATGTAGCAGACGCCGCGGTGGAAGTGAAAGATGTCGTTTCCTGGTGCTTTCGAAAGGCAGACCTACTCAGCCAAGAGAAGCAGAGAATCATGAAGAGTATGTGAGCAAACGCCGGCAGGAACAAAGGGAAAATCTCAAAGAACCAACTAAAGCGCACACTGATATCAGCGAGAGCTTTATCATATTCATTCAGGCCGCGATATGCCATCCCACGCGCGTTGTACACGCTCAGGTCGCTTGTATATCCTCGGTTCAAGGCAGAAGTGCAGTCGGCGACGGTGTCAGTGAATTTTTCCAAGCGAAGAAAACTCTCGCTGCGCAGGTAAAGGTTCACTGGATTATCAGGGTTAAGCTCGATAGCGCGCGTGAAATCACCGATCGCGAGTGGGTGCAACTGCAGCTCCTGAAGCAAGAGACCGCGCGCTTCGAAGAACAAGGGCTCGTTGGGCAAAGCGTCGATGGCATCAGTCAGCAGTACCAGCGCTTTTTCGTGCTCGTCCAGCATGTGCCAGCTGAGCGCGAGGTGATACTTGACAACAACTTGCGTTCGATCCAGGTCGCTGATCTCATCGAAAAGCGTACTCGCTTCGCGATGTTGCTTCTTCAGTTGAGTGATCATCGCCATGCCGATTTGGTATTGCGTGCCAGTTGGACAGAGCGTCCACGCCATCTCGATGTCTGAAAATGCTGCTTCGAGTTGTTCGTCAGCAGTGAGAAAGCCAAGTGAAGACATGCTGAGTCCGCCATTCGCCTCGGTAGCGATGTCTTGTGCAGATAGAGTCAGTGTTGGCGCCACACTAGACTTTGCGGCGGACTGTGCAACTGTGCTGGTAGTTGGGGTGCCACTTGGTGCAGTCGTGATAGCGCTCCTTCCTGAAGCTGAGGTCGAAGAGGCCCCTGAAGTATGAGCTTGCTGCTGCGCTTGGGCAGCGGCATTTGCTGCCAATAGGTCCAGTACGAGCCATAGCCGCATGGATCCGCGGTAGAAATACGCTTGTGGATCTTTCCCATCCAACTTGATCGAGTGATTAAAGTCTGCAAGACAATTGCGAGCGAAGTCTTCACCCTTGCGGTAGTAGCAGAGGCCACGATGACTGTAATAGGACGCATTCACGTTGTTGAACTCGATCGCGTGGGTGCACTGCTCGATCGCACGATCGTAGTCTCCGCGCTCGTAATACGCCTGCGCCAGGTAATTGAACCCCGTCGAATTTCGGGAATCAATTTTGATTGCGTTCTCGAGGTCGTCGATGCATTTCGCCAAGTTGCCCAAGCGCCGATAGCAATTGCCGCGGCTCTGAAGCGCTCGATACTCTATGCGACTTCCGATACCACCCACGGCTCCTTCCTCGAGCGTTCTGGAGAAATCGATGATGGCTTCGCGATAAAACCCAGCTTCGTAGAGCACCAGGGCCCGATTGAAGTAGTGATTGCCCTTCTTGACATCCATCTCGATCGCCGCAGTCAGATCTTCCAGTGCTACGATCGGTTGGTTCAGCTTGCGGTAGCACCCACCACGGTTCGCGTAATATAGCGGCGAGCGATCATCCAGCGCGATCGCCATACCGTAGTCTTTTGCCGCGTGCTCATACTCGTTGATCGATCGGAACGCGTTCCCGCGAGCGAGGAAGAACCGAGGCTGCGTGTTCCGAACTGCGATCGCGAGACTGAAGTGCTCGATCGCGCGGCAATAGTCATCGTACGTTGATGAATTGTGCGCAATTTCCATTCCTTTCTGGTAAAAGTCGACAGCATGCTGCAGATCTTGGCCTTTGGTTTCTTGCGCATTTGCAGCAGCAGCAGCTGCAGCTGTCGCAGCATGACCCAGTTCTGCATTCCCAATCAGTGACGAATGATGGCTCGCCATCTTTTCCCCGATTGCTAATGCAAGAATCTCACAGTAGCTTGCGCAAGTGACGGTGAAAATCAAGTCAAGTCACGTGAAACTACAACCACCAGAGAGCTTTTCCTGGCTCCCAAGTGTATTATTAGCAGATACCCTGTCACTTCAGCACCCCATGTTGGCCTGGAAGACAAATGCATCGCCACGGCAAAGCTGATGTGCAGTTGAGTTGCAACATCTCTGACTGCGTTTCATAACCCATGGCGACCCCATTGCCGCTCGAGGGAGACGGATTGATCGAGAATCTCTTCTACTTTCTCTGGTCCAAGGACGACTTCGGCGCTGGCCCGCGGATTTACATCCCGCACACTGTGCTGTACAAGTTCACGCACCCGTCAGCATGGTATTTCACGAGCCTCAAGTCTGGCAAGATCAAGAAAAAGTCGAAAGTCAACCTGAACAACATCCAGATCGAGCGCGAGTTCACCAAGAAGCGGTCGCCGACGGATATCGTGGCCTACTATATCTATTTTGCGAGCTCCGTTAGCGGCGACAGTAGCAATCCTTCCGGAAACGCAACGATCGAGTACTTTGACGCCGATGGACTGCGCGAGTTCCTGTACAAACGCGAAAAAGTGCACAACGGCATGCTCCAGAAGTTTGTGCTTCCGAAAGGAACGGGCAATGCGACGATTCGAGCCATTTGGTCACCCAAGATCTGCTTGCTCGAGCGGCGCGTCAACCTGAAAAACGTGTACGACAAGCGATATGACATCTATGAGCGCGGCGTGACGTTCGATGGCGCGAATATGTATTCACGACCGGAACCAGTGCGTGGAGCGATGCTGCCAGGCGAAGTCCAGTTACTCTGCGAGCAGATTGTCGACCATGTGACCCAGGTCTCGTATCACAAATACCGGATCTCCCGGATGGTGCTGCATCTGAAAAGCGACGCCGATGACAAGCTGTGGCTTCTGTGGTGCTCATCTTTGCGACTTCTCCATGTGAATGCCGCGGAGGCAGCCCCAATTCGCCCTCTCGACATTGTCAACGACGCACAAGTTCCTGATTTCGTGCAGTTTCGGAATAACACAAGCATTACCGATGACAAACGAGCCGGGTTCGCGCGATGCATGAGTTGCGGCCAATTTCTGGAGCAAAAGAAGCTACTCGCGACGACCTACAAGGCCGTTTTGGACCATTTCCAGCGGTTCATGCGCTTTTTACGGATCCAGATCAATGAGAGCGAACATGCTACAATCGAGTGGCCACCCGATGAACGGCTGGTTCAGGCTGCAGGTGGAGTTGGCTTTGGGATCCTGCAATGCTTTGAGAAAGGAACACTGCACAATCGAAAAGCAAACAATCTGCAAAGTACCAGTATCAATAACTCGACAACTGGCGACCTCCCGGGAGGCTCGCATCATGCCTTCTTGACCCGGAAAGAGCTCATCATTCCTCCCGTGATTCAGTATCTGCATCCCACATTCACGGTGGATGACTTTGAGCGACATCGTCAAGACCCCATATTCTTACACAAACCAGTCGCGGTCTGCGAAAGCTGCTGTCTGGTGTACTCGGATTACACCACGATGTCGCTGGAAGTCAACTCGATCCGTCAAAGCGCACCGGCAATTCTCCGCCCTCATTGTGAGCTTTCCGAGTCTAAGAAGCGACTGGACCCTCTTGATCCACTCACCATCACTCTCGCTAGTACCAACGACTCGAAAACCAGTCCAGTATCGCTGCTAAAGGGCAGTATGGCCACAAAGAAACCACCTATGTCGGCATGGAAACCGATTTCCACGGGCTCGGAGAAAAAGGGTGGCGGCAAAGCAAAAATACGCAGCGCATTAAGCAATTTACCATCTGCACCGCAATTACCGCAGCGAATTCACAGCTTTGATGAGACCCACGCTGCAAATTTCGCGGAATTGATGGCTGCAAGTGGCGAGTCAGCACACTCGTTGACGCCGAGTCAAAGTACGAGTGCACTCCAGCAACGTGAAGAAACCTTTTTCCGCGAGCTGCACCAGCAAAAGGACCTGGAACAAGGTCATCCGCTTCACCACATGCTGGAGAGTGTGACACGACTCTCGATGAGTAAGAAGAAGTCATTGGCGGTACCTCGACAGAATAACAATGGCGATTTTAATTTCAGCAAAAGTCAAAGCATGGGGGCGTTGACGGAACTTTTTGAGCAGCAGATGGCGAAGAAAGTGGCTACCAAGAGTCCATACAGCATCGTGATGCGGATCCGCAACTCCACAGAGGAGGATTCCCACGATGTCGACGCTCATACTGGTGTTGGCGGCGCGAAGCAGCAAAGCCCCAAGAAGAAAAGCTCGAAAAAGAAACCAAACAAGGGAACGGTACCGATTGTGGATCATGAGGATGGAGTGGAACTGGATGCTGGCAAGTCAAAAACTACAGCACGAAGTGCACTGAAAGTGAGCACTCGATTCGTGAGCTCTCGCGAAAAGAAAGCGTCTGAGGAGCATCAGGATTACTTGTTTGCGGCACTTGCAGAAGCTCAAGCTCAGGTATGCTGTTGCTTGAATTTGTACAACGAACGTGTTTATTATACAATTTCTAACTCGAACTTATCTTTTGTGCGCACAGCTGGAACATATGGAGACACTGGCATCGATCCTTTCAGTATCCGAGCTTCAACCAAGTGACGCAATTCGAGACGCACAAAAAGTGATTAAAACCAGCGCCATTGATGAAGACGACAACGAAAATCCAGACGACAATAACGGCGACCTCGACCTTGCGACAATGCTGCGCATTTCAGATGAAACAACAGAACGGACAGACGAAAGCATCTAACTTTGCAAACGCTCTGTATCATATCGCCCTTCAAATTTAAATCTTGCATCACATATATGGATGCTGCGAGAAAATATCGCTCTCTCGTATGAATTGTGATAACTACTGTAAAAGAGTGCATGCCAAGCTAGTTCACGCTATGCATTTTACTGAATCGCGCGCGCGCTTCGACGTACTCGGAGTACGCGTCGCGTTTCCGGTGGAAGCTCGTGTTCTTGTACTGGTTCATGTCGTTCATCTCGCCGTCGAACACGAACGCGTCGGACTGGGTCGTCTTTGTCGGTCCGGTCTCTCCGGGGATGCCTCTCAAGATGCCGTCCATGTGGCTGCGCTTGGCGTGCGGGATGCGAGCCTTTGCATCACCGCTGACCACAATGGCGGCGGCATTGTTGGCGGTGGCATGGTTGCCACAGGTTTCGCTAGCGTCTTTCGCCAACTTTGTCGTACTGCCGTTCTCGTTCAATCGATTAGGACGCATCGGCTGGATCGGATCGCGAGCCGCTTTCGCTGCGATCGCGAACGCACCTTTCGTGTGCTTTGGCTCGGTGAGAATGAAAGTCTTCGGGAGCGTCTTGGCGTACTCGCCCTCGTGTTTCGCGCTTTTCTCGCTGACCTGCTGCATAGTTTGCCTATAGCAATCACAAGAACGTCCGTCAGCAATTATTCGAAACTCACAGCAACAATGAGAATACTTTAGCACGTTGCTTGCGTTGTACCAATCGTTCTTGTGGCCAAAGGTGAGCGGGTTGCTCAGATTCGTGGTCTCCGCGAGCGACGCCAATTCCCGATCCAGCGCGTCGCCATTCACCATTTTGCTCGGCATCTTTACTCAAAACAGCTCTCGGCTTTCTTGCTCTCTTTGTTCCTCGTTGACAAGCAATTGTGGCACTATTGCTGCGCTCTGTTCAGAGTCCAAACCGAATTAGATCGCTTTCATCTGAGCCACAGCCTAAATATACGCAAACATGACTTGAGCTCAGACACATCACATCGTATACAAATACGCACAAAAGAGAGAAAAACACCACACCGACAAACGGCAAAAGCAGCATGCACTATCCATCATTCATTCTTTCATCCAGGCAAGTCGTCCATAGTTGCGGTCATCAGCCATCCTAAGAAGACAACAATACTCCCAATCGTGGCTGAACCTGCCTACACCAATGGCTCCAGGTCCATTTCAACGATCGACGTTGGATGTAACAACTCGAAGTTGCGCAACACGTCCGGGTGCAACACACCGAACGTACCGAGCTTGAGTGGCGCCTCGCCCTGCTTGAAAAGCGTGATGTTGGCACAACGGCCTGGGAAGAACGTGTTGTCAGCAGAGCCGGCAATCGCGTAGTACTGAGGCAGCGTCGCAGCCGCCGATGGATCTTCGAGCAAGTTTGGAATGCCCATCAACTGCATGATGCGGTCCACGAGGCCGTGAATCACTTCAAAGCCATCGGTGTGGCCCGTGTACGACGCACAAATGCGACGCACGTTCTTCGCGCCAACGTCCGAGTTGTTGTCGAGCACGACGACGTCCGAGATCTCGAAAAGCTTCAGTCCTTCCTTCACCGACATCGACTTGTTGTTCTGAATCGTCTTCAGCACACCTGGGAGCATCGACGTGCGCACGACCTCAAACTCGATCGTCGCAGGGTTCGAGAGCACGACCGCGGTTGTGCCATCGTCCTCTCGATTCA
Source organism: Globisporangium ultimum DAOM BR144 (assembly GCA_000143045.1). NCBI lineage: Eukaryota > Oomycota > Peronosporomycetes > Pythiales > Pythiaceae > Globisporangium > Globisporangium ultimum. The sequence goes on from GL376567.1 coordinate 895,496, forward strand.
GGAACTTGAAGTTCTCGTCGTGCGAGCACAAGCCGTGCGTAAGCAATTCAATGTACCCGGCACGACTGATTTCGTCACGGAGGTGGTCGCCAAGCTTGTTCAAAGGCTGCGGCTGACCGATGGTTTGCGTCGATGGCAGCGTGAGCGGGATGTTGTTGAAGCCGTACGCGATGCCGACATCTTCAATCACGTCCACGGCGTGCAGGATATCCGAGCGCGTTGGGGGCACTTCGACAACAATGCGCTGACCGTCGCTCGAAGCCTTCGCCGAGAGCTGCATCTTGTCGCACAACTCGCAGATGCGCTTCAAGTCCAAGTTGATCGGTTCCTTCTTGCCAAAGAGCATCGAGTAAATGTCCTTCACGTTCGCCTCGACCGTGCGGTTGCTCAAGTCCGGCGTCATCTCGTTTTCCTCGGCTTCGTCCTCGTAGACAATGTTCACAGGTTCGATCGTGAACGGCTCGGCGCAGTACTCGGAGAACATCGCGATCATCGTGTTCAACACGATCTTGCCCTTCGTGATGTCGGTCGCGGTACACTCAATGAACACGTTCTTCGTATTGAGCGAGATCTTCGAGTGCTCGCCATTGATGATCGGAGGCAGCGAAAGCACAACGCCGTTCTTGTCCGTGATCACAGGGTACACCGGCGAGTCGTAGATGATGTCCGTGTACGGCTTCAGGTGCTTCGAGTCGACGTTCGTGCGGTAGAAGTCCAAGAGCTCCTTCGCGTCAAACTCCCGCTTTTGGCTCAATGGCTGGAACTTGATCTCCGTTGGTGGACGCGCCTACAACAGACATGCACACCGTTTCTTTGTCAGATCTTTTTCGAATACGAACGGCACATTTCAAGCATGTTTTTTTTGCTTTTTGGCTTACATCGTATGTGAATGGTCCTTCGATCGTGTCCAAATCGTGGGTGCCGATCGCGACGAGCGTGCGGCGGCGGCAAATGTTCTGATGGAGCTTGTCCTGCAGATCAATGAAGCTGCAAAGTACACACACGATAATTAGTACCCGCGATCAATTGCTTTCCGATACGGCGTCATCAATTGCAAGAGCGCGTCGCGTACCTATCGTAGCGCTCTTGGGTGAATTGCACATTGCGCAAGATCGCCGACACGACGAAAGGACGAATCAGCTGCAGTCCCAAACACAACGCAGACAACAACCACATTCGTTAGCTGTGAGTATATAATATATACACACAGATTACAAACTCCGCAAGATGAGCGAACCTTCGTGTTGGACTTGACCGTGATCTCATGCGCAGGGCCGTCGGCGCGCGGCACGAGCTTGTACACGGGTGGACGCTCCTTCTGCAGGAACACGCGCAGCGCGCGCGCGATGCCCTCGACGCAGAGCAGGTCGTAGCGATTGGCCGGCACGTCAATCTTGTAGAGCACGGCGTCCGAGATGTCGTCGTGGGCCTTGCTGGAGCCCTGCTCGCGCTGCTTGAGCTGCTTCTCGCTCGTGATGTCGTCCAGTTCGATGCCGAACTCGAAGCAGAGGTGGTCGAACTCGTCGTCCGTGTATGTCTGGCCCATGGCCGCGAACAGCTCGTCGCGCTTCACTCCCACGGTCGGCATGATTGCTCCCTTCTGCTGCTTCTTGGTGCGAGTTCTCTCTCCCTTATGCGCTGGGAGCCGGGCTCCACAGGTTTTGGAGGCACGCGTACCGACGCGTCAAAACCCGTCTCAACACGTGGGTAAGTGGACCGAAACAGACAGAATAATGGGAGCACAAAACAGAGAATTTTCTTGTGGGAAGACACTACTGCGAGGGAGCCGAAAAGCTAGTGGCATGCGCTCTGAAATGATGGTGTGTCCGGATATTGAACTCGATGTATTAATTTAGAAAGTTGATACCGGAGTGATGGTTGACGGTAGCTGATCATGACGAGAGCAGAAACCTGACGAGGTGCGAATGATAGCGGATGCATTGCTGTTAATACGCTGGCGATTATTCAAATGATCTCGTTCGTGCGCTCTCATGGAGATTACGGCTCCATCCATCTATGTGTGACAAAGACACAACAGCTTTTAAAATATATCCTTTCGTGCTTCTCTCGCACTCTTTTCTTTGGGTGTTTCGCTATTCAAAATTGCTTTACTCAGAAAAAAAGCAGGTCCCAGCAACTCCTTAGAACGACACGAGGGAGCGGCCGTCGGCCTTGTAGCACAAGTTTGCGTTTGGCAGCGACTTGACAAACACTTCAAGTGCCGTGTCGATGCGCGACGCCTCGGCTTCGCTCACAACCACTTTGCTCACCACCGCGCCTGGTGTGAGCAGGTACTCGGTGTTGTACAAGTAGTTGCTGATCGCGAGCTTGAACACGTCCGTGTCGAGCACTGGACCCGTGCGCGTTGGGTGCTTGAACCACTCGATGCTCGTGATGTCACCGGCGCCCGAGCCCGTGCACTTGAACGTGTACTTGATGCCACCTGGCTGCACGTAGTAGCCGTTCAGGTTGATAAAGTTGGCGCCGCAGCTTGCGAGTGTCTCCTTCTTGATGTACTTCTTCATGGAGGCACCATCGGTCTCGATGACCATCAGCGTGTTGCCGAAAGGCGACCACGAGATGACTTGGCCGATGGTCAGGTTGCCCGCCGGGTACGTCGTGTCACTACGGATACCACCGCCGTTCATGAGCGCGACATCGGCACTTCCTTGGCCATAGAAGTTCAAACTGGCGTCGGCAAAGATAGCACCAATAGCAGAGTCCGCAGCACGCACGAGCTTGTTGGTCACGTCCAGAGTCTCGCAGAGCGTACCGATGACACGGGCGTGCAGCAGACCGATCTGCGTCGCGTAGTCCGCGATCACCTTGTCGAGCGCAGGGTCCGACGGCATCTCTTCGATGATCGGGATGGCCTTGTGAGTCATGCGCGTCGTCGCCGCGAGCGAGCCCGACGCAGTGAAAAACTCGAGACGCGACGACCAGATCGAGCGGAAGTCAAAGTCGGCCTTCAAGTACGGTGCGCCAAAGTTGGTCTGGAGCATCGACGAGTGGTCGTGGCCAGCGTAGATGAGGTTCACGCCCGTGACTCCCTTGGAGAAGCGGTTGTCGTCCGCCAAGTCCTGGTGTGTGAGCGCGATGATAAAGTCCACGCTCTGGGTCTTGAGGAACGCCACTTGCTTCTTCGCGGCCTCAATCGGGTCCGTCCAGTACAGTCCCTTACTCGAGTCCTTCATGTCGTACATGACGCCGAAGAAGCCGATCTTGATAGAACCAAAGGTTGGGTCCTTGAAGGTCTTGATCGCGCGTGCCTTGGTGTTGCGAAGCAACGAACCGGTCCCGATCTCGTAACAGTTGGCGTTCAACCACGGGAAGTTGGTCGCCGCCGACACGTTGAGGAAACCCTCAATGCCAAAGTCAAATTCGTGGTTGCCGAGACTCGCAAAGTCGACGCCGATCGCGTTGTGCGCGTCGACCATCTGCATACCGTGGAACTGCGACGACCAGAGCGACGGCGACATGGTGTCGCCGGCAAAGATCACCAAGCTGTTGGGGTTCTTGGCGCGCATTTCCTTCACGATCGGGATCACGCGCGATGGGCCGCCGACCTTGAGGCCGTTCACTTCGTCTTGCAGCATCTCGTACACGTCGTTGTATGCGATCACATCGACGACGGCTGTGACGTTGCGGAGCGCGCTCGAGGACTGCGCGCCGAGTACGACGGCGAACACAGCGAGAGCGAGCGAGCGGAAGATCTTCATCTTGGTGCTGAAATATGGGGGGTTCTAAAGACTGGGAGGCTGCCAGTTGGGGAATGAACGGCAGCCACGGAGCAGCGGGCGACAGACAGACAGCCAGCGCACCGGCGGCATTTGTTGGACAGACGGAGTCCGAAAGGATGGGACGGTTCCATCCCCTTTCCTCTCGGCTGCTGCTCCTCCCATCAAATGCGCGCCAGAGAACAGGACGCCCACGCGGTGAATAAGCGTCAGATGTGAGGAATGCGCTGTCATCCCCCATCTTTCACGGCGACGACTCCATTGTCAGCAAATTGCCGCGGTTGCTGTTATGTAACAACAGCAATATATATGCTCCTTATATCCGCACGTATCCCTCTAACTTTTACGATGCAAATGCTGTAGTAAATCCGTTCGAAGTGGAAAATTCGCAGTGTTCCACTTTGGTCTCATTTGCCCTTTCTCTTGGTCTGAGACGAACAAGCGGACGACAACTTGTTGCAGGTTCGAATTTCTCGCATTTAATACGGTGCAGAAACCGCGCGCGCCACTCATTATTAACTGTACCACACATCATAAACAGGGAGATTTTCACAAAGCCCCTGACGCCCACAACCCCAGGCATCCGGTCTTCGCACCTTCGGGATCATCACCACACACAAGAAGAAAAGCCAGTCGGTGAGGATGGCCAATGGTACCACACAGGTCAGGCAGAATACGGACCTTGATCTGCTCGTGGATACCAGTGAAATTCCCCTCGTTAAGGTACTCCAATATCTGAATGTATAAAGTTATAGTCTTGCACTAAATGCTTTTTGTAAGGACTTGAGAACTCGGATCATCATGTGGCACAAAACATTTGAAAAGACAAGTTCCAGGCACAAGAGGGAAGAGAGTCCCTTGTTTGAAGCTGCGTCAAGAAAGGCTTGGCTTTTCACTGGGCCACGTCGCTTGCTGACGCATTATTTGGTCGAATGAGGTCGACGGAACTATACTGGTTCAACTGTACTATAAACAGGAATGCTGTGTGGCATCCTGTTATATCTGGTTATTCAAAGTACTCACTCAGGTATCTTGCTGGTGCGAGATAGACTTTGATAAGGCAGCAGCTTACTGTATTAAAAACCTGTGACTGCTTTGTGTTGGTAACTTTCCTTACCATCTTCTTTCTTTCTTTCTCGCATTCACGTCTACGGTACGCACGCATTCAGTCTGTAGACGGCTTGAACGAGAAAGGCAACGCTTTGACCCGGCCATTCCGTTCAGCAGGTTCGATCTCTGGCCGCAGACTGATTGATTCCTTCTGACCGGGACTCCAGACCACCAGCATTTGGTGCCTCATTTCGGCGGTGTCTGATGGGAGTTGGCAGCGCGTGAATCTTCGTCTTGCAACAGCAAATCCATCATCAATCAGGAAGGGGATCCCATGTGTCACTGTGTGTTACAACGTTCTTGGATCACACATACTGTAGTTTACAACAACAACACAAACGGGGGGTGCGGACTTAATCAAATTAAAGAGTCTGTTTGGGTAACCTGAAACCTCATCCAGAAACGCTACTGTCCGTCGACATCCGGGGTAGGGGATGTCACAAACAGAGTAACCTCTAAAGGGGTCCAAAGACACGGAAAAAGGCATAACACCACCTTCCTTTTCACTGAGATGGGAGGTCACAACGAAATGGACCTGGATGTGCGGATCCAGTCACCAAGTTCTGAATTGGACATGTCTTTTCCTTCTCTCCAATGGAGATCTGTGTAGTTAATTGCATTGTACCGACACGTCTGCCATGTGATTCATTGGGGCTACTCTCAAGTCGCTGCAACCAAGGTCTACAGTAGTGTGGCCATGCCGGATTGGGCTTGCAAAAGATACATAGCTGGGCATTCGTGTTGTGTTTACAAGAATCTGCAGTAAAAATCGTTGTTTATTGAGCCATTTCGAGTGTCTATTTTGATTTTTTAGACGGCTTTTGTGGGAATTTTGGAGCTTCTGAGTACTGCGCTACAGTGTCGCTCAGCGCATGCGCTCAAAACCGGAAAATGGCGCTTGAGAAGCTGCTTGTTCTCTCCTTTGACATGCAACCACCACCACCAACCATACGAACCTTCTCCACCTTTACATCTAGCGCCTTCGTGTCGCCACCGGCAGTCTCAGGGACAAAGTCTACGACTTGACTCGCCGTTCGACGTCTCCGCCAACTGCGCCACATGCGCAACTTGTCAAGTGCCGCAATCGCCCACAAAATATCATACTCGACAGAGTCGGGCTCGTGCGATCAAGCATTGATGGGTACATGCTTTCTGAGGATGCCAGCCGCGTACAAGATACTCGACTGAGTTTCTTTCGATTCCCATTGCGTCCATATGGCAAACGCAGTCACACGTGGTCATGTGGTCGGACAATCACACCATGGAAAGATGTTTGGGCTTCCTGCGTTAGTGCAGACGCCGCATTGCCATCTGCCAGAGAGAGAGAGATCGCGCTCAATCTGAAAAGAAGCTACGCGCATTCTACTGACTTTTTGTGCTTGACTTTACATTCGCATTTCTGAATTGGCAGCGATCCAATTACAACAAACAACTTCTCCAAGCCTCCAAGGTAGATAGTCAATGAAGCACTTCACAAGTCTCACCTTTGCCCTCGTGGTGCTTATGATCGGGAGTGCCCCCATCGCCACCCTACGCGGCGCGCAACCTCACAGCGACAGTTGATATCATGGCGTACAGCGATGTGTACGAGATGCTGCAAGATGACGTGAGTGGACTCAAGCTGGGAGGTCCGTCGCGCGTGGTCCCGCTCGTGAAGGACATGCGCTGCAAGAACCCCAACAGCCTTGTGCTCTTTGCAGGTGACACCATGTCGCCGTCACTCTGGTCGTCGCAGTTCCGCGGCATGCAGATGGTTGACGCGCACAACGCGATCGGCATCGACTTTGCGAGTCTCGGCAACCACGAGTTCGACTTCGGCATCGAAGGCTTCTACAACGTGTCGAAGGCGTCCAACTTTCCGTGGTTGAACGCCAACTGCTACGAGGTCGGCACCAAGACGCTGCTACGTGGCACGATGCCAAACGCTGTCAAGACATTCGATCATCGCAAGTTTGGGAAGGTCAAGATCGGCTTCTTCGGCGTCATGTACGACATGAAGGATTCAAGCAAGGGACTGTACTGGACGGACCCGATCGAGGCAGCCAAGCAGCAGGTCAAGCTCTTGAAGAACCAGAGCGTGGACCTTATCATCGCGCTCACGCACCAGACGCTCGCCGACGACAACCGGTTGTCGAAGGAAGTCACGGGCGTGAACCTCATCTACGGCGGCCACGATCACACGTCGATGTTGCAGAGCAACTACGGCACGCCGTACTTGAAACCAGATTTCGATTTTCGATCCATTTGGCTCTCCCGCATTGAGTACTTTGCTGCGTCTGGCTCACTCACAACGACGACGCGCATGACCCACCGTGCGATCCCCATTGTCGAGGAAATGCCATCTGACCCTGACCTGGACAAAGTGATCGCCGACTATACCATCAAGATCGGAATCTTGCACGCACGCGTAATCGGTACGCTCTGTGAGCCACTGGACGTGACCAACAAGCTCGTTCGCGCGGGAGATACACCCGTCGGTGCCATCTTCTCAGACGCTGGGCTGTCGTTCTATGGACCAGGAAGCGCGGATGCGTCGGTCACGAATGGCGGATCGATCCGCACCGACAAGGTTTACCCGGCGGGAAATCTATCGATTGGTCAAGTGATCGCGTGGTCCCCCTTCGGGAACACGTTGATGATCATCGAGACCGATGGTGCGTCGTTGAAGAAGTACATCACCAAGGAAATGCGCGCGAGCTGCGGCGAGGTTGTCAGTAGAGTGTTCGTGAACGAAGCCAAGGTCAGACGAATGGATACGGCGCTTGAAACGTACATCAAGTCGTTCCCAAATGCGAATGTGTGCGCCAAGGCTGAAGAACGATCCATCCTCACTTTTTGAGACTCAGGTCTTTCTTCTTTTGGACCTTTCCGCTTGCTCTTTTGTTTAGGAGTTGGCTTTTCAGACTTGAAACTTGGAATGTCGATTCAGTTTTTCTCGGAAATAAAACTCGTGCTTGTCCTGCTCCTCTTGTGGTTCCCATGGCCCCGTAGCAAAGAACGTGAAACGATCGCCCGCGGTGACCGAGATGATGGGACCGACGCCAAATGCGTGATTGCAGGCGCGTGGGACTACATCGGGATCGGGCGAATCCATGGCGCCATCGATCGTGGCGCGGCCGAGACACCCCGACGCGTTCTGCCCCCATGTAAACAACTCACCCTCTACACTCAGCGCGCAGCTGTGGTGCGACGACGTCGCGATCGCAGTGCATTGGATCTTGCGATGATACAAATCTGGAATACGAGCTACAAAGGCAAACATAAGCATGACAAAAGTTAGTAGCAATAATAAGAGTACTACCAGCAACTTAACGTACTGGGTAATGCTGCGATCTTTTGCTTCCCGAGCCCCAGCTACTTTCACAAACAAGGGTAGATAAGTCAGCATAGACGCCGTTCCCCCGTAAAGCGGAGCGTTCAAAGCTCTGAAAGTCCACACGTACCTGCCCTTGGAGTCCACTTCCGAACGCGTACACGTAGCCACTCGTCATTGCTTTATCTTCACTTTCACGACGTGTATCCTCCCGTTTCTTCTTTAGCGACGAGCCTTCTGTGCGTGCGACAATGCAAAGCGAATGCCAGCTCCCACAGCACACATCGAGCACAAGATCGCGCTCGAGCGCTTTCACGAGCTCCGGGTGTGGTGAATCGGCGTTGGTTCCAAGTCCCAAACGGCCTCCATCTCCACAGCCAAACGTAAACAGCTGACCGTCTCCGGAGAGCGCCGCCGTGTGGACCGCACCGCAAGAGACTTTGGTGATCTGCTTGTTCTGCAGCGCCTCGACGACCGTCGGCGCTGGAAAAAACAGTTGCTGACGCTTGTCCTTCACGCCTGCGCGCTTGGACTCGCCAAGTCCGAGTTGACCGCTCCAGCAGCCGCCCCACGTGTACAAGACGCCCTTGGCCGTCACAGCAGCGCTGTGGCAATTGCCCACACTCACATCCTTGATCTTGCAGTGCTGCAAGCTGGCAACGTGAACTGGCCCCTTTGTTGCCGTAGAGAGGTCGCCTGGGTTGGTAGCAGTGCCATTGTTCTTTGACGCTGTGACGGCTTCCACGCCAAGCTCCCCGTAGTCACCTCGTCCCCACATGAAGCAGTGCCCCTCGTCGGTTGTAAATCCTAGATGGCCATTCGTTCGCGCACATGCCAGATTCGTGAGTCGGGCTTGTTGGTGTCCAGCCTGAGTGAGTTGCGGGACTTCACGCGGATACAGGAAGCAGACTGGAGTTGTCGAGGAATTGCTATCGTCAGCTGAAGCGGAGTCGACAGACTCTGTTTGACTTAGAGCATCTTGTACTTGAGGTGGAGCAACCAACGGTGAGTTCTTTGGCGCTGGTGGTGCTTTGCCGTTCGACGCTGATGCGTGCGCGGTGTCTCCATCGAACAGGGCTTTCCCACCGCCGCCCCAGCCAAAGACTCGTCCGTCGGCTGCAATCGCAAATGCAAAGTTTGCGTCAAAGCCCTAGAAAAGTGCGAATTGGGTAAGAAAAACGCCGTCAGGTTTTGATTAATGCAACTAGAACGGCAGCCTATCGGTGTACCGATATGACGCGCGTGATACGATGACCGCGAAAGCTCTCGATCTCCGTAGGAGTGGCACAATTGCGGCGATGACCCAAGCCAAGCTCTCCATTGAAATTGTTACCACACGCAAACACGCGGCCCGACGCTATCATTGGGAAAAAAATATGTCCATCGTCGGTAGGCATCGTCTTCGTAAACCCATAATTGCCCACGCCGGTGAAGAAGAGAAGGAACTGCGTACGCACCGAGGACTGCGTCGCGCTCTTTCTCGAGACGCGCCTGCTCGGCTCGTATCGCGATGATTTCGGGCTCGTGGACCCAGTCCTGGATGCGCGCGATGAGCTCCAGTTTCTTCCCATTGACGTCCAAGTCCAGCAGACGGCATGCGGCATCGAGCTTCTGCTTGGTCCACTCGCTCACGTCGACGTGCTCCCAGAAGCTGCGCACTTTCGGCAGCCCATGGATCGGCTCGCCCTGTGTGTCCGTGGATATGTGTATGACATCGCTATATGATGATAGAAAAATATGGCATCGCTTACCTGGTGCGTCGGCAGCTTGTCACAGCACCAGATACGCTCGCGGTGCTGCGGATCTGCGAGCTTGGCAAGCCGCTTCTGCATGCGGACGCGCACGTTGTCGCGCACGCTGGCGCCGCGGCCGAGCGCCTCGTTCTCGTCGCGGATCTGCGCGCGTAGGTCGCTCTGCAGCGCGTCCAGCAGCCTCTGCGCGCGCTGCTCCTGGATTCGCTCCAGCGGGTTCGACATGATCGTTCAATGAATGGGGAAGGTGACCTTTGAGGGTAAACATGTGGAGATTTGTATGGTGAAGAGGGCTTCTATTAAGGTAGACGCGCCATTTCACCATTTGATCACACCGACAAAAGGAAAGGAAGGAGACGCAATATGAACGCACTTGGGCTGGCAGCGTACGGCTCTTCCTCTGAAGAGGAAGAGGAGAATGAGCAGCAGCAGCATATGGTCGTAGAACTACCAGTAGCTGCTGCTGCGGCTGCTCCAGTGACTGGCGCGGAAGAGGACGCCATGGAGGCGGCATTGGCGCGCGCGGGGATCCCGCCAGCGGCGCCGTCGTCGCAACAGCAAGCGGATGAGGAAGTCCAGGAGCGCATTCGCAAGTACATCACAGTGCAGCAAGAGCGCAGCAACCAAGACGGAGGAAGCGCACTCAACTTCCAGGGGAGTCTGTGTGCTAAGAAGGACGTCAACAACCCGTACATTCTCGAGAAAGTGGTCGAGTATTTCGGCATCGACGAGCTCCAGTCGAACTTCGCGCCGCACGTGTTTGATCCGCACGGGATGCCGCTCCACGAGTACAGCGACGCGATCGCATTGGCGCAGAAGAAACAGGATGACGAGCGACTTCAGCGACAGCAGCAGCAGTTGATGGCGCAAGCACAGCAGCTATCGCGGCATTTGCCGTTTGTACCTGCTAAGACGAAGTAATGACACTAGTAGTTGTAGACGAAGCTTCATGCTGGTGTCGCCGTTGTTGCGCTAACGTTCCGCGGCTCTTTCCACATTGTACGTCGCGTTCTAATTGTTCCCGCGTCGCATGGCTCGTCGCCAGATCCGTAGAGACCTCGTCGATCTCCTTGCGGAGCCTGGTCAGCTGCGCGTCAATGTGCGCGAGCTTGGTGTCGTACTCGCGCTTCTGCGTGCCCCACTTCATCGTTTTGGCGTTATCGCGCACAAACAGCACGTTTTGGATCTCGACGTTCGCGAATTTCTTGCGCAGTGCGTGTACTTGGGTCTCCAGCTGCGTGCACTTGGCGTCCTCGTCGCGCAGCGCCTGCGAGAGAAGCTTGAGGTTTGCGCAGTGCATGCAGGGCAGCGACAACGTGTGGACGCCGCAGCGCTTGACGATCGCCGACGTGTCGATAGTGTGCAGATCAAGTGGATGCAAATAGCGACATCGCCCGAGCGATTGGATGTTCCGACACATCCCGGACTGGAGAAATGACGGACACACTAATGGAGATTCGCTTGGTGGTGCTGCTTTGACCGCAGGTGAAGAAGGGCTGGACGTGTCTGTGGCCTTTTGGTTCGGGTACAGCTTCCGGATGCGCTGGACCTTGTCGTAAAGCATTCCAATCGAGATATGCGAGCACGGCGGAATCAACGTGCACTTTGGACAGCGCCGCAACGGTGCATTCATCGCGAGGATCATGAGCTGAAACGGCGGCACCACAGGCGCATTTGTGGTTTGGCGCTTCGGTGAAAGCGATTTTTGGACGTTTGGAAGCGAAATAAAGTGCTGCGCGAGAAACATGACGTGCAATTTCTCCATGCATGGCAGGAGCTTCGAGTCACATATTTGCAAAAGCTCCTCGATTCCGTCGCGACTGAAGCCAATCTGAGCAGGAAATCCAACAAAAAGGGAGATAAAGCCGCACACAACCATAGACGCATGGGTGAGCCTCATCATGGAGTACCAAAGCAGTTCCCGTTGAAACAAACCACACGTACACGTTCTTGCAGGCATATTAGCAGCAGTTTTGTGCGCACGAGCATGGGTGGGAGCGACTGGAGGTGCACTTTTACTGCGCGCTGTTTGAATCGCTCAGCGAGTTTAGTGACGTCGGGGCGAACGTGGACGATCAGAAACACGTTCTTGGCATTTGCGGCATCGAGCATCGGCAGTAAGGAGTGCTGCTGCGTGCTTGACGCCACGCTATATGGGAAAAAGTGAGAAAAAAGAAGTCATGTCGTGAGGTGACGATTTCCCCTTAGTCAATCTCATTCCTAGGCTGTTAAAGCATAAACCTTACGCTTCAAATCGCTCGATGATCAAATACGCGGCTTTGACTTTGTGGAGATCAACTCGCCGTGTGAATTCTTCGATCTTGGTCAACAGATCTTTTTCGCTTCACAAAGCAAGGCGCACACTATAAGGTCACATGCACAAACTCTAATTTCACCATGTAATATCTTCTGGAGTTAGTAGAACGTACCCTAGTTGTTTTGCATTGAGTGTCCCCCATGAGATCGCATGGTCTGCGTCGATTCCAGCGAGCGTGTGCTTTAGCAGGCCAACGAACGACGCTTTGCCAGTACAATCGCCTCCCTGTGAATAAGAGCAGGCCACACTTCAGAAGACCAAATTGGCGATACGAAATCTTCCGTAGCCACCATTTCCTACGATACGTACGCTGACGATGAAATTGGTGAATAGATTCGCGTCCCCGCTATCCAAGTACCGGAGGCATTGCGCCGCCGAAGAATTCCCAAGGAACTCGTCAATCGACTTTGGAATCATCCGCTTCGACCTAAAACATCCAATGCATGAGTTCATGGCTTTTAAGCATAATGCGTTCAAATCCTTATGTATTTACCATTCGTGCGCTTCATCCAGCTTTTCATCTGGGATCCGCGGTTTCTGTGGCGATGGGTGCGCATTGTAGAGCACGTCGAGGTCGCTCCAAAAGCCGTACTGGACTTGCCACTTGATGTTTGTTAAACCATCAACACTTGTTCCAAAAGAAGACGCAGTCGATGGAGTCACTCCGGGTGTGCTGACAGACAGCGAGCTCGCGAGAGTAGGAGGAAACGCTTCCATTTGGATACGACGACGACCTCGGGTAGATACAGAAATCTTTCTCCGCTGTGATTGTGATTGTTGGCCTTCAAAGCAAAACAGAGCCTTGAATCTCTTGACGCATCATCCGTTATGCCCACGTGGCCTCCACAAAAATAGAATCGTTTTGACGAAAAAGCGCTTGCAAGCTGCCGTTCACCGTTCGCCACTCTTTTCTCCGCAAAAGCGCAGCGTGACGCATATTTGCATCCACTCTTTATCACTTCCATTGGAGTTTATCGAAAAAAATTCTTCAGTTTGATACCGATGACAGAAAATCACGATGACAGTGCCGCCGAATTATGGCTCCATCGGTAGAGAGATATGATCCGATGCACGTGGCAGCGACGACGAAAATGCGCCAGCTTTTGCAACGCAACATCACGTTTCCTCGAGAAGACGCATGCTTGCACTCGTACTGGCGGGTGGCGTGTCATTGCTTCTCTGGCTCGGATGGACCACCGCATTCGATAACTTCGCAAGTTCGAATTCGTCCACTCTGTTCACGGCGAAAAAATCTTCTCCCGAGGCCATTGCTCCCACCAGTTCAGCTCCAACGCAAGTCCACGTAGCGCTCGCAGATCAAACGAACCACCAGCAAATTATATCTGAAAATACAGCTCAGCAGCTCGGAATCACGGTCTCGTGGGCGACGTCGACGCAAACCAAGACCTCGAGTGTGAAGTTTGGCCTTGACCCGGTCAAACTCACTTCAATCATGTACGCAACAAACCTGAGCATGCAATACGAGTTCTGCAACTACAAGTCGCCATGGTTTCAGCACGTCACGATCCCTGGCAACAGCCTGGCGCCATCGACCACTTACTATTGTACGTTGGCGTGTATCAGGTGTATAGCCGTGTGAAGCTTGGGCTGAAATCATCATGCACTCTCTTTATTTTTCTGTAGTGACTTGCAAATAGATCAATGCGGAGATGATGAAGATGGATGGAGTGATGTGTCGTCCTTTGTGACGCCCGTTGCTGTTGGAAGCCGCATGCCCATCACGATCGGCGTGATTGGAGATCTCGGGTGCGCGTTTGGTCTTGTCCGGATCCATGTATGTCAGTCCATAAGCCCATCTTTTGCTGGTGTGTGTTCTGATATACAGACAGACGATGTACTCGGAGCAAACGCTTCGACACTTAAAAAGTCGTACCGGCATGAGCGCCATCGTGCATGCAGGTTCGTTTTGTTCAAACTTGTGCTCAACCGCTGGGCATTGTTAAATGAGCCTGATGATTTTCTGGGGTGTTTCCTGTAGGTGATCTCTCGTATGCCGACAGCAACGAGACGCGCTGGGACCGATGGGAGAATCTCGTGCAGCCACTCGCAGCGAAGATGCCCTGGTAAGCGGACAAATTTGAGCTTTTCCACTTCGATTGATAAGTGGCCTTAACTTCTAACCATGTTTCTTCTGTCGACTGGGTCAGGATGATCTCTGTTGAGAACCACGAGAAAGAGCGTCCTTGTCAGAAGGACGTGGACCCCTTTGTCGCGTACCAGGTCCGTTTTCGCACGCCCTTCAACCCAAACGATATGCTGCAGCGAGCGAACCTGTACTATGCGTTCCGCGTCGGCATGGTTCACTTGATCGTCGTGACGCCGTACGTGCCCTTTGATGCGTCGTCGCCCCAGTATAAGTGGCTCGAGGCTGAGCTCGCGCGCGTGGATCGCAGCGTCACGCCCTGGGTGTGCGTGCTGATGCACGGTCCGTGGTACAACAGCAACACGGCACATCAGGGTATGGAGCCGCACGTGTTCCAGAAGAAAGCTATGGAGGGCCTCCTGTTCCAGCATCATGTCGATTTAGTGCTTGCAGGCCACGTGCACGCGTATGAGCGCACGTACCCCGGTATTCGAAGGCGAGGTGCGCAAGGACGGTATCATCTACGTCGTGCTTGGCGGTGGCGGCAACCGCGAGGGGCTCGCGTCCAAGTTTATCGAGCCGCAGCCCAAATGGTCGGCGTTCCGCAAGGCGCATTACGGACTCGGGATCTTCAAGGCCGTGGACGCAACGCATGGCATCATCGAGTCGTATGAGAACCAGGATGTGGGTGACGCGAGCCTGCAGGACAGCGCGTGGATCACGACCACGAGCTTCCGCGTCGCAACCGACCGCATCGATGAGCAGGAGAACCAGCGCAGCGACTAAAGCGGCTCATTAGTGTCGCGACGCACTTAGAACACTGCACGATCATTGCATTCATGCTTTTTCTCTCTTAATAAGTATTCGCACAATGATGCATCGAATGTAGGCAGTTGCTTCCATACCATCCTTCATTTCTTTCGTTTTGGTGGTCCAGCTGTAGCCTTGCTGATGCGCATCTACGCCCACAAGCAAACGTACACTCGAAAGGCTGCACCGTTGGACAAAAAACACAAAAATACCCGATGATGAACCTATCGCACGTGATTCCACGAGATTCGCTTGACACCATATGCTCTCGATGCTGCATTGCTGCTCTCGTGGGCGAATCTTCAGCGCACTAGTGAGCCCTCACGACGCAGCTGAAGCCATCTCTTCACACGCAATCATCCGCGTATCATATATTCACTATAGCGCATGATCATCGACGCACCACCGACACGCAGGCACCGCAGCATCACTCGCTTCCATGCTCATTTGCTTCATTTCCGCTTTCTCCACATTCGTGTGTGTACGCATTGATTGTCACATAAAGTTGCACAATGAGGGTGTCTGAGTCTGAGTCCATTATCTCAACATCGGTATCTTTGTATGGATCCATACTTGAAGTGGTCCCTGATTTGGCACAGCAGCGTCGCCCCTCTCGCCCAAGTGCAACTCATTCCCAAAGAGAAATCCAAGAAGGAAGAAGCAGCAGCATAAGCATAATGCGGACTCGCGTCGCCGCGCTGCTTTCGCTACTGTGTGTGGGCGCTCTGACGCTACTGGTCGCCAGTGCGAATGGCGGCACCACCCCCGTGTACGTGCACGACTTCTTTGCGATGCACGCGCTACCGTCGCAGATCCACATCGCGCTCGCCGATGCGCACCGAAATGGGGGTTTGAATCCGACAAACGAGATGCAGCGTGTTGGCATGACAATCTCCTGGGCGACGGCGATGAAAACCAAGACCTCGGTGGTGAAGTTTGGACAGAATCCTGCAAACCTGACGCGCGAAGTACGAGCCGAGATCCCGTGTGAGCAGTACGAGTTCTGCGAATACACGTCACCGTGGTTCCATCACGTGACGATCGATGGCGATCTTTTAGTGTCCGGCACAACTTTTTACTGTGAGTTGCATGTGCTTTGCTTGTTGTATTGAGGTGGTGAGTTATGCTGATTGGTACTAAATTGGGCCATGGGCACAGATCAATGCGGCGACGAAGACGCTGGGTGGAGTGACGTGCACTCGTTCACGACCGCGTTGCCTATTGGTAGCCAAGCGCCGATGACGTTTGGCGTGATCGGCGATCTTGGGTACGTCTACTGTTCATATGTGCTGTTCTCTGTTAGCATTGCGGCTTTATTGACCATCATCTGCACCTTTAGCCAGACGAAGTTCTCGGAGCAAACACTGCGTCATCTCTCCGACCGCTCGGGTCTCACCGCCATTTTGCATGCAGGTATGCGTCATGATATCAATGGCTGTTCAACATGCTCGACTAAAAAGTTCTCATGACCTGGAATGGATACATGTGCATATGTTGCAGGTGATTTGTCATATGCCGACAGCGAGCAGCCTAGATGGGATCGCTGGGGTCGCCTGGTTGAACCACTTTCGAGCCGCATGCCATGGTAACTTGTAGGCCTTGACTTGGACTGGCATGTTGGAAGTTGTGCTAACCTTGTCACTCCACAGGATGGTCGCAGCGGGAAATCATGAGGAAGAGCACCCTTGCCAAGCGGACGTCGATCGTTTTGTTGCCTATCAAGTGCGATTCCGCATGCCCTTTGAGCGTCACAGCCACTTACAGCGTCGAAATCTCTTCTATGGATTCCGTGTCGGCATGGTGCATGTAATTGTGCTTACACCGTACGCCGCAAGTGGCAAAGAATCTGCCCAGTATGAATGGCTGGAGGAGGAGCTCATGCATCATGTGGACCGCAAAATCACCCCCTGGGTGTGTGTGATCATGCATGGGCCTTGGTACAACAGCAACAAAGCACATCAAGGCGCAGAGCCGCACGTACCAATGAAGCACAACATGGAAGATCTCTTGTATGAACACAAAGTTGATCTCGTCATTTCTGGTACGTGAAACTAGGGATAGTTATGAATGAAGCCTATGCTGGAGGGTTACTCACCTCCTTCCTCTTGATCGCGTCCTGCTCTAGGTCATGTACACGCGTATGAGCGAAGCTTTCCTGTGTACAAGGGGGATGTCATCAATGATGGCATCGTGTACTGGGTTGTTGGTGATGGCGGCAATCGCGAGGGACTCGCTCCAACGTATTTGGATCCGCAACCATCGTGGTCTGCCTTCCGTCAGGCAAATTACGGCTTTGGACTTTTTCATATCCTGAACCAGACTCATGCGAAGATCGAATGGTACGAAGATCAGGAAACAGGTGATCCCGTCTTGCATGACACTGCGTGGCTCTCAACTACGCAATTTCGTGTGAGTCAACGTCATTTTTAAGGTGGCAAGTATGTTGCATCTTTCTTGTGAGTCTGAGCCCCATTGTCAATAAAGTTGCATGTTTTTGAAGAACTCGTACTCAAGAGCCTTTGAAGGAAGCAGTGAAGTCGACCATGCGATTGCTTGCCTTGCAGCCATTTGGAGAAAGACCTATGCAGGGCATGGTGTCACCCGCGAAAAGTACCAAGCTATTCGGATTCTTGGCGCGCATTTGCTTTGCAAGTGGGGTCACTTGAGAGGAGCCACCGAGTTTCACGCCGTTCACATCGTCTTGCAGCATTTCGTACACGTCGTTGTATGCGAGCACATCCACAATGGCGGTGATGTTACGCGTAGCATCGGCAAATACTGGAGCGAGAGCAAAGAGAACAGCTGTGAGGCTGACGAAGTGTTTCATTGTCTACAAGAAAATGAGGACGTGACGGGTTGACGGCTTATTCAAGAATGGTTCAGCAGCAACGAGGACCAGCAATGTGAGTTGCAAGCTTTGCGTAATGATGGTTACATGTGCGGAAATGATGGCGCTTTTCCCGCCATCGATTTCACAGCAAATTGTGGTTTCCTAACCGTCGACTATCGATCGATACCAGCCACTCTCGACAATGCAAAACAACGAGGTGATGTATGACGAAACCGGTATTTATTGTAGAATTCATGATGGAAGCCTTTGTGTGTTGTGTATTGCGTGTGCGCGTGAGGCTGCTCTTACACTGTAGCTGTGAACGTTGCATTGTTTGCGAACAGTACAAGCGATCGCCCATCAGGCTTAACGCACACACTCGCGTTCGAGAACGACTTAACGTACATCTCGAGCGCAGTGTCAATGCGTGACGCTTCGGCCTCGTTTACGACTACTCTCTTGACCATGGCCCCCGGGGTGAGCAAGAACTCGGTGTTGTAGAGAAACCCACTGAGCGCGAGCTTGAACACGTCGGTGTCGAGCACTGGGCCAGACCGCGTCGGATGCTTGAACCACTCGAGGCTCGTGATCTTGCCGATGCCCTTGGCGGTGCACGTGAAAATGTACTTGAATCCGCCTGGTTGCACGTAGTACCCGTTCAAAATCACCAAGCCGTCCCCGCAACTCGCGGTCATTTCGCGCTCGAGATACTTTCGAAGCGATGCGCCATCGGTCTCGATGATCATCAACGTGTTCCCGAAGGGGGACCACGCGATCACTTGACCAATCGATAGATTTCCCGCCGGGTAAACCTTGTCGGTGCGGATCGATCCGCCATTCGTGACCGACGCATCCGCGCTTCCTGGTCCATAGAACGACAGCCCAGCGTCTGAGAAGATGGCACCGACGGGTGTATCTCCCGCGCGAACGAGCTTGTTGGTCACGTCCAGTGGCTCACAGAGCGTACCGATTACGCGTGCGTGCAAGATTCCGATCTTGATGGTATAGTCGGCGATCACTTTGTCCAGGTCAGGGTCAGATGGCATTTCCTCGACAATGGGGATCGCACGGTGGGTCATGCGCGTCGTCGTTGTGAGTGAGCCAGACGCAGCAAAGTACTCAATGCGGGAGAGCCAAATGGATCGAAAATCGAAATCTGGTTTCAAGTACGGCGTGCCGTAGTTGCTCTGCAACATCGACGTGTGATCGTGGCCGCCGTAGATGAGGTTCACGCCCGTGACTTCCTTCGACAACCGGTTGTCGTCGGCGAGCGTCTGGTGCGTGAGCGCGATGATAAGGTCCACGCTCTGGTTCTTCAAGAGCTTGACCTGCTGCTTGGCTGCCTCGATCGGGTCCGTCCAGTACAGTCCCTTGCTTGAATCCTTCATGTCGTACATGACGCCGAAGAAGCCGATCTTGACCTTCCCAAACTTGCGATGATCGAATGTCTTGACAGCGTTTGGCATCGTGCCACGTAGCAGCGTCTTGGTGCCGACCTCGTAGCAGTTGGCGTTCAACCACGGAAAGTTGGACGCCTTCGACACGTTGTAGAAGCCTTCGATGCCGAAGTCGAACTCGTGGTTGCCGAGACTCGCAAAGTCGATGCCGATCGCGTTGTGCGCGTCAACCATCTGCATGCCGCGGAACTGCGACGACCAGAGTGACGGCGACATGGTGTCACCTGCAAAGAGCACAAGGCTGTTGGGGTTCTTGCAGCGCATGTCCTTCACGAGCGGGACCACGCGCGACGGACCTCCCAGCTTGAGTCCACTCACGTCATCTTGCAGCATCTCGTACACATCGCTGTACGCCATGATATCAACTGTCGCTGTGAGGTTGCGCGCAGCATCCGCATTGCGAACGGGCAAGAGAAGCGCGACGAGCGCACTGATAAAGAACTGCACGTGGAAGATCTTCATGGTTAAACTGCACCAAGTGGATGAGCTGTCAGCAGAGCACCACCGGAGAAAAAGATTGAATGAAGTTGTTCATGGGGGAATGGCACATCGACGAGTCGGCAAGGACGCTTGAGCTCCAGAGAGCGACGCTCCACTCTTGAAAATGGTTTCGTGAAACCCCAAGCGGTTGGCAATTGGCTTATTGCATGCTATCGAACAGACAAATAGCAACGATATGCTCGACATTAGGTAAATGATGGTTGTGAAACACCACACAAATGTATGTACGTACACATTCGTTCAATATGTCTCGGCAAGTATGCATTTCGCCACATAGATCAAAGATCCCAATTGCTGTGAGTGCGGTCAAAGCTCAAGTACTGATATAAGTGATCAGTTGCAAAGACATCCCTCTTTAATTTATACACCTCGCATATTGCTATATCCAACTATGCATTGTTAATACCCAGTATAAACAGGGATTACGACACCCTCCGTGAAATCCCGTGAACAAGCAGCAGCAGCAGCAAAAAATAAACTCTCAAAATGCATACCGGTCTCGTTCTCGAAATCCACATCCAGCGCTCTATTAAAAGCGGAAAAAGCGCCACGAAGAAAGCAAAAAGGGGGAGAACGCAGCAGCGTTGAAGCGATCCAATTGCAAAGATCTTCTCGCGCAGACGACAACAAGGCAGACGACGACAAGATGGTGAGCGTGAGCGTCAAGTGGGGCAAGCAGGTGTTCAATGACATCCCCGTGGACAAGGGCGCGTCGGTCGCGACGCTCAAGGCGCAGCTCTACGCGCTGACTTTCGTGCCCGTGGAGCGCCAGAAGCTTATGTCGAAGGCGTGGAAGGGCATGCTCAAGGACGACGCCG
This sequence comes from Globisporangium ultimum DAOM BR144, assembly GCA_000143045.1. NCBI lineage: Eukaryota > Oomycota > Peronosporomycetes > Pythiales > Pythiaceae > Globisporangium > Globisporangium ultimum. The sequence goes on from GL376567.1 coordinate 916,244, forward strand.
ATCTCGCGGCGCTCGATAAGCTCGTGGACGGTGTGAGCATCGTACTCATGGGCTCAGCTGAGGTCGTAGAGCAGCCCAAGGAAGCCACTGTGTTCATCGAAGACATGGCATCGAAGGACGTCGCGGCCGCCGGTGTCGTGTACCCCGCGGGACTGACCAACTTGGGCAACACGTGCTACATGAACGCGACACTGCAGTGTTTGCGCCCCGTGAAGGAGTTCCGCGATGCGCTGAAGCAGCAGGCGGGAGGCGTATCGGCGGATCTCGCCAACAACTTTACGACCGCGCTGCGCGATATGTACGGCCAGTTGGATGGCTCCATCGACAGCATCACGCCCGCGCTGTTCTTGACGGTGCTGCGCCGCTCGTACCCGCAGTTTGCACAGCAGTCGCCACGCGGCGGTGGCTTCATGCAGCAGGACAGTGAAGAGTTCCTCTCGACGCTGTTCTCGACGCTGCAGCGGTCGTTGACGACGCCTGTGGCGGGTTTCCCGGCGTTGACGCCTGCGCCCAACATGATCGACGCGCTGTTCGGCCTTGAAATGAACGAAAAGTACGCTAATAATCTTGGGTTTTTAGAAGCGAAATGATGGTAAATTGACTCATGGTGTTGGTGTTATTGCTACGCAGATTGGAGTGCGTCGAGTCGGACCTGGAGCCGCCGATCGTGAAGACGGAGAGGGCGCTGAAGCTCGTGTGCAACATCACGATCGAGACGAACCACCTCGCTGAGGGCATCAAGATCGGTCTCGAGGGCGTGATCGAGAAAAACTCGGACGTACTCGGCCGCAATGCGCAGTGGAAGAAAACGCTGCGGATAAACCGCCTGCCAAAATACCTCTGCGTGCAGTTCATGCGCTTCTACTGGAAGCTCACGCCCGAGAGCCGCGACCACACGGGTGTCAAGTGCAAAATGCTGCGCGTACGTGTGTTTGTTTCTGTATTGTTGCATGCAATAATGCTCATGCTCGTGTTCTTACTGGTGGTTGCTTGCTTTCGTCTATTGCGCCTTTAGCCTATTGGATTCCCGCAAGTGCTCGACGTATTTGAATTTTGCTCGGACGAATTGAAGGCGTCGATGAAGATTGCGCGCGACAAGAACGCCGAAAAGATCCTGAACGAGTTCAAGGACACGGTGCGTTTGCATTCCTCTCTTTTATAATCTCGTGGTCTGCTAAACTCACACTGTGTGGCTTTTTTTGTATTGAATCTCAAACAGAAGAAAGCGGACGAGGCTGAAGAAAAGAAGGAGAGCGAGGACACGGAGATGCTCTCGGCGGAAGACGCAGCAGCGCTCGAAGCCGCCAAGTCGATGTCGATGGGCGCGCGCTCGCCAGGCATCGGACTGCCTGTGGACTTCCAGGGCAACTACGAACTGTACGCGATCTTGACGCACAAGGGCCGGTCTGCGGACTCGGGCCACTACATGGCGTGGGTGCGCCACGAAGGAGGTACGCATGTATAGATGCAGTAGGTTGTAGCTGTTCATGAAGAGCTCACTTACTTGCTATTGCATCCATGTAGACGACTGGTTCTGCTACGATGACGATGACGTGTCGCCGTGCAAGACGGAGGATATCAACAAGCTCAAGGGCGGCGGCGACTGGCACATGGCGTACCTCGCGTTCTACCGCGCCAAGAACTAGCGCCATGCAAAGCATCGATTGTTGGTAAACGAAAGAAAAGAAAGCGTAGGCATCAGGCGCCATGGCCGCATTTAAAGAGTACAGCAAGAGTTTGCGTCAGTGAGCAAAAGAATGGCTAAGCGAAGCAAGTACAGTGCATTTTGCATCGAACATTGCCCGATGTGCTTTTTTTCTCATGTCGTTGCTCGGAAAGCAATCTACAAATACCCAAAAAGTACAGCACACGCAAACAAGTCACAGGCATGCGACTCGCCTGCATTTGCATGCGTGCGTGTATATGTTTATGTATATTTGCGTGTGTTTTTGTTTGTTTTCAATCACATTCGTTTTTCTCCACTTTGCGCGCGCTGGCATTTTCTGTTCCTACTTACATGGCGATGCCCTCCGAGCGCTGCCCAGACTCGGAGACGTTGTCCACTTTTCGCGGCGCGATGTCGCTCTTGACCGAGTCGTCGTCGTCGTCCTTGCCGAGCGAGAGCGAGCCGAACTTTGGCGACGTCGGCGGCGATGTGAACGACGACGAGATGCCGTGGATCGGCGACGACGGCGGCGTGCCCTCGGGGGACTCGGGCTCGCCGACGCTCGGACTTGCGGGGCCCGGCGAGTGGATCGGGTCGCCTGCGCTGCCGCTCGTGGGCGACCGATCCGACTCGGTGTCGATGTCTTTCTGGTCCTTGCCGCCCGCGGTGGAGACCGTGAAGGGCGACTTGGAGTCCTTGTCCGTGGCGACCCAGATGCGCAGCGTCTCCTCGCGGCGCTTCGAGTTGGGCACGCTCTCGTTGTCGGCCTCGGGGCAAAACCACTCCATGCACACCTCGAGGTCGTTGCGCTCGGCGAGCACGGGCGTGAGCAGCGTCACGAGCGTCGTGCGCGTCTCGTGGTCTAGGTGCGGAATCTCGATGCCGCGAACCGACAGCTCGTGAATCGGATGCTCGAGCACGACCGAGCAAATCCAGGTCGCGAGGAAGTTGAACTTGTCCACCTGGCCGCGACACACCGTCTTGAGCAGCGTGCTAAATACTTTCTCGGGCACCTTGTGGCGGCACGTGTCCATGACGTTGCGCAGCGCAAAGTCCTCGCGCACGTTCTTGAGCAGGTCGCTGTCCTCGAAGCCGTGGATGCCCGACTGGTAGCACGACTCGCAGAGGCTGTAGTTGTCGCACTTGGAGCACGAGTACATGTTGCCCACGATCGGGTCCATGCCGCAGCCGTCGCAGAACGAGTCGTCGTTCACGTGCGTCGGCGCAAACTTCATCTGTGCGACCTATTTGCATGGTATACACACACGCAGACATTGTCAGCACAAGTCTGGCGTCCTGCAGTACTAGATACAAAAAGCCTATGCATATATATGTACGCGCACCTTTTGGCCAATGTAGCGGCCCGCGGCCGAGAGCGTGCTCGTGACGTTCGCGAGGCCCTGCTTCGGCGGCGGCTCCGTCGGGAACCCGATGAGCGACGTGGTGCTGTCCCGATCCATCGACAGCGGCTCCGACACCAGCCTGCGCATATAGACAGCATAAGAACAAAAAAATCAGTGCGACGTGTCCCATACAAACAAAACGCCATTTCCAAGTCGTTCGGTACCAGTAGCGCTTGGCGTTCTTCTGAATCTTGCGCTCGCCGTGGATGACGCGCGTACGGTCGCCGTCGAAGACCGCCTGCTGCGGGCCGAAGAAGAGGTGCTGGTCCACATGCTTGGCCTCCTCGTTGAGTTGGCGGTTGAGGTCGATGGTGGAGATGATGGACGGGCGCTCGCTGCCGTCCGAGGACACGGTGCTGCGGCGCCCCATGACGTTCACGATCGAGAACCGCGACATGCTTTTATCTGGTTAATGCAAGACTTGCTTGTCGTGTGTGTGTGTGTGTGTGTGTTGAGCGTGGCGACGACAAGCAACGCTTTTTCCCTTCTTGGCGTGCTTGTTAGCGTGTGTGGGACTTGCTGCTGCTTCAAAGCGGACTTGGTTCTGTCTTGGCTCCGCTTTCTGAGAGATGGAATAGATTACTTACATGGGTTTGCTTTTGCAAGGGGAGGGGAGGGGATGGCAAGCGTAAATTACGGTTACTTCGTCCCCTCGTCCTCACCAAATTCTCGCGCAGAAGTTACTGCACCAGCGTACCGTATTGTGGAAGAAAGGGGAGTCCGTAAAATCAGGAGGAGGTTACGGTATTTTACCGAGTGTGCAGTATTTGTTATCTTTCACGCGTATTGTGTAGTTTACGTGTGCCCGCGGTAGTTTATGTTTTCTTATCTTTCTCGCGCGGAAATCAGGTGGCTGCAGTGAGTTACAAGGGGTGGGGGGAGAAGGTTCTTTGGCAGGCGGGGGAGCGGAGTGGTGGGAGGGAGCGAACGACACGAGGAGGGAGGCGCGAGGGAAGAAATAATTGGTTGAAGCACATGGCAAATGCAGGCAGTCGGATAGACAAGCGCAACACGCAGCATGTGGCCGTGCACACATGTATCCCTGTAGATAGCACGTGGCGAAAGTCGTCGCCATGTGCAGTTCGGAGGTGCCAAACCCACATGCGCTTGCAATATGTTACAGGTGTTTGGATCTGTTGCATATTCCGCACGTTTGCTTCTGTTCAGACACCGTTCAAAACAGATTTCTACAGGCGACAGCACGGAACTGTAGGTAGCCAAAAGTTGTGACAGGCAACAGACAAAAGATGCATGCGCACAAAAGACAACTTGACACACACACACACGTACGAGTCTATTTGGCTATGGGCCTTGCACGCTTTGTCAACGTTGATTATAGTTGCGCTTGAACTCGTAGATCGGCAGCACCAGCGTCGTCAACAGCGTCCCAAACTGCCCATTCACACAACAACAGTAATGCACATACACTCATATCAGCAATATAGCAATAACAACAACAACAACAACAAGCGTAACCCGACACTTACCTGGATGTACCCGATGGTCTCGTAGTTGCCGATGGCGGCGATGGGCGTCTGCAGCAGTCCCACGACGGCGCCGACACAGAACGCGATGCCCGTGAGCGCGCCGAAGTGCTGGAAGCCGAACGTCTGCCCGATGTACGCGAAGAGCACAGAGAAGAGGATCGTGCGGAAGAGCGCGTAGAGCACGAACGCCAGCAGCAGCACGCCCACCGTCGTGCTCCACGACAGCACCGTGAACAGGAGCGCCGAGCCGGCGCACAAAAAGGTGACGTGCGTGTATCCCCACGCCTCCAAGAGGTACCCGACGAGCGGGATGAACACGACGCTCGAAGGCAGCACGACCGCCAGCTTGGCCAGCAGCGCGCTCACGGTCTCGGGCGCCAAGTGCTGCGAGCGCAGTTGCGCCGTGACGCTGCCGATGAAAAAGTTGCACCAGAGCGACTCGACCGCGAAGAAGAAGCACATGAGCAGGAACGGCGCCGAGCGCACCTGCGTCTTGAACGAGCGGTTCGGCAGCTGGCTCACGTCGTCGTACGTGTCGTCGTCATCATCGTAGTACTGGCCGCTCATGGACTTTCGGATCTTGCGGTAGCGTGACAGCTCGGGTGTGGACGAGAGCAGCGGTGTCTGCTCCTCATTGAACGCCGCGGGCAGCTTGATGGGCGAGAGCAGCTCGTGCTCCGTGAGGCGGCGCTGGCGCTGCTGCTCGTTGAGCTCAAATGGCGCGTCCGGGTCCATGATAGCGCTCCCAATAAGCGTCAGGAACAAAACGAACGCGTAGCCGTTGAAAATCGCCTCTTTTGATACTCCAGCGCGCTCGTAGAGCAAATCGAACACCGTAAACACGAAGAAGCTGAGCTGCAGCGCGCCAACGATGAAGCACGTGACAAGCGCCTTCGCCTCGGGGAATAGGTTCGACAGGTGGATCCCAGAGAGCTGTACGCCCGGTCCCGCGAACCCGAGCAGCGTCATCCCTGGGAGCAGCAGGTCGACGCTCGCGCCGTACTGCGCCTTTCCCATGAGCACAGCGCCGATGATGATCAGCGCCAGCGACAGCACTTTAGTGAACCGCGGGCCGAATCTACAAGTGATACATACACGAGCATCATTGTTAAGCGGCGTGTAATCTATGTGCAATACGCCATGAAACGCAAACCTGTCGAAGACCAAGCCGAGCACGAGGTTGGAGCACATGCTGCTCGAGCCAGCGATCGTAAACGCAAAGTGTAACTTCTCGCTCTGCGCCTCACAGACTAGTTAACATACATACACACACACGCGAGCAGATACAAATCAGGTTGCCATTCCTGTCGCAATTCAACAAGCGTACAGACCAACATAAAAGCACAACATCAACGCATCAACAAACGCACTGGTTTCGCCTGGCGCGCAGTACTCGTTGTAAATCCGCTCTTGCTCCAGCACTGGGAGAATCGACGTCCTGCACACATATATCCACACACACGTCGTATTATATAAGCACACATTTCTGCACCGTTCCGTACGTTGAAGGGAACATGTACGAATCAGACACAGCGGATTGTGCAACGTACCATCCGATGATGACGCCGGCGCAGAGGAAGCACTGCAGCATGGCGAAGCCTACGTAGAGGAAGCGCCGCTCCTGCGTCGCCTCGAAGTGCGCCGCCGCTGTCCGCATTCTCGATGCGCTTTGTTGTACGGACTTTTTCGCGAATGAGCGTGTGCGAGTTTGAACAAACGACTCGCTCTTTTGCCGTCCGTCATCGTACAGATCCAGTGAGGGTGGAATAACGTAAATCAGTAGAAAAATCATGTACTAACTCTGCGAATTGCAATTACGAACCAGTTTGGTCTACAAAGTACAAACCAGCGGAATCGAACTTAGCGATTGGAAAACATGTGTTTGGTGCCATAATCGACCTTTTTTATAAATCGAGATTTCTGCATCCTTTCGATTATCGACAAAACTCGGATGTGCGCATTATTTCGTGGATCTAATGGCCGAGAAGCTTGTGCTGCAAGAAGAGCTCGTAAAGCGGTTTGTGCTGCATTTCCCCCACGACAAACGAGAGCGTCGCCGTCTGGTAATGCGCGCCATTGTGCGTCAAGTTGCTGATGATGTCTTCGAGAAGCACCGCCTTGCCTGTGAACGTGCCTATTCGTTGTTGCAAAACACGGAAAAAATCAGCATCAAAACCAGTAAAGTAACTACGCAGAGGCAAAAAAACAACTGCATACATACCAAAATTCATCTTGACGTGCGAGAAATGCACGTGAAAGTGGTAGTACGTCGGTTGGTAGTGCACGTAGATGCGCAGTGAGCTGCTGAGGACGCCGAATTTCTCCTTCATCGCCGCCAAACTCGCATCACTATGCACATTACATGGAAGAAGACAATGCCAACATGGACATAAGGCGATAGATTCGTCAAGGACGATGATAAGAGAATAGAGTAGGATATCGTACCGGATGTTCTTGAGCAGTGGGGTGTGCGAGCCATTCAGGTCCCGGAGCGAGCGAATCGAGCGATCGTTCACGATCGCAAGCGTGTACACCGACTCGAGCTGCCACCACATGATACAAACATGAGGAATTACCCGATGCGCACAAGCACTCCTGTGGTTATATAAGAGTGACGTACATTGGTCGTATCGGACCACTTGAAATCCGGCAGCAAAATGAATCCGGTCGCAGGATCTGGATCCTCAAAAATGATCCGCTCCGATTCTGTTTTACTACAAAAAAAAGGGTGTCCGTGGTTGGTTGATAAAGTATTTAAGATCCACAACGCTGCTTAATGAACCATGGCGTACTGCTCGAGGATGTTGTAGACCCACTCGATCTTCTCCGCGGGGATGCTCTCGATGTACGGCCGCGTGATCTGCTCGTACACGCGCTGCGTCTCGACGACCATGTGGAAGTTCTGGTCCGTGTGCTTGCGCACGTGGGTCTCCGTCGCAGGGTAAATCAAGTTCACCTGCACACAGAAAGCATTCGAATGGTGTTACGTCCGTACTGTAGGACACGCTGCAGACAGCACGCCTCTTCAACCCACCTTGTACGGTTTGAAGTCGCGCGAGACGTCGCCGAGGTACGTGCTGTAGATGTCATTGTTGAGCACTTCGTGCAGCGAAACGGACCGGAAGACTGCGTGCAGATCGCTCGGGTCCAGCGGCGTCTTTTGCACGACGAGCACGGCTGCGCGTTTCTGGCGGTCCGAGTAGAAGTGGCCGAGCACCGCGATCTCCATGTCCGTGACCTTGAGCACGCGCGCCACGCGGAAGTCCCGCAGCTTCTTGAGACCGGGGCCCTGCTGCGCGTGCTGGTGCGTGTAGTATGCGAACGCGAGTGCAGCGAGCGCCGTGGCGCCGAGCACGACGAGCTGTCGTCCCATGATGTTGCTCTCCTTTTTGGTTTGAGTTGCTTCGAACTTCGAATCGAAGGTTGTTACAGTGTTAAATAACCTTTCTGTTATATCACAAATTGGCATTTATATACAAGTTGTGTTGCACAATATTGATATTCAACAGAAAAATAAATTGTGTAGAGTATTATAGTACTGTTGTTGTCGTGGAGATGAAACCACTTTGAAGATGGAATGAGATGGAGGAATTTCGTCAAGCTGAGCTTCCGATGACGCAGCAAGAGAGATTCACAAGTGGAGGGAGAAGTGGGGGGGGATAAATAAACACGGCGCACGATTGCTTTCGAACTCGAACTTTCGAAGGTCGTATGATGGCAGCAGCGCTCTTGTTGAAGTTGTCAGCAGAATGGATGAGACGCGATGCTTTCCTTCAGCACGGCGATCCATTGGACGCACATATGTACACAGACACAGCCGACAGTCGAAGACGCTTGAGACTAGAAGCAATACTTGGACACTGAGTAAAGCACGTCGGCATCCTTGGCCTTGATCTCTTCATCCTCGACGTCCACGACAGTCTCGCTTGGGAATCGCTCTCGCTGCTTCAACTCCACACGCTTCTGGAGAACAATCACAGGGCCTGGTGCTCGTGGTGACTTCAATGGCGGAGACTCTGGCGACGCGGCAGCGGAACTACACGTGAAAAAGCGAATGGCGCGCTCGAGCAATCCACCTGACGACTTTTGCCGAAAATGAGCGATCTCCACATGGGCAACTTCGAGATCCTGTTCCAAATCTGTGATCCGCTTCGACTGCTCTGCGATTTGCACGTTGCTCGAGTCCATTTGTAATTGGAGTTTCTCGTACTTTGCACGCATTTCCTGTGCCTCTCGCTCCGCCTGCTCGGCTCTCTTCGTTGCGGCGTCGATTGTCTGCGCCAGCTTCTCATTATCATTCTCAAGTCGAATGACGTGAATCTTCTGGAACTGCTGCTTAAACAAGCAGAAAGTTCTCACCTATAAAAACAAAAAAAGGAAATGAGTTATAACTGCCAGCCATATACCTCGAGTCTCTTGATGTTTGCTTACCTTGACGTATGCCATTCGCCATCGTTCACGGGCTAGCCGCGCCTTCTTTAGTCGACGGAATTTGGCCTTTGCAATCAGCACACGCGCCTGTGTTTGCATCATCAACGCACTGCGCTTCCGCTTCACCTTCTCAAACAGCCACAGGAACGCTCGTTTCGCCAAGTACTGCGTCATCACCTTCTTCCACAGTTTTTGTAGATAAATAACTTTCTGCAACGGACCCAACCACCTGAGAAGCCAACGCTGCTTTGGTGGTAGATAGTTCTTCTTGAGCAACTTGTCGAGAAGAACCATCTTGTGGTCTGGCAGATCTTGGTACGCGTGCATGATCTGCGCTTGGTGGGCCATGCGGTTCCATATCTTGCCGATTCGATGCAGCGTGCGAAGCTTGCGCAGACGCTTCCGAGCCAAGTGTTGGCGCACCATACACTGAATCGTAATTGCCTTGCGTCTGAACTTGCACTCTTGGAAAATCCGATTGAAGATATTCATCGTAATCACTTTCGTGACCGCGGTGATCCAACGCTTCTTGATGACGTACGTCACGATCTGGGATGGAAGTTTTTCTGTAGAGGTTTGCGATGGTGTGAGCAACTTGTCCAAGAGATCAATTTTTCCCGTACGAAAGAACAGACGCGTGTCACCAAGTCGGTACGCCGAGGTAGGGAAGTCATACGCATGCAGAATCGCCTGCGTGAATAACTTTTCATTTGACTCAAAGCGCTCGAAAATCTCGGCCGGAAGCATGGGCTTGTACACATCGACGACTTCAGCATACAAGATTCGGGTTGGTAGTCCAACTCGAAGCACCTCGCATGCCTGCACCGTACCCGAGCATCGAAGCTGCTCGACGACAAATGGCTTGTCGAAAATCCCAGGTTTCATCTGCGTGTTCGGCTTGATGCAACGCACAAAGTTACAACTGGTGCCTTCCAATTCGGTAGTCAAGCCTTTCATCTGAGTCGAAAACAGGTTCGAGGTACTTCCACTCTTCAAGCGCTTCGACGATCCCAGTGATGAGAGCGCACTCGACTTCGACGACTGACTGCCCTGTGAGTTGGATCGATTGCGGCCATTGAGATTCTGTAGCACACGCGAAGTCGAGCGCTTGATGAGCTCTTCGAACTGATCCGAGATGATGTTGTTATTCTTGTCCACGAACGACGCAATCGTGTACGTCACGGTTCCTGCGTAATGCTTGATCTTGAACGTGTCGCGAATATCCTTCGGGTGCGGGGTTGGGAAGCATGGGTGACGTTTGAAGAGATTATGAAGACGCTCGTTCAACTTTCGATCCGAGGGCATCGGGAGACGGGAGACATTATCGATGGTGACAAAGAGTCCACCATGCTTGCTCGAGATAAGACTCAAGCATTCTCGGTTGTCCGAGTATTGCACGGCATCACCGCTTGGCTCCACTTCCTGCTTCAGGAAACTAAGCAATCACAATAAACACAACAAGTAAGCATCTCCCACACACACACACACACACACACACACTATGGTCGCAAGAAATGAAAATCCACGTACTCGATATCATCTGGGTCCCTTGACTTCAACTCCACACCAGGCAGTGGGAAGGAAAACGAAAGCGAATGGTTCGTTGGGTTGAAAATGTGCTCCGATCGGTACAATTCCTGCTCAGCTTCGAAAATGCACGCGTTGAAGAGACTTTGGAGCGCTTCGTTGGCATAGTTGATCAAGAGCTGTTCAAACGAGTTGCGGTTCTTTGGCTCAAAATCTTCAAAGCCAAAGATATCCAATACTCCAATGTACGGGATGACATCGCTGCGCTCCGAGTCGTAATCCAAAGCCGACGCACACTGCAGCATGAGCCACGTGAACGTGTTCTCATAGATCGTCTTGGCAATAGTATCGCGCGAGTAGATCGCATTTCGGGCATCGCGTTTCGCGTAGTAAATGGAGCCGCGACGGGTGCCTCGCGTCATAATGCGCTTCAAGAAAATGCACTCATTCAGCTCCTGGTGGGTCACACCGAGCAGCTCGGCGGCGTATTTGAGGGCTTGCTCAGAAGCCGTGTCACCCTCGACGATGCACGCGGTCTTGCCTTCGGACGTGTCTTCTTCACCGATCTTCACGTTGCCCAAATGCAGCAATCCTGCAACCAGTCGAAAGATCTCATCCTGTGCTTCGTCTCGGATGCCAACAAACTCGAGCGCTTTGCACAAATTCTGAAAGTTCTGCGCATCGTCGATCAGATCTACTTTCATGCACCCCGACTGGTTCAAATACTCGTACACCGAAGGATCCTTTGGCGTCAGGTAGAACGTTTTCTCAATGTACTCGGGCTGATCCGAGTGCAGTAACTCGTAGAAAATGTGGAAATTACGTTCGCCGATCGGCTGACTCACGAGTCGCGATTTCTCGAGCAGGTATGTATCGATCGACGCGCCTGTGAGTTCATGAGCGTTGTTTGAGAACTGCAGGCGCATGTACTTGCCGAAGCGACTGGAGTTGTGGTTGCGGTGGGTCTTGGCGTTACCAAACGATTCGAGGATCGGAATCGTCTCCATGAGTCGCTCGCCGACCGCAATCGGGGATAATTTGCGATTGCTGTTGCCAGAGTGTGGGTACGAGAGCGCCATGGTCGCCGACAACGGCGCGACCGAGATCGTCAGCTCGGGCTCCATTTCGTCTTCAGACCCCGCACAAGAAGACGGCGACGGGGAGTGGGACGCGCGGGTGGTCAGGAAATCCAAAATGATCTTGGACGTCTCGGTCTTTCCCGAACCGGACTCGCCACTGATAATAATCGACTGATTCTGCATCACGGCGCGAACTGCGCATAATTGACGGTATGCATTCTACGAGAAGAAGAAAATACATGAAAGTGAGGATCACACTGCGAATAATAGTAAAGCAAGTGTATATCAAAACACCAACCTCTGCGATATTGTATGGATGCGGTGGGCAGCGATCAAGCGGCTGGCCAATGAAAAGCGCTTTATCGGGCTCTTCGAGGTATTTAAGCGGATTCACTGCGATCAGCACGTTCGCCATGAATGTGTACGGCCGCTGGTTCTGAAGCGACGCGCGGTCTTCCAGGTTTTTCGCCAGCGCAGCTTCGTGCAAATGGCGCAACGACGTCATATCCGACGCCGTCCTGCATCAGCCCCGTATTATACACACACTCATTAGCCAGTGTCCATAACAAGTAAAAAGGACAATCACGCACACAAACGTACGTGAACAACGGGTTCGCGGGGTACAACGGATACTCTGTGACATCGAGCATCTGTGATGGGAAGTCGTTAAAGTCGCGCGCTTCGCCCGAGCCCTCGTCGATGTGGATCCACTTGGCTGTGTGCTCCTGTGGGTTGAAGGCGACCACTTGGCCGAGCTCCCATCCGTACGCGCCTTCCTTCTTCCAGTAGAGTTCGCCCACACGCACAGTCGGCGGCGGTGCTGAGGAGGGCGCACGATCGGTGGCCATGGCGCCTGTGCTGTTGCTGCTGGTCGCGGCCACGCTCGCGCGTCGCTCGGCGCTTACAGTCGCCGTCATCCTGCCGGTGCGAATGACGTACTGCCTGCGGCTCTAGAGAATGCGGAATGCGGACTCTCCGCGACAAACGAGAATAATGTATGGGCGACGGGCGCTGGCGCTTCTGTTAGGGAAAAAGAGGCAGGGGGGAAGAACGGCACCAAGAGTGGTACTTGTGGCAGAGTGAATGTCAGTCTGCTCTGACTGAATAGGCAACGTTGCATCTATGAATGTGGTGCACATAGTGTACTCAAGTGTGTACGAATTGTGGGTAAAGAGAACGCAGTTGCTTTTGTATACAAAACATCACCATTGTATCTGGATACAAAACACAAGTTTATAATAAAATAAAAAAAATCGAATCCTCCAGGCAGAAAAAGAACAAAAATGGAGAAGGAGATTTGTTTTTGTATACATGTGGCGTTAAAAAAACTTTTTTATTGAAACAAAAATAGACCCTGTCAAGAGAGTCAACTGACTATCTCGGATTTCTTGCGTACCTATGAGCTGTGTATAGGAAGGTTTGAATAGCGAAAAAGATGTGGATGAAACATGCGATGAAGCAGGCTGATCCGAGTATAAATGCACATACATACGCACAGAAAGACAAATAAAATAAACAGCACAAGTGGATCCGATCAAGAACGGAAAAGATTTGCTGCAGCAAAGTGTATATGCGGGAACCGCAAATGACCAACTAAAAAGAGTTGGATATAAGGAAGGGGCACATCACCTCGGTGCACTTTATTTATACGCACTTATGTCCATGCAATGAGGTCTCAACGTGATTACATATTTGGAAGAGGAGATTCTTCCGATCTAAACTGACCTTTGGCAGCTGCGGCTGTGGTGGCGTCAGTATAACCCAACGCATCCTGCCTTCAACTGCCAAAGAGAGCACACTCGTGCAGACGAGATACTCTATCTTTGTATGCGCTGATAAGAAACATATCTAGGAATAACACCCAGACACGCACACATGCTCGGTGTCTATCAAGCGACTATTCGGTGGATATTTTGCACTATATGGCATTGTGACGAGTTTTTTGGCTCGCCTCCATATGGTTCAGTACTGATTTATGAAGTTCAAGCACGTGTCTCTTCCGACCTTTGCGGTCGTATGCACTGACTTCCTAGAGCCAGTGTTGTTTACTGCACCATGGTTTCTAGGTCAACCTGGACACCTCTCTAGAGTACTAACCTACATCAAGAAAAGGCTGCGGACTTCTATTCCTCTTCCTCTTCATCGTCGTCGTCGCTCGGGAGCTCTTCATCGCTCGAGCCCTCCTCGAGCGAAAGGATGCCGATGAGGATGCGACGGCACACGTCGCGCTCGTGTCTCGTCAGCAGCTGTACGAGCTTCGTCTGCGGTGCGGCGTCGGCGCTCGGGCTCGTCTGCAGCGCGTCGCTGTACGTCTTGTCGCGCTTACGCAGCAGCACGGCGAGTACGTCGTAGAGCGCGTCGGCCGGGAGGTCGTTGGCGAACACGAAGCTCAGCAGCGCGTCCGAGAGCCCGAACTCCTTGCTTTGGTCCCCGTGCAGCAGAAAGAAGAGTGCATCGTCGGGCTTAGTCGGAGTAGCTGCAGCGAACAGCTTGCGCCGCTTTTTCGCCGGTTGCTTTCCACTGCGCTCATTGTTGTCCTCGTCAGCGTCATTGTCGTCACCATCGTCGTCGTCGCTTTTGTCGCTGTTGGTGTTATCGACGTCGTCGTTCATGAACGCGGTGTACGTCTGGAGCAGCTCGGTGCTTTGCACGAGGATGCAGTCGGTCGGTACGGACTCCGGGAGCACAAACCCGTAGCGGCACAGGAACTATTCGGCAACAAAAAGGCATATACGTCATGTTTCCATATGCAGATAAAGGTGCCCTATTGCTCAGACACGTTGCGTACCTCGGCATTGGAGAGCTCGCCATATGAGATCGTCACGGCTTCGCCTTTCTCGATCTGACGCAGTGCGACCAGCTAAACAGGACAGCCAGATGTTAGTAGGGCATCGTGAGTTTGTTCGATGGCTTCGGACAGAAATATAGAACATAGGAAATAGGCGTAGTGCTTCGTACCTGGAACGCTCCAGCGTCGGTCTTGACGATCTTGGCGCATGGGTTCGTATGCGCGTGGTTGGCCATGTCGATGACCGGCAGCAGCGTTGGCTCCGTCGCGTCTGCGATCGTGAACGCGCGCGACGAGACCACCGTGTACGCCCACTGAAAATGCGCAGGATCTTTCGCCACGTTCTCAGGCCAGATGGACGGAAACTTTGTTGCGAGCGGCACCGCAAAGCTCGTAAACATGTTGGCGACCAGCTCCTGATCGACCGATGGCGCACTGCACAAACAAAAGCAACGAGGGCTTAGTGACACAATGCACATTACAGAGCGGCACGTAGTCTCAAATGAATGGCGCCTTACGCTGCGGTGTGCTTGAGCGCGCGTCGCGCCTTGGCGTCCCAAGTCATCGGCAGCGGGATCTGCTTGGGCAGTTGCGCAATGTACCCCGCGAAGCGGCTCTTCTCGCCCAGGCCGTGCTCATAGAGCAGCGCCATCACGAGCAGCACAGTCGGACTCAGCTGCATCTCCTGGATCTCCTTCTGCAGCGCCGTGACCTGGTCCTCTGGGATGCCAGTTGTGGTGCTGCTGCTGCTGGTCAGGTGGTGGAGCCATGCCGAGCCGTTCAAGCAAACGTCGTCCTGTAGCGTGACGAGCTCTTGATCCGCCGCGATGGCGTCGAGCGCGTTGATCGTCCGGTCTGAGTCGTCGTACGCCGCCGCGTCCGTGCTGCTGTGGGCGCCAACGGGGTCGATCAGCGCGCTCACGTGCACGCGCGGCTTGTGCGCTGCGATCCACTCCAGTAGCGCCATTTTGGGTCTGTTTATCTGGAAGAGCGCCATTGGCGTCAATGCTCAGCAAAACAAGGTTTAATATTGTACCAGTACAAGGTAGTATACAACCTGTACAACGTCAAAACAAGGTGGAAAATGACGCAGCATTCGAACTTAAGTCTAAAGAGCGAACCTAAGCTTACTCTCACATACAAACACAAAGAAAGCTATTGCCGGTATTAGGAAAATGGCGATCATGGTGGCGGACGACAGCGTGTCCGCGCTGAATGACGACGGCGGCAACAGCACGAGCAAGGGCCTCGCGACGGGCTCGACCAGCAATGACCAGTGGCGCGTGTTCCTGGGGCTCGCGATCTTTGTCGCGGCGTTCATCTTCCGCGTGGAGCTCGTGCGCTTCTCGCTGCGGCTCGTGCGGCGCGCCGTGCCGGGCATGTTCGTCTGGATTAAGGAGTTCGAGAAGAACCTGCTCATGCCGCTCTCGTGGGTTGTACTCATTCTGCTCATCTGGCTCTCCATGTACGTCATGGACCTGAGCACTGTGCTCGGCTTGGAGCCCGACACGCTCACGAGCATCGTCACGCTCATCCTCGGCTTCCCGCTCATCTGGGTCGTCATCAACTTCTGCAACTACGTCACATGGGTACGTTGCATTTGGCTGTTCTGGGGCGCATGTGTCATTACGCCAACGCTGTGCATGTGTGTATATGTACATGGATGCTTATAAAAACAGGGCATCATTCGCGTGAAAGGCTGGAACCGTGCAGCGTCCAAGGACGATGACGACTACAGTCGCGTCATGATCATCACCGAAGGCATCGGGGTACGCTGCTTGAACATTTTGTTATGCTACACTGTAGTTGCGGTGCTTCTTCTCTCCTAACGAAGTTTTATGTCGTGTCTATTGCTTTGTGTATGGCAGGTGATCAAAATCCTACTGGTCACGGCCGTCGTGTCGTCGTTCATGATGGATGGCATCGGCAACATCACGGACTTTGACTCGTCGCAGATCTCGACGGTCGCTGTGCTCATGGTCGAGCTCGTCTTTGTCTTTGGCGCGCACTCTTGGGTACCTTGTGCCATTTCAGTATCCTATATGTGTACATAAGGAAGGAGGAAAGCTCACCCTACTGTGTTCGTTCTTGCCACGTAGTTGAAGAACATCATGGGCGGCTTGATGGCGCTGCTGGATGAGCAGATCAAAGGCGGGTCGCATATCCGCTTCCAGGGCCACGAGGGCGTCGTCGAGCGGCTCTTCCTGCAGTGCTTTGCACTGCGGCAGTACGACAAGGGGCTCGCGTACATCCCCAATGGCATCCTTCTTGAGAACACGGTCGAGATTCAAAGCAAGAGCCTGGATCGCCGCTGCGAGATCGCAGTGCATCTCAGTCACCGCACAAAAGCTGTCGCGATACGCGTGCTGATCCAAGAGCTCGACAGCTTTTTGCTGCACCTGCAAGCAGAAAAGCATCACCGACGGAAAGCCAAAGTCGTGATGGGGCTCGAGAAGAAAGTCAATCAGCCCCGAGGCAGCTGGGAATTGAAACAAATCTATGGAACGACGTCCAAGCTGCTCGCGAAAACATCGCAAGACGACGACGATGAAGACCTGACGCGAGGGCGCTTCTGGATCAGCGTCGAAGCGCCATACAAGGTCCACATCGTGTACTACACGCAAGAGCGCCACATCAAAGCCATCATGGCTGAGAAAACCGAGGTATGCCACTCAGCATGTACCACACACCCTCGCAATGACGGGAGCTTACGTGTTCTTGTTACTCCTATTTTGCATATTTAGGTTGTTTTGCAGGTCACCGATCTACTGGCAAAGCTCAAGCTCAAGTTGCATGGCGAGGATGCTTCTGCAGCTAGTGCGCGGGCGCTACCGCCGAAGCACAAGATGGCGGTGCTTGAGAGCAGCAACGCGAACGGCAACCCGTTGAGTCCTACGACAGGAGCAACCTTGCGTGCGCCATCGAGTCTGCCTCCCAATTTTGACCGCTTCCGACGGAATGTGAGCGAGAGCACCACTAACGGCATGCGTCAACGGCGGCAGCAATCGTCCATGTTGTAATCCTATGAAGGCATGGATTTCGGCTGAGTGAGTAGCCGAAGTTGGACGAAAATGGCTTCAGTGCACGGTTTGCCGCGCGACGACGCCAATGCGTTGAAGACTCTCAATAATCGACATATTTATCTGCAAATATACACAATCATGAGCATCTTGCTGTAAGGATAACAGCAGCAGCATCTTGCCACAGAAATAAAAGCTTCGTACCTCGGTCTTGGCAGCCTCGAGGGACGAGAACCGCGCGCGATCGACGAGAACCATGACTTTGACGCGGTACATGGCCTGGAGCACGACGCGGTACGTTGTGCTACTCTCTGCTCCACTGAGCGTGTTGTGGCGATGCATGTACTCGGTATTGTTGCTGGCGAAGCTCCGGTTCTCGTATCCGTACTGGGTCGTCGACGGCGGCGTGGCCATCGAGTCCTCTGCGCTACCGCGCGTGAACGCCGTGTGGCTCTGAGTGCTCATCGAGTAGTCCTCGGGCATGGCGTACTGCGGCACGATGGTCGTGAGTTCATCCACAAGCTGGTGGATTTTGTCGATAGACGTCGCCGGATGCACCTGGAGCACGAGTTCATGCAGCTGCGCGTCCTGGGCGTTCCCATTCGTTTGGTGGATGTCGGCGAAGATACCGTTGGGAATGAACACGAGCGCACCGTCGTACCGCCGCAGGATCGTGCGCGCGAGCGACACCTTTTCGATGAAGCCACACAGTTGCTGCAGGCAGCACCAACTGCCCGTGCGGAAGGGCTCAACAAAGATGAGGAAGAGCCCCGTCGCGACATTTTTGAGCTGCAAATAGGAACAAAAACGCACAACAATGTTGAGAGGAGGTTGGAAGGATACACCATGGATAAATCATACACAGCAGAGCAAACGTACCGTGGTGAAGCCTGCGCACAACGCAATGACTTCGAGACACACGAGCACTTCGACGAGCAGGAAACTCGCCATTTCGTTCGACACGAAGAAAATGTAAAAGATCTCGACCACGATGAGCACAAAGCAGAGAAACTGCATGGCAAGTCATGAAAACAAATCGAGTCGTGTCGGCAAGCGTGCGAGCCAAGAGAGCAGCATGCAATAGCGCCATTGTGATATGATATACGCACCGTCACGCCCTCGGTCACGACAAAGATCTTGGCGTCGTAGTCGGTCGAGCCGCGGTCCCATTCCAGATAGCGGATGATAAGCTGCATATATTGCCACACCGAGCCATACAACACGTTATACACCCACATCCACAGAACGATTACCCTTCATGGCAGTAGATAGCCTATACGCACGTTGGCGACGACTTTGCGCAGCGCAAAGGTGCCGAGCACGACGGGCACGGCGAGGAAGTAGTAGAGCGTCTTGGAGACGGCGTTGTCGGCCGTGTCGCCCAGTTGCAGCACGTTGACCGCGATCAGGATCAGCAGCAGCGCGAAGCAGATCCACGACAGATACAGCAGCATGTACCGCTGCACGTCCGCGATCCATCTGCGCATGCATAAGATGAGTACAGCATATACATATATATATATATATAGCGAGAGAGAGCCACGTACTGGAAGCCCTTGCCGATGCGCGCGCGCAGCATGGCGAGCAGCGCCTCCATGACCGGCTTGGAGAGGAAGTATGCGAGCACGGCGAGCGCGCCCGCGACGCCGATCCGCCATAATGCGATCATGATGTTGAAGACGCTGCTTGGGGAAGTGCGTGTGCCTTATAAAGGCCTGGCTTGTCGAATTTGTTTTTTTTGGTCGAGCAGGGTTGGTTTGGCCGAACTTTGTCGGTTTTGTTAAGTTCGAAGTTAGGTGGTAAAGCTCAGCAAAGTTCGTGTTTCGAATTTTGTCCAATCACAGGGAGAGACTTCGAATTTGGTACTGTCTCTGTGCACTGCAAGCAGCATGGTTTCAGCCAAAAGTGGTCAGAGCGATCGAAAAAGGTGCACGCTGTATCCTGGGCGAAGAGCGTCAACTTTAGCGGGAGCTGACACACACACGCACACTTGCTGGCCCAAATTGCAGACTTGCTTGATTGTTGGTAACGAATGACGAAGGGTTTGGAACATTTGGGTTGTGCAGTTGGCATTTGCTGTCGAGTCCGAGTGCTTATAAGTATCCTTGCTCACTCATTATTGAGAGCATTGTAGGTAGCAGCATGCTTGTGGAAAGCCCGAGTGGATGGGACTGATATTCGAGAAAACAAACGAGCTCGTGCGTGATAAAACCCCCGCAGATTCCACAATTCCCTTCCTTGCTTTAAAGCAGGGCTGCTCTGCAACGAACTCGCACTTGGTCAACATAGGAAACCAGCAAACATCCGTGTCAGCCTGTGCGAACAGGCACTTCTGGCAGTTCTTATTCCCTCTGTCAAGCAAGCACTTGCGGGACAGTCAGTCCACCAACAACCGCGTGACGTCAAAACAAACCAAAACTCGGCAAACCCACCCCGATTTACGGTTTCCTGTGCCGCCATTCGTTAAGTTCGCATCTGCCCAGAAACATCATTGTTCCAGCAGCAACAGCCATGGGGCCGGACGACGAGCTCTCGCCGTCCGAGCTGCGCGCCGTGCGCGTCGTCATCGTGTGCTTCCTCTCGCTCTCGCTCCTCGGATCGCTCTTCATCCTCTGGCACTGGGCGCGCGCCGTCCGCGCCACGCGCTCCATGAGCCACACCATGGTGGTGCTGCTCGCGGCCTTCGACCTCGCACACTCCCTACCCAAGCTGCTCGGGATGCCCTCGAACGTGCACGGACCCGTCTGCGACGCACAGGGCTTCTTCCTCATCCTCACGGGCCTCATGAGTGCGTCTCATAACGTGTGTGTGTGTGGCTTTGGGATTCCTCTCTAAAATGTGATAATTTGCTGTGTGCGTACATGTAGCGGTGATCTGGAATTGCTGTTTGGCGCACAGCATGTACCGCAAGGCCGTGCACCGCGACAGCGAGACGCGGTTGCGCGCCAAGCTCATGCTCTACTTGGTGCTCACGATCGTCCCGTCGCTCGTCGGCAGCATCATCCTGCTCGCAGGTACAGATCTGTGCCACCAGCCACAGCAACCCTCACGTATTCCCGCTCATTGACGTGCTTGTCTCTCTCTTTATACACTGTACAGGCGACATGTACGGTCCCGCGCAGTTCTACTGCCAGGTGGGCGACCGTAAGTACTACTTCGTGTCGTTCTACCTCTGGGTCGTGCTCGCGCTCGTGTACGTGTGCGTCGTGCTGCTGCTCACGCACGTGCACATCGCGCGCCGCGCGCAGGAGCAGAACAACTTGGACGCGCTCGAGTCGAGCTCGCGGATCAACCTCAAGCTGCGCATCTACATCGTCGCGTTCGTCGTGCTCTGGTCGCCCAGCGCCGTCTACCGAGGTGCGTCCACTTGCCATTCATTCTGCTCTGTTTTTCGCCGCAACATTGACGCGTCGGTGCTTCTCTTGAATGTGCCATTTCATTATTCAGTCTTTGGAGACAAAATGGGCAGCGCGAGCTTCCCGCTCGCGATCGCGATGCAGGCGACGCTGTGCAGCCAGGGCGTGGCAACGGCCATGATCTACGGCGGCTTGCTGACCAAATTACGCTCGTTGTGCGCGCGGGAGCCGCGCCACGTGACGTACAAAGTGATTGTGCCGCCGATCTTCTACAACGACCTCAACGGCAGCGACGACGACGCGGCCAACAGCGAGCAGCTCCAGAAGCGCAAGCCCGTGAGTCTCTTCGTGTCGACGTTCAACATGGGCGAGGGCAAGCTTTCCAAGGCGGAGCTGCTCAAGTGGATCCCGCGTGGCTACGACATCTACGTCATCGGCGTCCAGGAGTGTCTCCACCTGTCCGACACGCGCAAACTCATCCGGCAGCATCTCGAAGGCCGCTTGGCGCCTACAAGCGACGCGATCGTGCCGTTCCGCCAATTCCGGCGCCAGATCGGCAGCACAAACACGTCGCTCGGGTACCACGGCCACATCGCGATCACGGTGTTCATCAAGGCCGAGGACGTCGAGAGCGGCGCGTTCTACATGCCGCCGGCGGCCCAGCAAGAGATCCACTGCGGCAAGTCGCTCGTCGTGGCGCGCGCGTCCAACAAGGGGGCAGTGGGCTTTGCATTCCGGTACTTTGACACGTCGTTCGCGTTTGCGACGTGCCACTTGTCATCGGACTCGAAGGGCAAATCCAAAGTCCTGCGGCGCAACCGCGACGCCGTCGACATGCTCCAGGGACTGCACCTCAACGCCGAGGACGTCGGCTTTGAGTTCCCGCTCATGCACCACCACAGTTTCGTGCTCGGGGACCTGAACTATCGGCTCACGCACCGCGGCGCGGGACCCAGCGACATCCTCGAGCTCGTGGGCAACATCCACCGCAGCGAGATGCAAGCCAGAACTGCGAGCGACGTCCATGGCGGTGGCAGCATTCGCTCGCGCAAGCAGTGGAGCTGGGCGTCCGGGTTCCTGAGCGACAGCAGCAGCTTCTTGCGCAGCGCCTCGCGCGGTGCAAGTCTGCGCGTCGACACGACGGAGAGCAATCTCGACGTCCACATGCTCGAGCGCAGCAACCACGACAACGACGAGTACAGCGACAACAGACTCAACGTGGTAGCGACCACAAAGTCGGGCGAGGTTGGCAGTGGGGATGGCAGCGCACGCTATGCGAATGGGAATGGTCTGCTGACGCACACGAGTCTGCTCGACCTGGAGCTCGCGGACGACGACATGTACATCTGGGAGGATCTGCTGGCGCACGACGAGCTAACTAACTGGATGCGCGCGTCGCAGATCTTTTTCGGGTTCCGCGAGGCCAAGATCACGTTCCCGCCGTCGTACCGGCGCAAGCGCGGCGCCGCGTTGAAATTGGACGCGGCCAAGTGGTCTCCGCAGGAGCTGAGCAAGCAGTTTACAACGTCCGTCAAGGGCCAGGGTGAACGCGTGCCGTCGTTCACGGACCGCATCCTGTTCGCGTCGCAAGAAGACATGCGCAGTCGCCTGCACTGCTCGTTGTACACGTCGTGCGAGGACGTGAAATGCTCGGACCACAAGCCCGTCGTCGCCGTGTTCCACGCGCTCGTGAACCGCACGCACTTGCCGGTCTTCCAGCAGAAGCAGACTCAAAAGAGGCACAAAGACAAGAAGAACGCTGCGCGGTTGCTTCGCACGCCGCACCTCCGCGGCGTGTTTGAGTGCACACTGCAGATCGAGTTTGGCACGATCCGGTGGCACGTCCACCCGGCGCTGCTCCCCAACAACGAGCCCACGAAATACGGCGACAGCAACGGCGAAACCGACAACCCGACACGCCGCCTCGATCAAGCCAACGTGACGGTCGTGTTCCCACTACCGTCTGAGGACATTTTCTCGGAGCAGCGCACACTCCACGAGCTCGCCGACTCGCTGTCGGGCGGCTTGCTCGTCAACTTGGACGCCACGTCGTCCTCGCAGCAGCAGCACCACACGCCGGTGCGCATGTCGTCGTCGCTCGACGTCCCGTTCTGCAGCAACGTTGCGCACGTTAAGTGGTCCGAGTTCGTGCGCGACGGACTCACGCACGCGACACTCGCGCGCGTCATCCGCACCAACAGCATGCACGCGGCGCTTAAGGTGCATCTAGGCAACGGCGGCGGCGGCGCGCCATGCTTTGGCCAAGGCGTGATCGCGATCCCACCGACGTGCCTCGAGGACATCAACGAGAAGAGCGCGTTCGAGATCGAGCTCTCGGTCGGCGGCAAGGCCACGGGCACGCTCAGCGGCCGCGTCAGCGTCGGCCTCGCGCAGCGCGCCACGGAAATGGGGGGCGACGAGCACGAGCACGAGGACGGCGACAGCAAGGATGATGCGTGAGGGACGCGTCGGGAAAAGCGATCTATTTAAGCAAACGGTGCGAGACGCACCACCACGTACGTAGGGGTAATGTGTTGTGTGTATATAAAGCGTGATTTTGTGTGGCTGAGTGAACTTTTGTGTGTGAGTGTCTTCTATGGCATGTGGGGGCTATTTCGTCTTTGCATCTATTCCTCAATGTCGTCGATGGTGTCGCGGTAGAGGTACTTATTCCACGGCTGGAAGAACGCCAGCAGCGCAAACATCACGAGCAGCGCAAACGACAAGCTGTTCGCACGCATATGTACACCATGAATACGCGTCAGTAAATATACACATGCATATGCACATTTACACACACAAGCGTATAGACGTACATGGCCTTGTTTCGGTTGTAGCCCGCGACTTCGCGGTGGAACCGGTCGAGCGCGTTCTCGATATCCGCGATCTTCTTTTCGTACTTGGCCTTGTCCTCGGCGCTCAGCCGGCCCTTCTTGATCTTGGCCTCCTCGAGTTTCTTGTCCTGGAACAGCAGCGCGCGGTACTTGGCCAGCTCCGCACGCGCCATCGCCACGGCGCGCGCGCTCTTGCCGCTCTGCATAAAGAAGAAAAATGACACACGAATGCATAATTCAGACGCCCATATCTCGAAGCGGACACGCGATCTGGAGGCCGCACCTGCTTGGTCGTGTAGCGCTGGAACTCCTTGTCGAACTGCTCGACGGTGCTGCGCGGGTTGACGGACTCCATGGCGTTCTGGCTCATCTGTTAAAGAGGGGGCTGCTTGGATAGGGGGGACGAGAGCTTTTTCGCAAATGATGGCGAAGATGCTAAATGACTGTATAGCCCACGAAAAAAGCGTCAGCACGCAAAAAAACAGATGCGACATGGCGGATAAAGGTGCGTTTGATATAACTGATGGATACGTTACAAACACTAAGGATACAATAGTATGCAAAGTATTCTTTTTTGTGAGGTGCGTGTTATATGAGCGAAGGGGAGGCTGTTAATTAACTTTCATGCAGACTCGCGACCGTGAGCACGTAAAACGTCGTGCCAAATTGGAGGCCGTAGGGATTGTTCGCGTCGTCCGCGACCTGCTCGTCGATGAGCACGATGCGCCCCACAACGTAGTCCGGATACCTGCGCACCATACGCACACAGCGGGTCAGCATCCACACATATCCATATATCGACAAACTCTTTAAAATTACACGCACGTACCGTCCGTTAATGCTGAACGACGAGATGGACTCGGCCGAGAGGAAGCGGTGCGGGCACCCCAGGTGGAACGCCAGGTACACGCGCTGCGCGTCGCTCCCGGGCGCCGACGTGGGTAAGAAGAGCGCCAGGTCGTTCACGTCGAAGCTGCGGAACGAGATCTTGAACGAGTCGGACGTCGCGTCGTCGCGCTCCACCGACGTCAGCGCCACCTCCTCGTCCTGCCGCCGCTCGAGTTCTTGGCGCAAGAGCTACACAAGCAATAATACAGGGACGAGCATACGAGGCGTTAGTTAGGGCCACCAGACCTCTGCATAGAGAGAAAAGCAAGGCGGCATTACCTTCTCCGCATCGGCGCTCGCAAGTAGCTCGTGGAGCCGCGTCTCGATCGTCTTGGTGCTTGAGCTCACGTAGCTGTCCATCTCGCGTGGGTCGCTCGGCACGGCAAGCTGTAGGAGCGTGAGGATGCTGCCAAACGCTGGACGGTACACACCAACCGTGGATTGCAGCGACTGGACCGTGTGCTGCAGCTTGGCCTGGCTGTCTTGGAGCAACTGCTCTCGTCGCGTGCGGTCCTGGATCTCCGTATTGGGCGACAACATCATGCAAGGTTAAGGAAAAGCAACAATATCACACGAGGCATGGACAGAGATACATATACACAAAAGCTGGCGCGTGGAAAAAGGATATTCTTCAAAGGCTGTGGCGTTCAGCAAGAACTGTTGGTTTTCGCTCTGTTTACAAAAATTCACAATCACAGGATCGACGCATGTGAGACCTTTATCCAACCAAAGACACTCACATGCACACTCAGTAATATACAAACCTCAAGCTTTGCGATCAGCAGTTCCTTTTGCCGTCTCTCTTCCTGCTCCGCTTCTTCTTTAATAGCATAACATAACAACATACGTTAGTCATACCGCAATCCGTCAGATAATGCAGCAGATTAGCGCAGGCTGTACCTTGGGCTTGCTTTGTGGACGCAAGCTCTGCCTCGAGCAGATTGGATCGATCAGCCTCGGACGAGCTCGTCATTGCGCCAGCAGTCGCCGCCAGTGCGAGCACCAACGGGAATTCGCACGAGCTGTCACCTTCTCGGGCACTCGTCTTGGACAGATCCGAGCGCGAGATCGATCCACTCTCCGAGCCAAAGTACATGTTGCTCTTCTTCGATTGCTCCAGCTCCGTCGTCAATTCGGACACACGCGCTTCCAGTTCCTCGCATCGCTTTTGAAGAAGCTCGACATCCAGACCACCAATCATGCCGCCACCATTGCCGTTCAGCTTGCCGTCCAGCGAGCCCTGGCTGCCACCAAAGCCGCTATCGTGAAGACTGTCGGCGCCAAACTGGGGTTCCTCAATGGAAAAATTCTCGGCAGCAATCTCATCCAGAGCAGCTTGGTCATCGGAGGCGTTCGCATCATCCACATCTTCAATCAGCGGCAAGCTCTGATCAAATGGTCGCATGCGGAATTCGCAATGCGAGGGTTTTTCTGCAAGACCCGAGACAAAATCTCGAGGGAGATGCTGGCCAAAGCTCCGCAAAAACACTTCTCGATATTGCACCTAACGATAGCATCACCCACACAACAAGCAGGTCAATACCAGCAACATGGCATGAATGTATTAGCAATAACGCCAGCAACGCCGTCATACTTCTTCTTCGCGTAGCTGCGCCAGCTCTTCTGCCATCGACTGGATACGATCCGAAAACATCTGTCCGTACTTTAGTCGTCGTGCGATTTCCTTTAAGCAAGCCGCATACGATTCTAAGACACACACACCACGGCCAAGACGCTTTTGATAAACCAATCCGTCTAGCCAACAAGCCCATATCATCATCAGTCATACCTGGCAGCTTCTCGAGATGCTCCAGTTCGTTGAAATGCTTCTTTTGGGCAATTAGCGCTTCTTTGAGCATTGCGAGTGAGTTTTCAAAGTCGCGGATCTTGGACTGTGAGAGCGAGATCTGGCGCAAGTTCGCAGACACGAGGCCGTACAACGCGCTCTTAGCCGACGCGATCTTCGCCAGGCGTCCATTGATTTCGCCCGCAATCTTTTGCGCAGCTGGAAGCTGTGCCGCAAACAAAACATGCTCGAAAAGTAAGTGCATAAGGTAACATCACCACAGAAATCAATAACAAAACGTACCAGATCGTGCTGCTTTTGGTACAATTCATCGATGCCGCGGCACACTTCGAGCGCATTTGTGGACGCAAACATCGTCGCCGATGGGTTCACTTCGGCCGACGTCTGCGCAATCTTGTTCATGACGATGCCCAGATTCGCATTGAGCTTGTGGGTGATCTGGGCCTGCGACGCTGCGAGGTGCTTCATTTCCTGCAACTCCTGCAGCGCGTGTGTATACTCGCGTGCGCTTTTCTCCTGCGAGTTGACGATCGCGGTCACTTCACGACAGATCTCATCGTGCAACGACTGGAGACGTAGCACCTGTGTGCGCACATGGGCATGCGATTGCTCGCATTGTGCGGCCCATTCACGCTCGCGCTCGACGGGGATGCAATCGTACAGCGTCTTCCGTTCGTCTGTCGCCAATGCCGGGTGCAGCATCACGGTGGACAGCGCCGACAGATAGCTCTCGAAATTGGTCAGCAAGCGCACGTGCTTTTCGCTTGATGCCTCGAAATCGCTCCAAAAAGGCGTAAAGCGATTCGTCATAGAGCTGCAAGCACACGTATGCACATAGACATCACATCAGAGTTCTGCCGATATGGGTATGCACATGCGCATTTACTAGAGCGGCAGCACGTACACTTTAAAAATCTCGAGGTTTGCGATCGCGGCGCCAATCGCCTGTGATTGCACTTGCAGCTCGGACGTGCACGCCTCGCAGGCCTGGATGTTCGCATGCGCACCCTGTTCGAGCGCCTGACTTTGGTTTACTTGCAATTGGAAATGCGACTCGTAGTCCGCGAGCGCGCGCAATAATGGGCTTGAGGATTCACTCAGCAGACGGGATCCTTCCGACGCCGACACGGGCATTGATGGCACTATAATTCAATGTACATACAGACGCACAGAAACATCATGTAAGCGCCTGCATTAGACGAATCAAAGCCCATTCTCAGTGCAAAATGGTGCTTACGTTGGATATCGACAGGCCTCAATTGCGCATGTGGTGGCGGTGCCCCCGACGTCTCGCTGGAAAGCATGCGTCGGTCATATAGGAACACATTCTTATCGTCCTGCACCACATATTCAATCAATTTGCAACCCATCCGCACATCCACACACCCATTAGTTCTAGAAAACACGCATATGCATCTCTAAACATCGCGCAATCTCACGTACCGCTGGGAGTCCATAGTGCGCGATCGTTCGTCGCGGGTCCAGGCGCGCAAACGGCGGTCCGCCGAGCAAAATCTGGTCGGCGATCGGGATCGCGCTGTATTTCACCAGCTCTTCGCGCAATTCCTCCACCACAAGCCTGCGAAAAGAAAACGCGTCACCATATCCACACGCGTTAATACCACCACCACCAGCAGCACACTTGCATGTATATTTACACACAAGCAAGCGCGGTCAGAATGAGCCAAAGGAGAAAAGCGGCGAAACAACGTACTCGTTGCTGGCGAGCGCGACGCTGTAGACGGCGCCGTTGGTCGCGTTCCCGACGCGCACGAGCGTCGCACTCGTGCCGCCAACAGCACTGCCGCTACCGTACAAGTGTGGCGCGGCGCGTTTCTCCTCGTCCTCGCCGTCGAACTGCGGCATCTCGACTGGCGTTCTTCCTCGTGCTTCTTGAATCTGCGGCGCTTATTGTTGCTTCGACCTTGTCTATTGCTTACTTCATATGGCACGCGCCCGTGTGGAACAGAAAAAGTGGGTTGTACGGTCGATATTATATTTGAAAGGTTTTGCGAGAACAACAGCGAGCGCTGTTGCTAGATGAGAGTGATAGAAGAAGATTGAGTATAACAATAGGAAGTGACAAAGTGAAGGGTATGCTGGTTGCTGATAAAGGAGCTGGCAAACGCTTAGGAGAGATGAAGCAAGAATGCTGTTTGGCAGGATGCCTTGCTCAAAGGGACAAACAAACTGATAACAACAACAGCATACCAACATGCACCGTAAACGCCGTGCAGCATGGCGCGCTTGTTGTCGCCCAGCGCGCGCTCATTTAATGAGAAAGCGCACAGCGAATGGCAGCTGCAAATGCGCTGACAAGGACCCATTCGCACCCGCTGCCATGGTCCCAGAATGAGCCAATACGCGCGTCTCATTCAGTCACGAAATCTCGCTCGACTCGAGGTTCTTCCTCTCGAGCTGCCGATGTTTCTTCACTTTGCGCCACCACGTCTGGATCGTCGTCGCGTACGCGTTTTCCCACATGATCCGCAGAATCTCTTGCCGTTTCCGCTCCTCGAGTTGATCCTTCAGCGCGTGGAATCGCGAGCGGGCGAGTTTGGCGCGGTACGCGGCCTGAAGCTTCATCGCCGCGGCGGTTTTCTGCTGCAGCAGCCGCTGCACGCGCCTGTCAAATACGAGGAGGAAATGCGCGCGCTTGAAGAAATGCTGCATCATCTGCACCGCAGAGCCGTGCATTTTGGCTCGTGCTCGCGCGCGATGTAGCTTGGCGATCTGGTAGCGAACCCAACCTTGGATCACAATCGTCGCGTGGAAAGTTGCGAGACGATGATACCACGCGCGCAGAAGCCGTCTCTGAAGGCAGTAGCGCTTGATGCTCTGCGTGATCGTGCATGCCGCTCGGTGCTCTCGTATAAACTTTTGGAATTCGCATCGCCACACATGGGCACGGAATCCGCGCTGGATGACTCGACTCGCGTGCGTGTACATACGATGCCGTTGTCGCCGCGTCAGCATCTTTCGACAGTGGAAGCCTCGCCACAAGGACTGCAGTTGTGTCGCTGCATACTGCACGCGGTGCATTGACCGAATGCGCTTTGCGATGGGGACGCGCAGCCAACTTTGGATGGTCACGAGCGCCGCAAACGCCTCCATGTCCTGCTGCCCATTAATCACGTCTCGCCAGTGCTGCCATCTTTTCTGCAGCATCCCTTTCAATCCAGATCGCGACTTTTTCATGATCCACAGCGCGCATTTCCTGTTTCATACGAAAGCAATAATCAAGGATCAGTAATGAGCATGACTACGAGAAAGACATGTCGGATAAGCGCTACACGTACAATCGGCAAAACTTCGTCACGCATTCTTGGCAGCGATGCCACAAAAAGTGCTGCCGCCAAGTCTCAAACCCACGGCGCTGCCTTGCCTCACTCGACTTGATTAGGACTTCCTGTGGATAAGGCAAGAAGATAAGCTCGTAAGCTTCAGTTGCAAAATATCAGTAGGCTGAGTACAGAAGAGCAAGAGAGAACCCACCGCGAGCTTTCTGGAGGCAAAGTACTTTCGGATCGACGCAGACGATCTCGACTCTGTCAGTTCCTGAACGCAGTGGGTATGGACCCAGTTGCACGATCTTCGCACTAATAGCACCAGGAACAAGGCATTTTCCAACAATCTTGTCAACTCCCAGTGCTTGAATGCTGCTGTTGTCATGTACTACATCACTTACATATTTGGAGATGCTGCTCTTCGTGAGAATGTGCTTGACGTTGAGACTCTTCTCGGCAAATAACGAGCGTCTCCTTCTCTTGACTCGTTCTAAAATTCTCCGGAAGAGCTGTCTGCAAACGTACCCTGTCGGGACTTTGGAGTTTTGATCTGGTCTGCAAGACAGCGCTAGTCGACGCTCTTTTCTTCGCTTGGCATTCAGCAGGAGATGACGGAGACAGGGGAGCTAACCGTATCTTTTGTAGGCTACACACTCGCGGCACGTCATTTCGCTCAGTTGGTAGCAGCTTGAACGCGATTCCACGAACCCACACGTTGGTGCAGAGCATCTTGCACAAACATACACGATCACTGATCGTTGAACGCTCCCTGTGCAAAGATTCCATGGCCACTTCCAGCTCCATCAGCTGATCATACGTCAAACGGGCCTCTCGAAGCATGCTGGTGCTCTCCAACACGCTCAGGACATCTTCGTGAGTGAGGAGGAACAGAATATCCTGAGGAGACAACCTCCGTCCGCGAAACTTGTCCTCCCAGAGTGCTAAAATGTGCTGATCTTGCTCGCCGATAGCCAATTGCGTAGTTGAACATTCACGAATCTTGGCAGGAAAAGGAGTATCCTGAACCGAAGATGGAAAAACATTCCTCTCGATCGACTGAAGCATGGGCGAACTTGCAAGCCTCTTCCTTCTTATGCTTCCCTGAGAGCCAACCCCAGTGCTTAGAGTTTCGCGAGTTAAAGAGTCGAGTCGGCTTGGAGGAGTAACCAAACGATCCGCTCGGCGATATGTGCTTTGGTACGGGAAAACCTCATTCAGAACATCGTCCACAGACTTTACGACTCCATTCACAGCTTGCAGTCGTTCCACGCATGTCAGGTGTTGTGGCAATAAGTTTTTCGGAACATTTTTCTTCTTCATTCGTTGAAGAGCAACTGGCGATCGCGCATCCATTTCAGCTTTGGTTCAGCCTTCATTCCTCGCTCAGTCTTGACCTGCACATTTGCAATTGCTGATGCCGCCACAGTTCCTAGAATAGATAGCACTCAAGTTCCTTTTTCAGACTGGACTCAGATATCCTCGCGCACATGAAGTTCTTTCGCGGCCATGAACTCAATCAGTTCCTTGCACTCTTCCTCGCTCAAATAAGGTCGCAGTACTCGAATCCCATCCAGGTACAATGCCTTACTCCACGGACATTTCGCTAGCCCGCGGTAGAAAATCTTTCTCGCAGCATCAATTTTACCAAGCGCTACCTCAAAGCGCAAGCACAGACGCCAGCAAAGTGCGTTGCCCTGGGTACGAATCGAGTCGACCATTTCTTGGAACAGTCGACGAATCCGATCCACCCCGGTGGGGTTTGACCCCAACTTGTGAAACAGGCAGCAAGTTTGTATGTTCGTGTTTTCCGCGCTACCTTCATGCTGGTTTGTGCTCTTGATTGTCGAGCGCTCAAGGCGACAAAACTCGCACAGGAGAGCAAAAAGCCATTCAACCAGCACGGGGGAATCAAAGTGGCGTTGCCAATGTCGTTTCACTCGGTAAAAATACTGGCGAAGGCTCTGCGACATCGTATTACTGGTCTCGGCGTCAACGAACAGTCGAAGCAGCAGCGGATCGTACGGATACAACTCGACGGCTTTCCCGACAGCATGTCGCCAGTCCCTCGGCGCGACAATCGGAAATGAACTGCTGACTTGATGCTGTTGGATCAAATCCAGGTAGCACAGCTGGGACCATCGATTTTGTCGGAGTTGGCAGTAGTTCTTTGGACTCTCTTGATAAAGTTGTGCTTGAAATTCACGACTGGAAGCATCTAGCCCATAGACGGCATAGATAGCAAGACACAGGTTGTGGATGCAGAAGCTTGCACTTGGGGTGAAATCGTTCTCCACACCGCGCTCTTGCTGCTTTATACCCTGCTGAATAGCGATTTCCAGTTCTAGCCGATATTTTTCAATCAATTCAGCCTTCACTTCGTTCGTTAAGACGCTCTCTAGGTAGCTTGAAAATTTCTTCGGCTGCTTGCGAAACTGCTTCTCAAGTTTGTCCAACGAATCCCAATCTTGCTGCCAGATGCTCCACAAGACATAGAGCGCCTTTAGCTTCCTCAGGGCAACGTCATCCACTGTAGAAATTGTTGGTTTCTTCTCCTGCGTCCAGCATTCGTTGCGTATCCGGAGAAAAATCAAACGGTGAAATGCGCGATCCATGTGGGCACCACTTGGCACATGAAGCCCCAGCGATTGTAGCGTTTTATCACAGATGCGGTTCACTTGACGAAGATTGCCAGCTTTCAATTCCAGCTTTGCATAAGCAAGCATGAGTGCCAAGTCTGTTTTTGCTGACGTCGTATCGGCAGCTTCCACTTCACTTTCAATCAATTTCTGGCATACTTCGCGCGCATATTGAAGACAATCGTCTTTCTCCTCGGTAGCGGTGGCCACAAGTTGCGACTCAAATCCGATCCACACATACTTGAGCATGCGTTTTCTCTTCTCATCACGCTCCTTATCAAACCGACTCAAGCACTTCACAAACGCATTTCGGATAAACTCGACCTTGCTCGGGTCCATCAATGTGGTCTTGGCCACGGATACGTCATCAAGTAGCGCAGCTTCAAGCATCGTTCTTCGTTGCTGCGGAGAGAGGGAGAGCTCGTCACATGATGTCGGATCCATCGCAGCCAAAATAGGGGAGAGCAGGACCTCATATTCATCAAAAGCGTCCGCGTAAGCGTCGTTGATTTCATAATTTCTGCCCCAGCGCACCCCAGCGCACCCCAGCAAGTTGCAAACTAGTGTCCACGTTTTCGCGCTGGGAACCCGAAAGAGAAACGGTTCAATTTCTTCCGTCAAAACAGCACGGTCTGGCTGCTCATCGATCAAATCTTGATGAAGTGGATTCGTTGAGCGGAGAGGGACCCATTGGGTCATCTCTTTTGTTTCTTCTTCACAAAGCCATTGCATATATTCGTCCTCTTCGTCGACAGCATGATAATCGGCACGCTGATCGTGGAATCTGGCAACCGACTTGGCGACTGAAGCCATTTGTTTCTCCCTTTTCTTCTGTTCTGATTCTTGACGTGCGATCGAAGCATCTGAGCCACGAAGTTCGCAAAGAATCCTCTCGTACTCACTTGCATCATCGGTCTCGTCAATTTTAATGCGATATCCATGCACATTGCTGTATACGAGGTTTCCACCAAGGCTCGTTTCGTCTTCTCGCCAAAATTCATCAAGTCCATCGTCATCTTTGCCGCTTTCACCCAGACTTCGTCGCTGCTCATTTTGGCTTCCAAGGTGAAGATTTGACAGCGCCAGCAAGCTCTTCTGATGATCAGGATGGCGAATTGACTCAGAAGGATTAGTCTCCAGTACTGACGAGATATAGTTTTGTTGCACAGCTCTCGTAAACGCGTTCGACGAGGGCACATACGCATTGTTTAGAAATGAGGCAAACTTAGGATCATCACACGCATCACCGTA
Organism: Globisporangium ultimum DAOM BR144; assembly: GCA_000143045.1. NCBI lineage: Eukaryota > Oomycota > Peronosporomycetes > Pythiales > Pythiaceae > Globisporangium > Globisporangium ultimum. Next base: position 949,704 of record GL376567.1, read on the forward strand.
GCGTACTAGATCCTTGTTCCATGCGAGCGAGAACTCTTGCAGCATTCCAGCGTGATCCAGTTTGACCGAGTTCTCATTAAACGCAATCAGTGCCTGCAGCTGCGATATCGCTCGTTCGGAATAGCCAGCTCTCTGCTCCAAGCTGCACATTTGCATGTGGAAGTCCTGCAACAGGGTTACCAACTCTTGAGCTCGTTTCGAAGAAGCTGCGCTGGAGTTGTATGGGTCCAACGACGTCACAAGTAGAGAAGTGTGGTCAAAGATTTGAAATGACGACACTTTGGATGACGAGCTCTTGCTTGAAGTATCCGCTTCTTCTTCAAGCACCTTTTGGAACTCTTTACGCAGAATCGCAATGATGCGCGCATACACCTCGCGCAGCGAGGGGAGCGAGAAGCTCGCAAAGTTTTGCTGGCGCACGCGAAGCAACTTGTCCCACAAATCACGATTGGTCGGATCTTTCTCAATCATGTCTTCCAGCTGCTGTCGGATAGCATCGAAGTCGGCTTTAAAAGTGTTGCTATTGTGTACCGATCGAATGGTCAGGTTGAGTTTCACTCTTTGCAGCTCACGACACCCTGGATTCGCTTGAAGCGCCTTGTCGAGAATCGCAACTTGCTTTTCTAAGACCATCGCCATGGCCGCGGCGGAGTTTCTTCGATTCAGTCGCAGCGAGTGTTCTTGGAACGCGACGAAGTCCAACCACGTCGCTATTTCGTGCGGTTTTTTCTGAATCGATTCGTTAAACAACTTGTTGCGCGCAACGAGGTAATGCTCGACATTCGCGGTTTCCGTACGCAGCAGCGATAACTGCGGGTCATTTTGGGCATCATCCGCTATGCTGCCGACGACATCGGCTGCTCTGTTGTCATCGATCACGGGGTCCAGTGGGATAAACGCCAGTTCTGACGGCGGAGTAGCTTTGTTGCTGGCCTCGCGCTGCCGCGCCAGTCGCTTCTCGGAGTACGCAAGGTACAAGCGCGTCTGCCGCGCCGATTTCTCCATCTTCCGCGCGCTGGCGCCAAAATACCGCGAGCCGTCGACATCTTTGCTCACACCACCATTCACAGATAGCCTTTTCCCGTCAACTATCCACTTGCCAGTGAGAATGTTCCGTCGAGTCGCGAGGACATATAAAGGCCTTTCCTGCGCATACAGCGTGCCATAGAATCCATTCTCTTTGTCACCGGCGCAGTCAAACTCGAAAAGCTTCGAGCCATTTGCATCCAAGTTATCCGTTTGCTTTGCTGCTGCCATCCATACTTGCACCTCTTTCGGTGCGGACGCCATGACGACGGCGCGGCTGTTGCTGTCCGCGCCTTCACGCAGTCGCTTGGGCTTGTGCTCTCGACGATGGTGTCTGTGTCTTTCGCGATCGCGATCACTGGCATCGCTGCTATCGTTGCTGTCGCTTCTGTCATCGTCATCACTGTACTTTCGCCGTGACGACCTGTGTTTATGTTTGCTCTTCTTGTGGTGCTTCTTTGGGTGATGGCGAACAAGTTGCTTCCTGTCACTAATATCGTCGGAATCCTCTGCGCTGCTGCTGGCGCTGCCACAGTCGCGCCGTCGCTTGTGGCTCTTCCGTTTCTCACTCTCTTTCTTCCTCTTTTTGGATTTCTTGGACGGATCGCGCTTGCCGCGATACAGTTGCAGCGCGAGTGCAGATTGCTCATCGCCAGAATCGCGGGCGCGCGTCGCCTCCTGATGCCGGAAGCTCGTGCCGACTTGAAGCCAATCTACACACGCATGCGCACATACAAATACAGTCAGGTTAAGCCCATATGCCTTGTCACGTAGATGCCGCTGCTGTCGTTACCGTCGGCGTCGGCGTCCACGGACGCTTCCGGCTGCCGTGTCTTCCCTGCGGCAAACATCGTGTCCGCACTCAGCTTGCTTGTGTGTCTACAATTTATTGTTTGTGTCGATATGAACTTGAACGGGAGTAAGGCAATGTGTTAAATAACCTCACACAAGCTACAGTTACGGTCAATACAATGGGGACACCCACTATTTTACTAAATTTTGGTCAATAATTATTCCGAAAGCTAAAAGTTGGTCAAAATGGTCCAATTAAACAACGAACAATGCACATATAATCGGTTTCTCAATCCGAGCCGTTTTTGAAGAGACCCCACCCAGTACATGGTGAATCACAAGGTAATGGACACACAAGTAGCAAAACGAGTGTGGCTCTCTCATGCTGATTTATATACAGTTGTGTTTTGTATGTATAGGCAAGGTTGAATGCGCGAATGTACTGTTATCGAAATCAGCACAGCTTCCTCCGTAAGAATTGGGGGAGTTTGTGCAGAAGATGACATGCAACTCCTGCGTCTCCAGAAGACGTATTCAAATGGCAAGAAACCCCTCAGTGACCTCTCCTTTGGCTTGAAGCGTGGTGAATGCTTTGGGTTTCTGGGGATCAACGGCGCAGACAAGATCAAAACAATGAAAATCCCCACGGGCAACCTGCTTCCGACGTCTGGTACGGCAAAGCTGAATGGCTTCGACATTCTAACACAGCGTACTAGAGTACGTCAATCCATAGGCTACTCCCTTCAGTTTGATGCACTACTGGACTTGTTGACTGTGCGCGAGCATTTGGAGTTATATGGGCGACTGAAAGACTTTCACGCACAATTCCTCGAACAGGAAGCCGACCGATTACTGCACAAGTTGCAGTTGAAATCGTTTGAAGGCAAGCTCGCGGGAAGCTTGAGTGGCGGCAACAAGCGGCAACAAGCGGCAACAAGCGGCAACTGCGCGCCGGAATCGGAATACTCGGCAGCCCCGATCTGTTGCTTCTGGATGAGCCGTCGACAGGGATGGATCCGCATTCTCGTCGATTCATGTGGAACGTGATCCTAGAGGTCACGGTGCGATCAAAGCAGACGACAATGATGCTCACGACCCATTCGATGAAAGAGTGTGAGGCACTGTGCAGCAGAGCTGGAATCGTGGTCGGAGGTCGACTGCGCTGCTTTGACAGCATCCCGCATTTGAAAACACGGTTTGGGGAAGGATTTTTGCGGGAGTGCAAACTGGACGCACCTGACGTTGACACAATTGTGAGTTTCCTTGCCAACATTCGCGCTGAACAAGAGGTTGATTTAACCTTTTCTTGTTCACAACTCCCCGGTATTTGTGCAGCGCTCGGCAAACTGGACCGCGAGAAGTGGGTCTTTGAGATGATCACCCGACAGGCTCTCTTTTGCGGCTACAGACAGAAAAGAACGGCGGAGCGCTGAATGGGATCGAGTTTTGTGGATGGTGGCTGCTTGAAGATTGTGTGGAGTAACTCACCTTATACCTTCAGACCCACTTTGGAGTGGACTGCACGGCTTTACTTGAGCGCCAGGCGGACTTTTGTCGATTCAAGTTGACGAAGCGAGCCGCCTCGACCGAGGATCTCGTGTATGCAGCAGAGCTGGTCGGGTCGAGTGAAGCTGCTTCTTTGAGTCTATCACGTGTGTTTCAACTCGCGGAGAGCGCAAAGAGCTCGTTGCACTTGAAGGAGTACAGCGTGTCCGAGACAAGTCTGGAGCAGATCTTCAACGCATTTGCGGGGCAGCAGGAAGAAGAAACGCGCGTCGCCAAGGGGATCTGGTCCAGCGCACCAGCGACGTAAGCTTCTACCGGAGTGGGAGGCTGTTTTGCACGTAGGCAGCAGTCTCTGTCGGTGAGCACGACCACTTGCTTTCGGCGGACATGGCTACATTTTTCTCAATGCGACTATAGAAAAAATCTATTCATAGTTTTATTTCGTCTCTTACAGTACTACCTTTGTTTCTAATAAATACAGTGAACCTTCCAAATAACTTGTTGCCACGAACCTTTCCAATGTGTCCACTTCTTCCATCAGCAACAATGAACTCCATACACAAATTTATACAGTAATCTTATTAAATTCTTCTCGATAATAACAATTATATAACATCATGTTTAAAATACTGTGATGTTTATACGTTTCATAAAGAGAGGGAGGTGTCCATGCACATCTGCGATTTCTTTCATGCAAACGCAGACGAACGCGTGGGAAAAGCAAGCACCAAGCGCGACCAGCGCTCTCTCTCTCTCTGCGTGAGGGGAAAACGAAGAAGTAGCATGACGGCGGACGGGGCGAAGGCGGGCATACGCGTGTGCGCGCGCTTTCGGCCGCAGAACAAGCTTGAGGTGAAGCAGCAGGCGGTCGAGTGCGTGCGCGTGGACGACGGCAACACGCGCGTGCAGATCGAGCACTTGGGGCGCTCGGGCGAGGCGCTGACGTTCACGTTCGACCAGGTGTTCGGCACCAAGTCGACGCAGGCCGAGGTGTACACGGCGACGGCCAAGCCGCTCGTCGAGTCCGCGCTGCGCGGTTACAACTGCACGTGCTTTGTGTACGGCCAGACGGGCACTGGCAAGACATTCTCGATGGAGGGCGTGCCGGGTGACGCTGAGTACGCCGGCATCATCCCGCGCGTCATGGACGACGTCTTCGACGGCATCCAGAACATGCAGGCTGATCTCGAGTTCCTCGTGCGCGTGTCGTATATTGAGATCTACTTGGAGAAGATCCGCGATCTGCTGGAGCCAAGTTCCAACAACCTGAGCGTCCGCGAGAGCCGCGAGCGCGGCGTGTGGATCGCCGGCGCGACCGAGGTCTGCTGTGCGTCGGCAGACGAGATGATGGGCGTCATGCGCCGCGGCGGCGCTAACCGCGTGATCTCGTCCACGCGCATGAACAACGACTCGAGCCGCAGTCACTCGGTGTTCATCATCACGATCGAGCAACGCAACGTTGCGACGGGCTCGACACGCAGTGGGAAACTGTTCCTCGTCGATCTTGCGGGCTCCGAGAAAGTCGGCAAGACCCACGCCAAGGGCCAGACGCTCAAGGAGGCGCAGCACATCAACAAGTCGCTGAGTGCGCTGGGAAGTGTCATGAACGCGCTCACGAGCGGGGCGCAGTCGAGTGCGCACATCCCGTACCGCGACTCCAAGTTGACGCGCTTGCTGCAGGATTCACTCGGTGGTAACTCTGAGACGACGCTGCTGGTTTGTGGGAGTTGCAGCAGTTACAACAGCGAAGAAACGATCTCGACGCTGCGGTTCGGCACGCGCGCCAAGAACATCAAGAACAAGCCCAAGGTGAACGAAGAGAAGACTGTGGCTGAGTATAAGATGCTCGTGGCCGAAAAGGACAAGCAAATCGCTGCCCTGGAAGTCCAGCTCCAGCAGCTTGCGGCAAGTACGGAAGGAGCTGCTGCTACTCCCACTGCTCCGACAGTAGAAGACGCAGAGAAAATGCAGAAATTGCTCGACAAGATTGAACAACTAGAAGACGAGCAGGCAACCAAGGCTGTCGAGATCGCTACTTTGGAAGAGCGCTGCAGTGAGTTAGAAGCGGCATTCAAAGTTACAGAGCGCAAGGAGATCGAGATGGCGTCGACAAAGAACCAGAACGACGAGTTTGTGCACAAGATCGCGTTCCTGGAGAGCGAACTCGCTGCGAAAACAAAAGAGTGCGAGGATCTCAGCACAATGCTTGAGAAGCGCCGAGCCAAGAAGCCAAGCGCTGCTGCTGATAAAGCGTCAGATGCAACGACTTCGCCGTCAATACCTGCAACAATCGCAGAAGATAGTGCGGTTTCTGTGCCAGAGAATTCCCAACAAGACGATGCTACTGTAGCGCCTGCTTTGAATGAAGAGTCAGTCGTCGACCGCCGCCGTGCAGACAGCGCATTGCTCGACAATGAGCTTTTGAGACAGCAGCTCAATGCGCGCGCGCACGAACTGAGTCTCAGCTCTGAGCGAATCGATCAACTGGCGGAAGAATTGGTCAATTGCCGCAATTTCTACGAAGACCAGGTGTTTGCATTGCAGGAGAGACTGCGCGAGTATGCTGACCACGTGCGTGCTTTAATGGAGGTCTCGGAGAATGAAGACAAGACGAAGACAAGCCAGCAGCTCGACAATTTGCTGCATCATGCCAAGACGTTGCGCGCTGTTCGAGGAGGTGGTGGTGTCGCAGCTCATGAAAAACCACCAGCAATCCCAGAAGACGTTGCGTCGACGGCGCCACCGCTTCAGCAACGCGCGCGCATCGTGAGTTCGGCGAATTCGCCGGACGGATGGCTTGTGGACGACGAGGTCTTCCCCATTGCACCCATCGACATGGAGTCTCCAGTGGTAAAGCGGTTGATTGCGAATATGCCCGAGAAAGGTCGCGAGAAGCTGTCCAAGTGGCTCGTGTTCGTGCTTGAAGGTCGCGACATTCGTTCCAACTTCCACCCAGAGATCTCGGTTGAAGGGATTAACGAAAACCTCAATCGCGACATGCGCAAGCTGATCGTGCCACTGCTGAAGAACCGTCGCGATCTCAACGTCCAGTCGTTTGTGCGCACGCGGTTTGTGCGCGTCACGGATCTCAAGATCACACTGGTCCACAAACACCAAGACACGGTCCATGTGGACGCTGCGGACGCAGGAGACGACGGTGACCATGACGGAGCAGACGCAGGCAAGACGCGATCGGGCTCCAACGCTCCGGCGGCTGGAAAAATAGTCTGGGCCAGAGACCACGTGTTTTACGGGCCAAAGAGCGATCCGTCGAGTCCGTCGGTGCTGCATGGGGAACGCGTGCTTTTGCCGTCAAAGGACCGCTTCACGTCGGAACCTGTGGACCTGAGCGCGAGTGTGTCCGATTCAAAGACGATGCTGGACGTGAACCCACCGTCGTCGTCCAGCTCGACCGCACCTTCGTCCTCATCGGGCGCGCCAAGTTCAGGTGGAGTGTTTGGTCGACTGCGCTCCAAGACGAACGTCGGGGCCATGTTTGGTGACGTGAAAAACATCATCTCGGCGCGGTACCACAAGCACCACATCCACGAAGACACGCTCTGCGATGGCTGCGGTATGAGTCCGATCGTTGGCGGACGCTGGAAATGCAACACATGCGAGAACTTTGAGCTTTGCGACAATTGCTACGGCGGAGGCGTCCACGGGTACGAAGTGAGCAATGAGATGTGCCGCCGCATCGAGCACACCGCGGTGCACAAGCATCGGCTGCTGGCGGACTACCCGGAGCTCTTTGAGCTGTTCCGGCGTCACATTTGCCACGACGATGTAATCCAATTCCGGCGCGTGGTCGATTGGCTCGTCGACATGGTCTCGGGCACCCACGTCGCAAGCATCCACCGCAAGATCATTGTCAAGACAGGATTGCATCCTGAGATCCGCGCTCGTCTCGTCGCGCAGCTCGGTGCTCTAGCGAGCGAACGACCAGACATCGTGCTGAAAACAGAGTGGTTTGTCGAGAAGACCACCGAGGACGAGCTAGAAGAAGCGGAGGAAGGAGAGGATACCGAGAGCACGCACAGCGAGCGATCGGCTCTGAAACGTGGCTCAAGCGCCTCTTCTTCGGAAGCGAATGCGAGCTTAGCAGCGTCAGCAACAGACGAAGTGCAACTCGAGACGCTGCGAATGTACGTCACCGATGCAACGATCGAGGAAACGGTCGAGGCCGTGCGTAAGATCTCGTTCTCGGATCTCCTGGAGCCAGCGCCAGTGGCACAGAACCGACGCACGGCATCGACAGCGTCGACGGGCAGTGCAGGAGCTCCAGCGATCAAGTCGGTCACATCAGTCGAGTTTTAGTCTTCTTGGTAGGCAAAAATTGGTAATGTGTGTGTATGTATCTACGTGTGCGCTTGATGGTATGCGTTCGTTGAAATGGTGTTTAGGATATGTATGGTGATCTTAACAGAGAGTGCAAAACAGAGTTGAAATGCCAGCAAACACGAAATACAGATAGATTTTTTGAAAAAACACAAGTCAAAGCCCACTGATTGCTGGTTGACGCCTCTTGTCTCTGGCGCTTGGCTTGAGTCTTGAGCTTCTTGTTCGCTTATCTGTGGAAGCGCGAGACAAACTCCCGTTGCGGCTGCGAGAGCCCCCAGGCGGGTCCGCCCTTCACAATCAGGCGCTTGATGAGCTCCACATTGGCCTGTTCGCTGGTGAGCTGCTCCCACACGGCGTACTTGGCTTCTTCGTCCTTGGCCGCGTTCGCGAGCGCGTCCCACTTCTCCATGAGCTGCGCGAGTTGCCCCAGGTCTTCGGCTTCGACGCGCGAGCCCGGGATGAACTCGGCCGCGAGGTCCGAGCGCGACTTGATGGAGCCGTAGAAGCCGCCCTGGCCGACGCTCGGGTGGCCGCCCGAGTATGTCGTCGAGTCGTTCGACACGTTGGAGACGTCCGAGAAGCAGCGCGCTGCGGCGGCACTGCGGCTGGCGAGAGACGCGGTGGCCGAGCGCTTGAGCTGGTGGCGGAGCGAGAGGCGAGCGGCGGCGTGCATGGTGCTTGGTGCTGGTGGTGCTGCGAAGTAAGAGCAATGGTAGGAAGGGGGGAGCGCTTCTTGTAGTAACGTTAGCGCAATCGCGGATCAGAGTGATGGTCGGTTGGACTTCGATGTGGTGTGCGCCACATACAGTTAAGAACATTAGATACATTCGCGCGACATTGGTTTAAAAGAGTTTGACAGTCGTCTACCGTTGCTTCAATGACCCAATGACCCAATGACCCAGTATAAAATATTTCGAAGTTGACCCAGTGAATGCCCCACTTCATGCGACGTACTTCGTGTCTCTACACCAACAACAGCTCCGCTAAAGTACGTAGTAAAACTGCCTGCTGACTCCTCACTTTATCTAACTCTATAATATTCGTGAAACCTTCATCACAAGCCAATAATACTATCTAAAACGGATTAGCAAGTTTCGTAAACTACATTAATCATTCAAAACAACTCTACAAATCCAATAATACTTTATGATTTTGCAACCCATTGTCCATCAGGGTCGGTACTCAAAAGCACCGAACACTTTTGCAACGCAATGAGATCGCCTCCCATTGGCTCGCACGCGTGTGCACGGGGCATCCTCCCCGCATTATCGAATCTGCGCGTGAGCCCCAAGCCAGAGCCGAAGGAGAAAAGGACTCGCGCAGATGGCGAAGAAGGTGACCAGCAACGCGGACGAATGCGCCGCAGCAGCTGCCGTGAAGGAGGTACCTGCGGCCCCCGCGGCGGTGGCTCCTGCCGCGAAGCCCCAGAAGAAGAGCGAGAGTTCGTCGCCGTCGCTGCTGTTCATCGTGGTGCCGCTCCTCGTGGCGCTCATCGGCGGCACGTGGACGACGCTCGCACCAACTAGCGGAGACGCCATTGACGCCATCCGCGAGCTCAGCAACGCCGTGGATCACAATGTGTCGTCCCCCGTCAGCGACGAATCGGCTGTCCAGAAATTGGTGAATGCGGTCGTGAAAAACAAATATGAGAGCGAGCTCGTGCACATCGACACGCAAAAACTGTTGACGCCGACGCCCGATGCGAAGTGCCCCGAGTTTGCGGCGCAGGGCGACTTGGCGCATGTAGAGACGGTCATGGGCAACGCCGCGACGTTGAAGCAGGAGCAACGCGTGTTCCTGATGCTCAACGGACAAAACGAGGGCATCTCTGTGAACTGGAACACTGACTCCAAGTGTTTGCATGAACTCGCGACGTTTGCGGCGCAGACACTTGGCATGGACGTCGATATCCTTGCGAACGGCGTGAAGCTCATGAGCCAGGACGGTCTTCCGGTCACAAGTGTGAAAGAACTTGATCAGCTGCGCATCGCGCACGTGCTCTTTGACGGCCAGATCTGGGTGTGGCCGGGCATCAAGGTCGGCCACAAATTTATGATCGAAAACTACAAGATCATGACTGCGTCGTTGCACCCCAAGGTATTTACGGTCGAAGGATTCTTCACGCAGGAGGAAGCCGATTCGATTATGAAGCAGGGCATCGACCGCTTGTCGCGCTCGCCCGTCGACTCGCCTGACGCGGTGGATGGCTACCACTCGGATCGCACGAGTTACACAGCATTCTTGAACGACAACCAGTTCACGCGCGATTTCCGCATGCGCACAGCGAAATTGACGCGGCTGCCGTCGCCGAGTTTCGTTGAGCGCATGCAGTTGGTGCGCTACGAGACGGGTCAGTTTTTCCGTAAGCACGAAGACTACTTTGACTCGAAGCAGTTTATCCCAAAGAAAGAGCTCGCGAGTCAAGAGTACGAAGCGTGGACGAAATGGGCAAGTGCCAAGATCCAGGAGCTCAGTGCGACCCACGACATCCCGGAGCAATTCCGCGAAGGCGGTGCGTTTTATCCGCAATTCGAAGACCAGATGACGTTCCAGCACTCGCTTCTGCAAGCGTTCATCGAAGACGTCGATCCGCTCGATTTCTTTGTGGAGCACGCCGATGTCGAATGGGGCAAGTGGATCAAGGAAAACTTGGCGAACAAGGCGAACGATATCATCGGTCCATTGATGAAGGACAAAGGATACATGCTGCCGTACATGATCAAGGCGTGGGAAGCGCGCATTGGCCTCCCTGAGTTCCACTACAAGATCCCAAAGCGCCCACTGAATGGTGTGACGCACTACTTTCGCTGGATCCGCTGGGCTAAAGAGCGTACGCAGGATTTGCTCGACACGAATCCGAGTGCGATCCCTGCGGCCTTCCGTCCTGAAGGACCAGACTACCCAACGTACCACATTCGCTTCCAGAACCGTTTGGCCAAGTACATTCTAGAGGACAACACGCAGGAAGAACTCGCAGAGATCTTCACGCCTGAATGGGCTGAATGGTTGGTCAAAAACCAGAACGCCAAGGATGTCCTCATTGAAGCACTTCGCGCAACGACCAAGGTCTTTGATCTGATTGTGAAGTCGTGGACCAAGCGCGCAGGAGAAGCCTTTGCGTACAAGTAAGTTCTTGCATCGTTTGTTTTGTTATTGTGGGGTATAGCTCACACGTGTGTCCATACTGTATGTGACCTGTAGGACCCCAAAACATCTTCACCACTTCGAGCCAAACCGCTTCGTGACGGTGTTCTTGTACCTGAACGATTGCCCTGAAGGCGGCGAGACCGTGTTCCCGTACTCGAAAGAGCGTATGGTGACAGGCATCAAGCGTGAAGGAATGGACGAGTGCTCGGAGGGGTTGGCAGTGCCACCAACGAAGCTGTTTGCGTCGATGTTCTACTCACAGACCCCAATGAACGACGTTGATCCTGCGAGCCTACACGGCGGCTGCCCTCCCCACCAAGGCGTGAAGTGTACGTACTTCACCCACATCATATCTGTTTGTACAGAGCCATGGTTCCTGACATCAATGGTGTTTTTTGTGGCGCATGTGATTGTGTAGATGGCGCAAACTCGTTCGCCTGGAATGCGGATGCTGACGAAGGCGCGAACGCCTGGGATCTCGGCTCGGATCTGAAACTCGACCCGCACGCCGAAGATGATGATGACGAGGACGAGTAAGAAGTGACTGGGGAAGCTCAACACACACGAAAAGAGGAGAAGAACAAAGGCTCCTTGTATATGATCTGCCTAAAAGATGCTACGTGCATGCCATGATGTCCAGTCCGTTGTAAACTCATGATCAGGCGATTTTTGCCTTTCCCCTTTGTGTCCTCTTGCTTTTGACACGCGGCGTAAAAAACGGCCAGTGCCCCGGTCATACAGTACCCAGCTGCAGCAAACCAAGTGTCTTCTTTCAGTTGACTTTGACTTTTCCACAGACGAAAGAGCTTTGGGTGCCCCCATGTGCACGAATGGTGGGGCGTGGGGCAACGAGAGCTCTGTGTCCTATGTTCAGTGCATGTTCACTTGTGGTGACCAGATCCTACCCACATGCATGCATGTCCACAATCTTTCTTTTCCATGTGTCTTCCCGCCGTCTGCAATTGCTTCTGTAGCACAGTGACTCGTGTCTCAGGCGCTGGCACCACATGCAGTAGACATGCATGGTACTATATCCACCACTGGCAGCTGCTCTTTCTGCGATGGTGGGTTGCGTGGCGGTCCAAGGACAGGATCGGTGATGATTCAGCTTGGCGTGGGTTCACTCAGCAGCGGCTTCTGTTGCATGGTGCATACGGCAGCGTGAATACCACAGGCCGCTTTCCTCGTGCCCACGGGTTTAGAGCAGCTTCACATCGAGCCACACGATGGCTACAGCCGTCGTACGGATATTATGTAGCTCGTAATTCTGCAACTTTTGTGACCAAAGATACGCACAGACGGCTGCTGCTCATCGAACTGACGTCACCACAGACCGATATATTGACAATTACTGTTCCAGCCCCCAGAAAGCCATCGTCCTAGGCGAAGACACCTTCAAGCACCGAGTCAAAATGCCTAGCATCACCCTATCATACACAAGAAGCAGGCACCAAGCGCCAAAGGTTTATCCTTAATACTTTAGCGTGTTTCGTCTCACTCTTTTAATGCCGCCGAGGCGCCGGCATCGTGACGAATATTGTCAAAGCCAGCTACTTCAACTTTAGTCACAGTCTCATATTAATATTCCCTTGTAATTAATCACAGAAACGCTTTCTCCTCCCTCTCGTGAACACTACGATGATGCCGCGACGGTCGTACTGCGCTCGTACATCCGTTTGTGTGGCGGTGGCGGTGCCTCCGTCCGGCTCCGCTTTTCCAAACCCAAGCACCAACATCCAAGCAAAAGTCGTCAACTTCATTCATACCCAGCTCTTCATCTCGTCCGAGCTGTCCCCGGCCTCGCCATCTCGTCCCAAAAGCCGCAGATGGGTCGAGCAGAAGCCGTTGCGGCGACATGGTCGCGTGCAGTTCAAAATGCCACATCGCTTACCGCCTCCGTGGTGAGCGCAGAGACCCCCGCCGCGGTCATTGCGTCGGCAGCCGCTCACTTCACAGAACCGGGAGCCGCCGTGGAGCGCGCAAAAATCGCCGCGCTGTGTCCCCTTGTCGCAACCTTCAGCCGCACAGCGCTTACCGCCGCCATGGGACCGACAGAACCCGCCGCCCTGAGAGCTCTTGTCGCAGCCTTCGACTTGACATCTCGGTCCACCGCCGTGTGCCTTGCACAGCGAGTGCGTCTGTGCTGCCTTGTTGCATCCCTGGGCGCGACACCGCTTGCCGCCACCGTGTTTGATGCACATGTTGCCACCCTGACTGCTCTTCTCGCATCCTTCGACGATGCAGCGCCGTCCACCGCCATGTGCGATGCACAGCCCCTGGGATCGCGCGCGCTTACCGCAATTCGGCTGGATGCATAATCGTCGAATGCGCTTAGGCTTCTTCTTGGTGACCGCCTGGCCCAGCGAGCCCCTAGGGGTCGTCGCCGCCTGCAACTGCGATCGTTGCTGCAGCGATGATATGGGGTATCGATCGTACGGCGAGCCATGTGGGGACATGGAGGACGCCGACGAGTCGGAAAACGACTCGGAGACATCGGGCGTTTGTTGCTGTTGTCTCCCAAACTTGGACTCGGTGCCATACCGATAGTCACCGGCCTCGTCCTCGTCTTCTTCCGAGTACTGGTTCAGTTCGCTGTTGATGTGGGTCAGTGAGGACACGAGGAACTCCAGCGAGTTGTCGTCGAGCGGCTCGAAATTCGCGACGTCCATCATGGGCTGGAAGATCGTTTCAACTGCCTCCTGGTCGACTGCGAACTGATTATTTAACGCAAGCGACCGAGGTGTAAACCCCGTGCTATCCACCATCGGCGCTTGAAGTGCTGGAGCACTGTATAGCGTGTTTATTCCTGAAGCCTGAAACAGCACGGTTCCTCCTCTGTCTCCAGTCTTTCCAAACAGTTGAGCAGAAGAACCACCTGCCGTTGGGAAGCTCTCAAAGTTGCGTCCTGTCTTGTTGGCACTGCTGTTCTCCTGAGGTGGAAGCTCCATGACGGGATAGAGTACATTGCTGTCGCCTGTCATCCCTGGTACCTTGGTGTTGGCCTGCTGCTGGTTGCCAAACAGGAACGGCTGCGTCGTCGCTGCCTGTTGCTGGCATCGCCATCGGTTCGACGGATCTGAGGCCGTCGTCTGAGGTTGAGGCTGCTGTTGCTGTGGAGCCCAGGTTACCGGCAACATCCCGGTCATATCCATGTCATTGTTGCCCACTGGAGCCCTACGTGTCGTCATCGACACGCCGCATGCCGCGAGGTCTAGGTACGGCGCGTTGTTCGACAGAAACACATTCCCACCATTGCGTTGCTGCTGCAGAAGCTGGAACTCGAGCTGCAGTTGCTGCTGCTGCTCTTGCTGAAGCCGTTGCTGCTGCAGGAGGTACGCCTGCGGCACATACAACCCAGCATTCTGCATCTGGGTGGTGATTGACTCCACTTGGGCACAGGACGTAGGACCACCGTTCCCACCACCACCTTGATCTGGGTAGCTTCTCTGTAGGGGAGCCATTGCGTTGTCCCTGTCGTCGTTGGCCATTCGCCTGATGTGTTGTTTTATTTTAATGCCACTTGGCCCGAGAGCTCAAGTGGCAAAGCAATAAATAAAAGCTTAATCTAGATGCCTGTTGAGCACGCACGCGTGACTCGTTGCTTGTCTCCTGTTGCAAAGCCAAGCGCGTGCGTCTAGGAGGGTGGTGGTATACGACCCAATTTTTTTATACGAAACGCGACTGGTCCAGTAGGGTACTGCCCGGTGTATCAACTCGGGACGACGGGCGGCCGCCTGCTCTCCACTTGACGCGCTTTTCTCTTTCGCCCCCACCCGACAAGACAAGTGAGGATTTGTTTCTAGTTATGCCAAAAGTGCCTGGATGCACCGCGTTTCTCTGTGCAAATTGCAGTCGGACGCCATGCGGAGGACGGACGGCGGTCAGCGCGCAGCATACAAAATCCAGTAGAGAGTGGACGGGGTGAAGAAGACCGATGGGCTTGCTTTCTCGCATACGGGTTATCGTGATTCTCTTCAGCCTCGCGAGGTGGTTGATTGGTTGCGAACTTTTAGCCCCCGAGTTGTTGTAAACACGAGTTTCTCGACAGGCAAGCGAGTCGAATTGAGAGCGGAGCCCGGGGAATTAACGAGGCGGGGGGCTAAAAATCCACGAGTGTCGTGAAAGCAAAACAAAACAGTCCACTCAGGGAAAACGTGAGGGACATGGACAAGCAGAGCTGGGTGTGCTGCTGTTCTATGTGACGGCATGCCGCAAACCGAAGCGTATCAGGTCTCGCAGGTTGCCCGTGGCTTTAACTCGCGGTGGAGCGTCCCAGATGCCCCACCCCCAAGAGCTCCAAAATAAAAACAAACTTGCCCCACGCGTTTCATTTTCTCAAGCCAAGCACGAATTTCTTTCGTTGGCATCACGGCACACGTGATGCTGACGAAATAAATCCGTGCTCTGTTTATTGCAAAACCCGCTGTTGAAGAACAAGGAGGCGTGAGAATGAAGCGCAAGCCCCGACGTAGCCATCTGGGACCGACCGAGTTGCTTTTTTTGACGGCGCCTAGGGCGGCGACATCTGACCACTCGTATCCTTTGCTCATAATGGCATCATGGCGATATGCACAAAGCCCTTTGGCAATGCGTTTCATTGCGTCTAAGCCCGCGAGCATACCCAGATGGTCCCACAAAGAAACACGGATCGTCTTCAATGGTGCATAAAATTTCAGAGGATCGCGTGACAATACGGAACGGAACGCGCTCCTCTGGGATAAGACAACCACGGGCTTTGCTCCTTTCTCCGTTTTTCTCCCCTGTTTTCTCTCGCTTTCTCTCGCTTTCAGCGCGCACATGGCGGCAGGTTAATGGGGCTGAAAGCACTCGAGTGTGACGTGGGCTTCGTCCAATCTTTCGTGTTGTTTAATCAGTCGAGGAGCAGTCCGTTATTATTTCTGAGATGCGTCCACTGATGACCACGACCGTCGCATGTGTCCATCTGACGTGGTCGTCGTCGGTGACCATGCGGATCCTTCCAGATGGATGGATATGGAGCAGTTGCCAGATGCGCGCGCAGAAATACGCGCTGGGTCTGTTTAATGCGCCTGCGCCATGTTGCGAGGGTACGTATGCGCGCGGCAATACTGCCTGCGCTCTCTCTCTCTCTCGCTCTCTATTTTTTTTATTTTTGTTTGACATGGCGGCATAAATATGAACGGGACGCGGCGAGTCTTTTACAAGCCACCCAAATTTTTAACATGATGCTGACACTGTTCCAGTTCCATAGAATGGAATGTTTTCCCCAAGTGTCGTACGCGTCGAATAGAAAATCTAGAACTTTCTGCTGCTGTCACCACACAAAGAACCGCGTTGTCCAACAGGCAATGGCGACACAAACGCCAAGAACGCAATATAAGAACAGAAATGCGACGGAGACGCGCGGGCAGCTGGACGTGGCGCGTGCATTCGCATGCCCATGCAAAGGCGCTTCCTTCCCTTCCCGCAGAGCTGAACGAGAGCGCTAGAGAGCAGAGGCGGAGTTACGAGCGATTGGCGAATTTCGGAAAATGGAGAAGCAAAATGGGGAAGCAATGAGCAACGAATTGAATATGCGGGAGTGAATGCGGCATCCCCACCGAAAGGCGATTGGTGACTGACTCATAGTGTGTGTGTGCGGATGTCGGCCGTCAAACGAACCAGTGAACACGTGGCGGTACTCGCGGTGTCAAGCAAGAAAGCCAAACTCCATAGCGGTAATGGCCCCAAGCAAAGCAGCGTGACGCTGGGATTTTCATATGCTGGCTGCGTATGTCAGGTGAGTCATGTTCGTCGCATGAATTAACGCGCGTGCGTATGTGTGAATGGAGTCTCTACTGTTATTCAGGCGCGACATTTGAAGCGAGAGAAAAAAATATGCTTTTGCAAGACCCTACGGGTATGGAGATGCATTTTGTTTTAATGAGCAGTCGCGATACGGAACGTGTCGGATGTGGGAGCAGATCACGGCAAAGACACAAAATGCGATGCGCTACGTCCATTCATGCATCGGGAAGGTAAGGGAGCAAAAATTGTATGGGAGGAGCAAACGAAGCTTTCTTTTTTATTTGGGTATTGACTATGTTTTATGCAATCCGCCATGCTTATTACTATTACCCAGGCATCCTCCCCGAATACCGAATATGGAAAACGCGTGCGCAGATCCAGCGAGTCAATATTGCGAGTTCAAAATTGCAACATTAACTCATTTTTGCTGATTTTCTTTTAAGTCGATTCTTTTTTAAAAAATAATGGAGGTGATATTGAGGAGCCAAACATGGCAAATCTGAAGAAGAACAAAGTCAACACCACCTCAAGTGTTCCAATGAGGAGAACATTCCAGGCACGACCGTAGAGTTTGCAGTGGTGGTTCGACTATTTGGGGATCCAACTTTGTTGCTGATTCGTTTCTTAGTATTCGACCTTCCACCAATTCTCGATGACCAGCAGAGCAGCGTGGTAAGGCGGTGCTGGAACGAAAAGCCTCCATAATCGCCCGAGAGCGCGCTTCCAGCGATTACGACAGCACCGAGTTCTCTCGGTAATCGCACACAATGAGAACGAACCAAACAGAGGTATTTTCGGTCCTGGAGAAAGAGGTATGTCAGGCTCTAATGAGGTGGAGTGCATGCTGTTGTTCATCATTTCTGTAGCCTACCTGCCAGCCGTTCTTAGAGCGAGGACGTGGTGAATTTATGTTCGAAATGATGCATTCTTAAGGACATTCCACGATTCAAGACGCTACATAGCTAGGGAGGATACTGGCCGTCGAAGGAAGACTTCAAGAAAATAATTGACGAACAGCGAAATTTTGACAGTACATGGTGAAGTGATGATGATCTCGAAGCATTCACCCCAGGTGTCAGCCAACCGTCCACTCTTGCAGTTTGCACTGATCTGCTTGTCATGACTTCACATCACGAAAAGAATCACGGTCAAGCATAGCCAGAGCAGGGGAGAAGCGCTGATGGCGCCGGTCTCTTTCGCGGACCAGCGGCGTCCTCGCGCGATGAAGCGCGTGTGTATCACAATCTGCTGTGCACTGCTTTAGAGACAAGTATGAACTTTGGAGCATGTGGAGGCATCCAAATACACTGGGCTCTCAAGGAGGAGCACTGCTGTCTGGCCATATCATATGGCTTCTTCTCCTGTGCATCTGAGACCGACAGGTATGCGATACAACTGGTAGTAGAATAATGCCTGTCGTCAGTCAAATGAAGACGCGTGCGTTTAAGTGCTGTAGACCAGTTGTGGACCGGCTAAATGGCAAGTTGGGTCAACTTTACACGTGCAGATTAATCGTGTAGGCGTTGGCCTTCCCCCGTTTCCAGAATTCCGCTGGTATTATCGACTGCATCTGAGCAGTTGGCAGACATCATCGGTTTCGTGAGGCCCCATCCGTCCTATTTATCTTCAGTCCAGCATGCGATGAGGGATGCACTGCACAGACGCCAGTACCATCCGGATTTCCATTACGCGTCGTCGGAAATCTCGCCGCAGCATGCAATTTGGACTTTCTCTCTCCTTCCACCAGTGTTAATGAACCCAATCCAATTTATCAATTTTCAAGAATATTACTCAATTATTATACTACCATAGTTAATAACTGCAAGTCTAGATAAACATATATATCGTATCTGAAAGAAAGCTCTGATTGGAGGGAAAGCGTGATAGCTCAAATGCACCACATCGAGGATCGGGAACCGCACAGCTGGTCATGAGTGTAAGCTCGTCAGAACCCAAGCTTCAAGTGCTGGCTGGAATGGCGGGTTTTATGTGGTTTTACGCCTATCAGATTCGAAATAACTGAGTCTAATGGCAGTTTTCGAGATAAATGTACGCTGGCAGTTACTGTAAGCAAATATATACATCTGAAAAATTCTACAGACAGACGTCAATGTATGTACACCCTCCACCTCATCATTTATTAGAGGCATATAATGCTTAAAAGGCAACCTTCTAGGAGGAGCTTGCACCACCCTTGCCAGACCGACCACATGCGATGAAAATAACTCTGCCGTGTGTGGCGCTGTCAACACTTTCAATGATTCCAGCCATCACATGCATCGTTCATACCTACGGCCAGCGAAAGGAGATCGCTGGGGGGAAACATGGGCGCCACAGCTAGACGACAGCGTTTTGTATATTCATGGAAACATTCGAAAGTGAGCGATCTCAACGCAGAAAGTGTAGCAGAAAATTTTGCAAAGCTGAGTATGGTAGATAACACGGAGATGAGGTTTTTGCTTTTGGTGTAGCTGGGCGGAGTTCGTACAATAAATACGTGTTGTATGATCTACAAATACAAGCTGATCTCGTCCACTGTAAATGGCTGTAGTTTTCTATAAAAGCTATCTACTTCTGCCGGAATACTCTCTCTAGCGCGTTTTGTTAGCACTTTGCGACTGATATTCAAATCAAAGCGAAGGACTCTGCATATCGTATGCGTAGACGTGTTCAGGAGCCCATTGAACTCCACCTTCACCGCCTCTTGCAGCTCTTTTAAATAAAAACATGGACGGTCTTTTTTGCATTCTTCTACAAACGCAATTGCTTCAGCGGGCCACCGAGCCAATCTATCGGTGGTTGCTTTTGGAAACACATTACCATGCTTTTTGAACTGCTCATTTCATCGTTCAATAGAGCGCACTGGCACTCCAAGAACAGATGACACCAGCGTCATTTCTACATCATACATATGCACAAGGGCAATTGCACGCCACCTCAGATCGCCTGATATCGTCATTGATGAGACCGACGACGTTATCTTAGCTGGCCAGTTTCTTGAATGACGGGTAGCTGCTCACCATTCCGCTGTTTCTCTCTTTAAAAATCGATGGTTGGAATGACACACAGTGATCAAGTGACAGGTTTGAGGATGTGAACAAAACCTGGTGCACAGTGACGTAAATAAAGCGAATTAAATATGTACCCACCAAAAAAGGTGAAATGCACAATAATGGTATGTCGCTTTCGTGCTTTGACTTTTGCGAGTACAGTGCATTGACATGAGGGTGATTGATAATTTGTGTAAGGTTATTGGTTGTATGTGTGTGTGCATACATCGACGTTTGTCTGTACATATTGGACACTGTCATTACATCATGCCCTCTTAGAGGTCACTTCGTGTTGCTTGGCGGTTTCTGATTGGCTGTCGTTCAAACATGTCACATGTAGTTTTGGACCCTCTTCCCCTTCCCCTCTGTTAAGAATATCCACTTCCCATCAACACAATTTCTAAAACACGGTAGGTATGGGAGATGGTCCTCACGTATTTTGCAATTCTTAGGTCATAAATTGAAAACTTCTACAATTAAAACAACCGTCTTTTGGTAAAATCCTGTCTTCCGATTAGGTCGGCCGATTCCAGGTGGCATGGGTGGAGTAGGGTTCGTTGACGCTACGACTCTTTTTTATTTGCGGTCCCGTTGTTCTTCTTCTGGTTCCTCGCTTGGCGAAGAGGGACCCTCGCCACCCTTCCCTCGATTCCCTATTATAATTGTATGAGAACCCCGCCCCCATTCAACCACCAAGCCTCCAAGCCGATCAGCAGCAGCAAGTGGTGCACGCCGCCCTGCCTCACTTTAATCGACGCGCGCTCACTGGCGCTCAGTATACGCCGTGTCCTCTGTGCGCGATTAAAAAAGCGAGAGGGCGCGCGTGTCGCGAGGCGTGTCGCGAAAACTGTTTCCTCCTCTTTCCGCAACTTCCCCCTGTTTCTCATTTGCGCGTACGCGGCAGAGCAACCACACGACAAAGCGCTACACTATCAGGCAGGCGGCGCTTGCTCTATTATAGCAACAACAGGAGTGTGTAGGAGCGAAGATGCCGCTGAGCGACAAGCTGGGGCGGCCCTTTGAG
Organism: Globisporangium ultimum DAOM BR144; assembly: GCA_000143045.1. NCBI lineage: Eukaryota > Oomycota > Peronosporomycetes > Pythiales > Pythiaceae > Globisporangium > Globisporangium ultimum. The sequence goes on from GL376567.1 coordinate 970,356, forward strand.
CTCCTGTCCATCCGGCGCCATAAGAAGAAGGACGACGACGCGCAGGCGAATGCAAACTCCACCCGAAGTCAACGCGCGTCGTCGCACCATCATGCGAGCGCGTCGTACATGCCGACGACGCAGCCGGCGAACTCGTTCCACCCGCACCACCAGCCGCCCCACGCGTCCCAGCAGCAGCAGCCACACGCCGGCGGCTTCTACTCGTCCGTGCAGTACGAGCGTCTGACACCGTCGCGTCCTATCGGAGGAACGTCGGGCGGCGTGCAGTATGAGCGCATGGCGCCCCCGAGCGCAGCCAGCAGCAGCAGCGGCGCGTTCCAGCGGTCCCCAGCGTTCCCGAACCACCACTCGCCGAATGTCGTGCAGTACGAGCGTATGACGCCGTCGTCAGCGTTGTCTTCAGCAGCGGCCGCGAGACGCCCGCCTGTAGGCGGCAACATCCCGTCGATTCGTCAGAATTCGCCGCTGGATTATGAGATGCGGTCCCGGACCCCAGGCGTCGGCGGCGTGTATCGTGATTCGCCCGCGCCGTCGATCGCGTCGCTGCCGTCACCAGGCATGCTAACGCCGCTAGTGACGCCGTCGGAGGTGGGACGCAGCCCCATGGATCTCGTGCGTCCGCTCGATCCGCGCAACATTCCGTCCCCGAATGTCGCGGTCAACGGCGCTGGCGCCCCTGCCTCGGGGTCGGACAAATCGACGCCGTTCTCGGCCGTCATGGAGGAATGGATGAGCAATTTGCGCACGCCGACACCCGATGTGACGCTGCTGCCGTCGCCGTACGATTTCAACAAGGACATGCCGACGCCCCTCGAGCGCACCGAAGATCTGAAACACATCCACAGTGCGCTGCTGCCAACGCCACCGCCCGATGTACATGACCAGACACAGAACCCGAAGAGCAGTGAGTACGTTCTCAATGTGTCGCGTCGTCCGTTGGTTGAAGACATTGCGTCGCTGTGTCGGGACCTGATCTCCCAGGATGGCAACAACGCGCGCGCAGCTCCGCGTGGGTACCCGTCACCAGCTCAGCAGCAGCTCCTGCAGTCACCAGCGATGCTGCCAAAGAAGAAGGTGTTCCCTGGCCCCAGCCAGATCCTCGAGACTGAAATGAAGCGTGATGTGCGCATCCGCGACTTGGTCGACGAAGACGAGTACGACGACGATGACGACGACAAGACGAGTCAAAGCGGCGGCAGCAAGGGCAAGCGTAGAAAGATGTGCACGGCGGACGGATGTACAAACCTGTCGCGGTCACGCGGGTTGTGCAAAGCGCACGGCGGTGGTCGCCGCTGCAGCGTTGATGGCTGCACGCGCGCGAGTCAGAGCGGCAGTCTCTGCATCACGCACGGTGGCGGCAAGCGGTGTACGGTCGACGGTTGTGTGAAAGCAGCGCAATCACGTGGCATGTGCAAGGCCCACGGCGGCGGCGTGCGCTGCCGCGTCGACGGATGCACCAAGAGTTCACAGGGCGACGGCTTCTGTCGGTCCCACGGCGGCGGCCGTCGCTGCGGCCACCCGAGCGGGTGTACCAAGTGGGCGCAGCGCAACGGCATGTGCATGGCCCACAGCGAAGGCAAGTACGGCAACAGTTACCGCGGACGGCTCCATCGGATGCAAGATGGAACGTACGAACAAGTGCAAGACGAGCAGCGCGCTGATTGAAGGCTGCGGCTCGCGTGCTTGTAAGGTTCTGCAAAGATCCAGTTGTAGTCTAATTATCTCTTCTTTTTTTCTCTTTCTCTCTCTCATGTGTGTGTCGATGCGTGTTGCGTGCCCCGAATGTACATTTAACAGCTACAACAAATAGCAAAAAGTGAATGGAAAAAATGACAAACACTGCAAATTTCACCATTTTGGGGGCCCATTGCCATTTCCCACTATACTGCTACCACGTTAGGTCCTACTTCATCCTGATAATTCATCCAATATCCTCACTCAGTCCGAGTCATAGCGTTGCTGTCCGTAGTACGAGCTTTTCGGCGGCGACGTGGCTCCGCCCATGAGCCACGCCGATGGCCGCCGCAGCCCCTGCTTGGGGCGCATCGCGTGGTTGTACGAGTCCACGCGCGCGCGCACGTTCGAGTAATCGGGCGCGCCCTCGTCGATCAAATGCACGGGGCATGAAGCGCGTGTGCCGATCTTGTCGAGCGTCTCCAACAGGATCAACGAGTTGTGGCGCAGCTGACCCTTGGGTGACGGCATCCCCGGGTCGGCCTCCTGCTCGTAGTACCGCGGATCGTGGGCGTCGATGCCCGGGAACGCGAGGTGCTTGATCTTTGTCGGCATTGGCTTGGTGCCCAGACGCATCGTGCTCCTGTGCAAGAAAGACAGAAAAAATATCAGACCAACGTTTCCATTTCCAATATACACCCATGCATGAAATACGTACACGCGATGGTAGGCGTCGGTGAGGATCGTGGGCCGCTCGAACTTCTGGCGGCGCTTGAGGCGCGACGACACGGTGCCTGTGCACTTGTGGTGTAGATCCGGGATGCTGCGCTTCACGATGCGCGACGTGCGGTTTACGCCGCCGCCGCCTCGAAGCAGGTTCTTGACGGTCTCGAACGTCACGGAGGCGCGCGCTCGCATTGCGCGTCCCCCAGGACTGCGCTCTCCATCGCTGTAGCCGTAGTCTTCGTCATCGGACGTCATCGTACCTGGGTCCGTTTCGTAGCCTCTATCAGCAGATTGTGAACGTTGAGGCTTCTTCTTCTTCGACGGGGAACTACTCCGTCGTCGATCCTGCGCGTTAAATTCATGAGTGCGGCCTTGATCTTCTTCATATGACCATTGCGAGCTTGAGTTGTATGGACTCGGGGATGCTGGTTGACTCATCGAGTACTGCCGTGGTTGGTAGTGTTGCTGCGGCTGAGGCTGCGAAGGCGCAGACGACGCCGCCGAGGCCTCACTGGCTACGCTGAACCGCGCCAGCGAGTACAGTAGTTTGTGGAGCTCCGTCTCACTCACATCGACCGCTGCCGTGTCGCTTGCAGCAGTAGTGGACGCATTCGACGATTCGTAACTGGATTGTCGCTTTAAGATGGACTTTGGCAGGTTGAACGTCACAGATGCACGTGGAGGACTTGCTGGCACTTGCTGCTGGGGCTCCGGTGTCATCACCGTTGGTTTGAATGGCGACGCAGGCGCGCCATACAGAGACTGCTTTATTGGTGAACCCATATACGGCAGTGGACCATGGGGGTCTTCTAGCGGCAGCCTCAGCGAATGCTGCGGTTGCGTCCACGAGACCGACGCCTGCTTGCTTATAGGTGAACCTGCGGGCGAACAATACAAAGGCGCGTCGTGGGTATTGTGACGGCGCAGCAGGAATGGGTTCTCCTGGGACTCGTCGAAGAGGTCTGTGCTCATAAACTCAAGCACGTTGACGCTCCCGATGGACCCACAGTACGTCGTCATCTTCGGCAACTCACTCGCCGGATCGGGGGAAGCTGTCGAATGGGGAAAGCACTGCCGCTGCAGACGCGTGCGGCCTTTAGTAACGTCCTCGTTGGCCAGTGGGTGGCTGTCGAGCCATTGCAAGAGGCAACGAACGCCGCGTGCGGCGCACTCCTCGTCCTCTATGTGCGTCCATTTTCGCTCTTCTCGTTCTGATTCTTCGTTGACGAGGAGGCCTTTGGGTACACTCATGCAACATTGTGCAACATTGCATACAGAATGTTGGTCGTCAACTCAATTATGTTACACTCGGTCAACATCACCATTCTGCTCAGAAACCTCTATAAAATGAATATATATGGGATAATTAATGTTGGTAAGCAAGTGGTTGGTCCCATGCAGCCAGCACTCCGCATCAGAAGATCCCACATCCACGTCGCCCTCATGCGCACGCCGCAAACGAATGCGCCTCGCACCATCATCACGTCATCACATCATCCGTGCGCACTCGTCTGACGTTTGTGCGCGATTCGTCCGCGGTGCGCTGCCGTGCCGCACGCAGCACAGGATGTGTCTTCAACGGGGGCTCCAAATCCGCTGCAAACTGAAGCAAAAAAAGCGACTTTTGAGGAACATCGGCGCATTTTGGCGTGACCAAAGAAAACCCACACCATGGCGCTTGTCTTCGTTATAACGTTATCGCATTTAAATACTACACACAGACTCTTCACACATCGAACACTGACTGTTGCCTGCGCATGGGAAATGGCTGTACACTACCGACCGATTCTCCATACAGGACACTTGTTTTTTCTTCTTCACGGCGGTGCTTTCTCCCAATGGAAAGACGCGTGCAGGATGCCACATTGACGGTCTAATGGTACGCACTCGACGACGTCTTGTACCCGCGCGCCGTGGACATCATCTTCTCCAGCAACTGGCGCTGGTGCGCGATCGAGTCCTCGACGGTCTGGAAGCTCTGCGGCGCTGGCGGCGGCGGCGGCGTCGCGCCCCTCGAGCTGCTGTGGTTGTGGCTCGGCGTGCTGGCGTACGAACTGGCGCTAGAGCCTCCGTAGTAGTTGCCGCGGCTGCTCGTGTAGCCATTAGCGCTGCTGCTCGCATTGCTCCTGGTGTACCCATTATTGCTGGCGGCACTGTGGAGGTTGTTGCTCGAGTGCTTGCGCATGTCGTGGGTGTCGAGCACCACGACGTGGTCTTCGTCGAGCGAGTTGATGCTCGAGGACCACGTCGAACCGTCCATGTAGAGCGTGCTCGCGGTGCTGCCGTAGCTCTCCTCGCTCGCCGTGAAGCTGCTGTTGCTGCCGCCGGTTTCGTGGAGATCGTCCAGGAGCTTCATGTCGACGTGGAACTTTCTCGACGCCGGGTGCGTCGGCTGGAACGTCGACGTGGAAGAGCTGACGGTGCTGCTCGTGGTGGACGAGATCGAGAGGCGCGACGCCCCGATAGAGCTCGACGCGCCGTCGCTGAGCGAGGACTCGAGCGCGAGCCCAAAGGACTGGTCTTCCTGGTTCATCGCGATGATAATGCACTTTTTGCAAAACTTGGAGTCCTCGCCCACGGACCGCGTGACGATGCACGACTTGCACGTGATTTCGCCGCATGACTGGCAGTGGTGCTTCCTGGACAGGTACCCGAACTTGGACACGCACACGTTGCAGACCTTGCGCTCGCTCGCGGGCACCCAGAAGCGCTTGTCGAGCATCGGCATGTTGGCGAGACATCGCTCCTGCACCAAGACGGGCAGCTTGCTGAGCGCACCAGCGAGGCTGCTCATGTACGACGACAGGAGCCACGATGACACGGTGCTCGCGGCGTCGAAGGAGCCGCTCAGGATGACGTCTGTGTGGCCGTTGTCGGACGCCGGACGGAAGAGCAGCACGTCGGTGCCCACGAGACGCAACAGGCCGTAGCTCTTCTTGAGCGACTTACACTCGGGCACCTGCACCGAGTGAAGGATCTTGAAGCCGATCGGGTGGCCCTCGCGGTCCAACGTCGTGCCTGTGAACTCCAACACGCACATGTCGCGTTTGTTGGCGTCACTCGAGTTGCTCAGCTCGACAGCGAGCCAACGGAGCGCCATGTGCTCGCTCAGGTTGTCGGCCGAGCGCTCTTTGAGCACACAGAGTGTCTGCGCGTCGAGAAAGTCGTTGTAGAGCGCTTTGCGGCGCTCGCCAAGGCGACGGTCATTGTCGGCGAACAGGACGTTCATGAGCCCCGCAAGCGAGGCGCGCACGAGGCCCTGCACGCGGTAGTGCTGCACGTCGCCCTCGGTCTTGGTGAACCGCTTGAAACCCGCGCTGGCACCAATGTCGCGCCAGGACTCGTCCACACCGCCCACGACACGCTCGCGCCGCAGCTGGTCCAGCGCATCGTCCAGCAGCGTCTGCGCCGTGAGCTGGTACTCGCGCACCATGGCGCTCGAGAGCCGCAGCTTGGGGAAGAAGCGCTTAGGCAGCGGCAGCGCGTGCGCGGCCACGCGCCCATCCTCGGCCGCCTTGCCGGAGAACTGCCGCGCGTCGGCGCGCGACATCTGCATGCCCGCGTGCATGCCGCTCATGCCGTTCATGCTGCGTCTTGTCTGGAGGAAAGGAACAAAACAAAAAGAGTCTGTGACGACGCGAGCGGATTCGAAACTGAGACCGTGTGTGTGGGTGTGCAAACAAGAAGCGCTTGCTTGCAAAGTGCTTGTGTGCAGTCAACAGAGAGAGAGAGTGAGAAGTCAACTGTGCACCCATCCTTCGGACAAGGCGGCTCCCCATCCCCAGGTTACGTCCGTCCCTCGTCGCGGTTCCTTTCCATCCTTCTTTTCGCACCTAACGGTACCGTTTACCCTTTAAATAGTGTACTTGTATGATTCAGTACTTTATGTATAAATGATAACATACTAATATATTTTTAACCTACACGTACCAAACTTTGTCCCCCATATTACTTGATGCACCTGGTTATATTGGTTATACCAACAGACGTTCTAAGAGAGTGGAAAAGCAACGTGAGAGAGACGACGACACTCTTTTTCAAGGGTGGGATGATCCGACAGACGCCATGGAGCCACTGTCGAGACCTCCTCAGCGCGCAAGCGAAAGGCCAGCAACCGGATCGGCCCCACCTTTTGGGTGTGTGCGGCATGCATGAGCTCGCCCACTCTTTCGCTTCAACATTTTAACATGCCTAGAAAACACAGGCGTTGGTATCTTTGAGGTTGCACAGAGCACGCGGATGCGCAAACTGCAATTGTGTGTGTGTGTGTGAGTTGTGCTGTTCTTGTTTACAGGATGGAAGAGCATCGTGCCATACAAATTTGGCGTTTGATTTCTTTTTTTTATACAGTGAAGAGCATTTTAACCGCATACTCACTCGTCATGCAGTACAAACGTGAGCAGGGTCACTGAAACAGCAGGCGAGTCGGGCGCATTGACACGCGCCCGCGATAGAGAGTTTGTTCAAGCACGCCATGTGGCGTCTGAGCATTTGCTTGCACACTTTCACAGCATATCATACTGTACTTTTACGCGCTATGTTTTGCGATCTTTTTTCATAATGAGAACACAAACCCGGCCTTTCGCACTCACGCACTCATCTGGTAGAGATACCGATCTGTTGTGCATTTGCAAGAGCTTGCACAACAGCAGTCCATACTGTAAACTATCGCACAAACCGACAATCGCATGTTCAAGGATTTCTCGAAAGTGCAACTGGTGCCACATCCGCAGTGGCCAATATCCGAGGTTTGTGCATTTTCACTCAGAGGAAAAGGCAACACTTTGTGCGCTTATTCGCAAGACTGTCCTCATGCAATTGCGGATAAAGAGCCACAAATCACTTTGTGCAACAGGTACAAATGGATGCACACGGCACTTCGTTACTGGAGCCATTCGTTTCCCAATTCGACCACTAGACTACTTGCAGCAGCCTCAAAGAAAATATAAAATCAGCATACCCAACATGCGTCGGAGTTTTGTGCGTTAAACATGTCGTAAGCAGGGCAAACACTGGTGTCTTGTATGTTGTGTTTGCGCGTCTGTTGTTTGACAAACTGCTTCGACATAGGCATTGTATGATACGATATTATCCTAAAACTGCAGACTGGCGGACTTTGAGCAAATAGTCACTGACGTGACGTAATGGCTTCTATATTTTCGTTCGCTGCTGAATTCAGCCTAGTGTGGTTGTCGTATTCGTCGTTGGACGCGGAACACTCGATCTTTGCTTTCGGAACGGTGGGAGCAGTCCGAACGTTGGCACATTGCGTCTCACTTCGTTCATTGGGTGGGGCTGCACGCTTGATACAGTATCGGATACAAAATGGCGGAGGCACCTCGTTCAAAGCGACTGGATTCGAAGGTCCGATGCGGCGTTAGGCTCTGAGTGAACGGCAGAAAGGGAGTGAGAGAGGGACGTTTGGACCATTACGCATGTTCTTTTTGCTGGTAGCGTGGGATAAAGCAAGCCAATGAGCCGTAAAATAGCTAAATGACAGTGCTATTGGTCGTCTCAAACACCAAGTTATCCTGTAGGGAGACTTTACGTTTTTTAGTAGGTCCAAGTCAAGCACTTTTGCCGTTTTTTATATGAAAGGTGACTGACTATCTGGAATAAACTGGTTATTTGGCTACGTGCAAGTCCCAAGATGTGTGTATTGCGTACATACGATCGGACTCGTGATTGGCCATGAATGATGAAAACGAATGTGGACGAACTAGCGGCATCGCAACCCTGCGTCTACATCCACGTATATGGTGCATGCATTCACCGCCAAGCCCCCCGTGATGTTTCTTTTTTTCGTTGGGGATGCCCCCGTTCAAGAGGTTCTGGATCTCCAACCATGCCACTCACGAATCGCGGCTCGGTGACAGCTTCAGGCTCGCTCAACGTACACTGAGTTTACACTCTCAGCGCTGCCTTTTCATATAAATGTCCTGGTTTTGCCTGCATCAGACGAAACGCGACTGGGGCAGTGTATCCAGGCAGCTACGAAAAGATACTCAAAGTGGTGGGGTCTTCCTGCAGCCAGCCATGCACGCGTGCAATGCATTTGCTACACGCTGTCGCACTCGACTCGCCAATAATGGCAGTTTGTATGAAATCCATAGCTTTTTCTCTGGCAACTTCGACGTGGGGATGCGCGCATTCCAACGAGGAGGAGCAGATGCAACCTGTCAAGCAACCTGGCAGCACATCCCCCCACGTCAGCCTCAGTCGTTGATTGGTGTTATTATACTAAATTAAGTACACTGGTTAGAGCAGGCAAATACTCTTTCTGTGAGAAAACTGGCATAAGTTATACTATGCATAGCAACGAGGAGCTGATTTGGGCATGCAACCTGGGTGAATGGCCCTCGCGGCTTCTTGGCGCCTGTCGCGAGAGTGGCAGCGTGCTGACCGGACACAGCGCATGAAAGCTTGAAGCGGATTGTGGCATGTTGTACACTTCACGCGAAAAGATCGCTTGCTCACGTTCTTCGTCGCTATCTCTACCATGCAAATCTGATACGTCGCACCAAAGGCAATTGTCTCCATATCCAGCAGATCTGTTTGTCAATCTTCATTCCTTGGCTCTTTCAGCCAAGCTGGTCTCCAGCGAGAACGTATTTCAATTGTGCGGCTCTCCTTTTGGGTCGTACTGACACGAAGAGATCTGATTGCCTTGGAGCGCATCCTCTGTTCACGGCTGCTTCGTGCTGCGAAAGAATCGTCAGCTCAGGATTTGGATTTGCCCCTAATCTTCTTTTCGCTTTAGAAAAGACCGGGAGAAGCTGGATACAAATGCGATGCAGGGCACCTCTCTGCAAATAGCATGTGCGGTTTGCACCCACTCATTTGCCCTGAGTTTCATGCAACACAGTTGGCTCTTATGCACACTACAACGTCGAGGTGGTCACCACTGATCGGTAAACCGCTTATGACGTGCCTTCCCCTGTTGCGCAAAGGGCAGCTGCGCGTCGTTCGCTGAATGCGAGCGTCAAATGCATCGTCTAACAAATGCATAATGCGTCACCTCTCTTGGTTTTCATGCAATCGGCGTCGATCCAACTGAAAAGAGGTGCATCGGTGATCCGAGCTCGTTGGTCAGATTCTTTGTTTGCAGCTGCCGCTGCCACTCGGTCATTTCGCAGACGAAGCGGAACGCCCCGTGGGTGTAAACGAAGAGCTCCCTCTCCTCTCATCCGCGGTCGACAGAGCGCCTTGGGCTCGCATCTCCCACCCGTGGGTCAAAAAGAAGCTTCCTTGCGCGGGCTTGAGCTAATGTAGAATGGTTGGCATAGAGTTTTGGGTTTCGCTTGCTCCTGCTTGTCAACACAAAGAGCAAAAAGAGCAGTCCATCCACACCACACAGTCTAGAAAAAGGCGAGGTCAACAGCACGTCCCCGTAATCAGGCGAGCGAGTGCGATGGTGTCCTTTGCGTGCAGTCGTGTTTCCGAGATTTCGAATACTTCCGCTGCACTCCGCTTGCTCGTGCACGACCTTCTGGCGGTCTCGTTGCTCTGTACACTGTCAACCCTCCGTCTACAGTGGCAAATGGGCGTGTGGCTCACTTTCTTTATCCGGGTTCGATCTCCTCTCCTGCTTGATGTCTGTGCCACCATCTCCTCGAGCGTTTCAATGCAAACGAACGACCTCCGAGTTCGACTTTCGATGCTGGGTGCTCTCGGGCCGGCAGTTTCTAAAACTCGATCCCAGATCTAATAATCGATCTGGCATCGATGAGGTAGTAATGGGCAGGTCTCACTTGACCAGCACAAAAATAACTCACTTCTCAATATATTGGCAAGTCAACACCTCAGCTTCGTCACAATGAATGTATCGAGCAGCAAGACGCATTCTATCGTGGGCACGATGTACATGCAAGGATGGTTGTTCTTCTGTAGGAAATAATGGGATAGTTTTTCCAATTCTTCGCCAGTGCACGCATCTTTAATGTTCCAACCCCTCGATCGAGGTACTGCTCACGCTTTCGCTTCAAATCCATTCGCTTACGATTTCGCAACTACTGTTGCAATGCTTTGTCTCTCGGGTGCGGATGAATTGTGTTTTGCATGCGTGTGACTTGCGTTCGATACAAATCGATAATTGCTTTCACGTATCCTTCCAGTCCGTCGGTGGACAGGGGGGTCACGTGCTTGCCAAAAGGGGTTCGGTTGCCCGAGCTCAGCGTCCGTGATGAAGAGCAGGAGTTTGCCCGAGCTCACGAGGGAGCTATCGTCAACCGCACGCGACAGGCGCCAATCGATCCACTCTAGCTGTTTTTTGTCGTACGCTTTGCGTGTGTTATGGGGGCAGCATTCTAATCCCTGCGTGATGGCACCTTGCACAGCTCGTTGAACGTCGGCTTTGTCTCGAATTGCGGTGTTCATACTGTTTTGCGTCTTGCGTATCTCGTTGCCATCCACTACTCTTAAAGATCAAATAGATTACACAAAAATTACTGAACGAATTCAGTTCGTGCTTAAAAGTAGTAGCAGACACATGTGCTTTTGGAAGTCTTGCGCAAGTTTTGATGAGACTTGGTGGGACCTACATGTGGTTTGTAGGTCCCACGCGGTCCCACCTGGCCTCGACACATAGCGGAGTGGCGCCGCTTGCACTTTGCGATAACTATTTTGAGAATATCCTTGCCGACGAGAATGGTTTGTCCTTAAAGACAAGATATGTGCGGTAGTTTAATTAGAAACCCATTTTATAAACTGTGGCAACCTGTAGCAGTTTGCAACACCTTGCGTACCCATTGCGTCTATTCCTGTGAATACGGCACTTCGATTCGTCGCTTCGTGAATTATTTTTTTATTTGGTCGTGCAGCGTAATCTGCCCCAAAAGCCTCCATTTGCACTCGCTTACTTGAAGGCGAAATGGAGACGACGACGACGACGGCGATGGAGGCGCGCGCGGCGGCGCTGCTGCGGGACGCGACGGCGCGCTGGCTCGTGAAGGAGGAGCTCGTCTTCCTGCTGCTGCACTTTGCGCGGCTCCGGCTGCCGATCCATCGCTCGCTGCAGATCCGGCCCCCGAGTACGTGTCGTTTGCCGAGAGGAATCATGTCTACCTTCATATTGTCCATAGTTTGCTCATACTAATGTGTGTGTTTTGGATGTTCCGTCTGGGCAATTTGGGCAGGCGGGTGTTTGCTCTTGTACGATACGACGGCGGTCCCGGATTACAAGAAAGACGGGTGGCGGTGGCAGAAGCGAAAGGACCATTCCGGAAGGGTATGCATGGACATGCTGACTCAGACGGTGGAATCGCGACTGTGGTGTTGATGAACTTGCGCAATGGACTACAATGTAGGTACGAGAAGACCGCGCGAAACTGCCGATCAATCGCCAAGTGATCGTGTTAGGCACCTACGTGCATTCGTCTGAGATTGCGGTATTTGAATTGCTTGGAGAATACGATTTGGAAAGTGGATGTGTTGGTTTAAAATGGCGTGGGTTTTTGTGGTCTTGTGCTGGTGTGCAGACTTTTCATCGACGAAGTTACATGCTGCGAGACTCTGACCAGCATGTCGTGCTCGTTCACTACTTTGACGAAGTCAATAAAACCACGAACACAACCAGTCACATTCGCGGCAGCAACGCGGATTCATCAGTGAGGAAATTGGGCGGATTAACAAAGGGAATGAAGCGCTCGCTACCAGTGTCTACCGTCCTAGCTCCGACTATCATTCCACCGTCTTATCCACTCAAGCCGACGGTGAAGCCGGATGAAAGCGTCGATACGATCATGAACGGTAAGTGCTCTTTGTTTATATTTGCCAGCAAGTTGTTGCACTGCTGAATCTCCAATTTGGTTGTGTCTAGATTGCTTCGAGTTGGACTACATGCATCACGCATCGAGGCATCAGCAGCAGCGGGTACCGAGCCTGACGACTGGGGAAAGCGATTTCGAGTTCTTGAAGAGCACTGACATGGGCACACTGTCTGGGTTTGATGATGAGTTACTGTATCCAGAGATCTCGTCGCGTTACGACTCCAACGTTCGCTTGCCAAGTGTTTCGAAGATATCGCCAGCTCACATCTCCGACTTTTCTCCAGACTGGGATTTCACCGATGGTGGTGCAAAGATATTGATCTGTTTGGCGTCTCCGCTTCCGCAGCCTGCGGTGATGAGTCAAGGCGCAAAGCTTTTCGTGCAGTTTGGAATCCTTAATCGCGCTCCAGCAGAGAAAATTTCCGAGACAGTGGTGAGATGCACAGGTGAGTAGGAAAGGATTGGAGGTATCTGGTGTAAGAGGTGAGTACTAAACGAGCGTGGATGATGATATTGCTTGCATGCTAGCACCGCCATGGAGCCGTACTGGGACTGTGGAAATATATGTATGCTGCTGCCAAGATAGACTTCAACCAGACTCTATTCAGCTATCTGACCGAAGAACATTCACGTACAAGACGCACCAGCAAGCATCCCCCTCGTTGGTTTCCACCGCTTCAGACCAAAACAGTGCCGTGATCGAGCAGAACAAACTGTCTTTAGACCCGGTATCCGCAGTTGACACTGTCTCGGCGAATGGGACTGGCAAGCGACGTAGTCGGTCCCCACAAGCACTGGAGAGAAGGCCATTGACAGAGCCAAGTGACAAAAAGCGTAATGCGCGAGCGTTCGAAACTTCGAATTTATCGTCTTTCGTAGACACAGACCGTAAGTTTTGTGCTTCACTAGTGGTGTATGCTTTGGAGGGCAGGTGTCTAATTGCAACCTTTGCTTTTTCTTTCAGTGGATGAACGGCAGTGCAAGATTCGCGTTGTCGAGCGCCTCTCTGAGTTCCACCATGCCATTTGGACAACAGCGTCACCAGCGGAACTTCTTGGCGTTCCGAATGGTAGCACCTTTTTGCCAAAGACCAACACTACCAGCGAGACAGAAATGATGGGTCAACCAGAGAATCCCTCTGATAGGAATAGGGATCGAGAGCAACCGCTCGATGATTCGATATTGGGCGACTCGGCTACGACTGCTTTACTTGGTCTGGATGACTCTGCCATTGAGACTCTCAGCGACAAAGATTTGGAGCAACTATCAGAGAAGCTCCTCGAGCGTGTGGTTCGGCAACTGGTAACACTAGCCCACACCAGTGAAGAGCTACTTGACGAGTTGAACTCACTTGATGAGGCTGGATTGAGTTTGCTCCACTATGTGAGCTTCTACAACTACTCGCAGTTGGTGCCGCTGCTTCTATCGCACGGAGCGCAGATAAACCAGCAAAGCACGCAAGGGCAGACTGCGCTTCACTTAGCTGCTGGATGCGGTCATATAGGTGTTGTGGAGGTGCTCGTTCAATCTGGTGCCGACTTGTTTGCAGTCGACTTTGATGGCTTCACCGCAGCGGATCGAGCAGAGAAGTCAGGGCATTCGGAAGCAGCCACCAATTTAAGACGGCTCATGGGCAACCACGAGACCGAGTTCATTGGCAACCTTGCGTCCAATGGAGGTTTTGATATGGACATTGATTTTGGTATTGATCACCTGGTGGAGGCTAACGATCCTAGCAGCCAAACTGATGAAGATGTGTCTCATCCGAGCACTTGTGAGAGTCCAGCAGAACCGGGTGGTGGTGCGAGATCGAAGCATTATGTAAGTGCAGCTTTTTTGCTTCCGTTTGCGTTTGAAATTGTATTGTGCTGATAGCGTGATTTTTTGCAGGTCGGAGAAAACCAGGAGCACAATCGAAAGCTTCTTCTCGGTGCATTTTCCACAATGAGTTTGCATGACAAGTGTGCCCTCTCCTTGAGCATCTCGAGGGATTCCAGCACAAATGGCAGTCGGCGTCGTGGGAGCAGTATTGGTGATGACACGTTCCTAGCGTTCAGTGTTGGGAGTCTCACGCCAAGCTCCTCACCTGCACCAGACAACGATTTGTCAACGGGTAATGAATCTAATCTGTCCCTGGAAAACGACTCGCTGGGTGATTCGGATGTCAAAAGCGTCATTGCGGACGACGAAGAGAACTTGACAAAGTTAGAGGCTGCAATGGAGCTGATGGGTCCAGAGGAACGGCAATCTCTGGAAGACGAAGTGAAAGTCCTTCAGCACAATATCCGCGCGTGGCTGCTGAGACGAAATTGTAAGAACATGCGAGAAACAACAAAGCGGCTCCACGAAGCTACCAAAACCATTCAAGACCAACAGAAGCAGCAGGAGCAGCTGAAAGAGGCTAGTGAGCGTGAAACCATGCAACAAAACGAGATGTCTGAGCGCGAACGCGCTGCTGTCACTGTTCAAGCCGCCACTCGAAGCATGCTCGCTCGGAAAAGCTTTCTGCAAACGAAAAACGTGACGATCAAAGTTCAAGCCGCGACGCGGGGCGTCTTGTGTCGCAAGAACTTTGCGCGCATGAAAACGCATGCGTTGGCGTCGTTGGTGATCCAGAGGAACGTTCGGGAGTGGTGGCACAAGCAGCCTGGAGCCCTGAAACCCGTGCAAGAAGTCGACGCGGCCAAATCCGACCAGAAGGAGGTCCGATCGAGCAAGGACGGATCCAACGACGATGGCGGCGCTAAACTCGAACAAATTTCTAACTAAACGAAGTAGTTAGCAAAAGAAAAGCGCGGTGCAATTGCATGGCGTAGCTGTCGGCGTGAGATGCATTGGTAGTGAGTGAACAGCAACTGCTCGGCATTTTCTCCTCTCTATTATCAAACCGTTCGTTTGCACCCATACTAAACTCCACGCTGCGATGTCTGTGTGTGTTGTCCTCATGCTGGATCTGTTTGCTGCTATATTCACGAACCACTTTGTTTATTCGGTGTCTTCGTCCGTGTATCGTCGGAAGCCTTCGATCGGTGGCGTCCACGTCGCAAAGCCGCGCTCTTCCGGCACCGGCGAGAGATCCAGCTCCAGCGCCTCCTGCTGCAGGTGTGGTGGGAGCGCGTTGATCGCCTCCCACTTGAGGTCGATCTTGGTCTGGATGTCGCGCATGAAGTGGTTGTGCTCGATCGTCGACAATACGTTGAACCGACGGCCAATCTCCTGGAAGCGCGCCTTGTCCTCCTCAGACCACGGCTCACTACATACAATAAGCGCACACCAGTTAACACAACACGTCAGCAACGGAATGCGAGACAGCAACGCAATTATGGTGCAGCAAAGCGCAAAACGCAAACGTACGCTTCTGGGTATCGGCCCTTGACGTTGCGCAGCATCAGCTCAAAGTTGGCATCCTCGCCGCCCTTCTTGCTGCCCTTCTTGGCCGCCTTCTTGCCCTTGGTCGCCGCGAACCCACGCGTGGAGACCACGTACTGCGTGGCGCGCGTGTTGTTCACGAGCGCCGGGCGCACGGCGCGCAAAGCCACCACCATACTCGCCATTATGCGTCGTCGCTCACTCTCAATCGCTCTCTCGGTCTGTGTGGCGCCCACATGCGCCAGTCAAAAACGCGCAACGAGTACGCTGGCGTTCCTGCAAAGTGCGATTTGATTTACACAGCTGATACGTTTCGGTTATGTGTGTTACATAGGACGCTGTTACATGTGTTTTTAGAAACAACATGGTTACTTGGATTTGCTCCCAACTAAGTGGGCTTGCCTTTATTTATCCTTCTCTTCATAAAGACCTTATTTTACATTCCATGGCGAGGCCTTTCTGGAGAAGGAAGACGATCACGGAGCTCTGCGCTTGCAGTGGAAGACGAAAAGTCGGGCGACGTAACGACACCACGGAAGTCAGCTTCTTGGAATGCATAGGTTCGCGGATGGTGCCCTCGTGGTGGAAGAATGTGGGAAGATGGACCATCTGCCCCTGGAAAGTATCCTGCTGATGACAGGGAGTCCATTGGCGGAGGTGGCGAGAAAAAATATCGAGAGTTGTTCGGCTGCAGTGCTGGCCCCCCAGAGACGAACGGATACGATTGTGGAGGCGGGTATGGCGCAAACACTTTGTCGAATCCTGGAGTGAAGTATCGCACGACTTCTTTTGGGGCTGTTCTCCAGAGAATCGAATCATCCCATGGCATCGCACCTTGTGATACCACAACGTCACATTGGCGTGAAAAATCCCATCCAAGCATCGTTGATGTCGACGCATAGATTTGCTGCAGCTGCCACTCCAGCTCGGCATCGTCTTCTCGTTTCCGCTTCTGATTCCATCTGGAACTCGATTGTGCTGAGTCATCACCTAAATCGTCTTCTGAGCTGTAGTCAAGGTCACTCTCTTCAATTCCGTATTCATCATCTGAAATCGCATCGTGCGCATCAACCCTCACGATATACTTCTCATGCGCGTGGCTTGGAATCGTTTCAAGCATTTGGACATCGACTTTGGGCTGGAATACTAATGCGTTCGGGTTTAATATTGATGGTCGCTTTGCAGGCTGCAGACTTTTCACAGGGGAGGCTTCAGGTTCTTGACAATCTGTAGTGGCCACGGCAGCTGTGTGTACTGTTCCATCGCCGTCAACCTTTTGCACAGTGTTGCTTCCACTGGGATTGTTCTCATTGCCATGTTCTTCCACGTCTTCCTCTGGTTCTGGTTGGTATGCCACTTTGGGTGGTTCTTCCGCATTTGCTACGCTTTTTTTTTTCTTCTTCTTCTTCTTTTTTGACTTATTGGCCGAGGTGTCATCCTTGTGTTGGTCGTTCTTGCAGCTCTTTGTGTCCTCCAGCGACACTTCTAACAGGAGCTGCTCCATTTGAATGGCTGCCTGTTTCTCTAAATAGTTCACGTAGCTTCTTAGAATGAGCTGCGCATACAAAGCATAGTCGGATTAGTATCTAATACATAGACCCTCGAGGGAACCACAGCAATTATGCACTTACCTGCTCAACAAGCATCGCAATCAATCGTTGATAGTCTTCCCAAGTGTTGATAACTTCACTCTCGGATACAAAGAGGTCGAGAAACTGCTTCTCATTAAGCAAATGGACGGTCGTGACAAATCCAAAGAGTACTTCTCCGACAAGACTAAAAAGCCTTCCAGGATCTTCCACCAGCTCACTTTTCACGGTGAGGATGCCTATCGGCCATTCACAATGTTTGTTAGAACCCACACTATAGTTCCTGCTGAGCAAGCTGAAACAAAAGCGTATGTTCACTTTACCGGTGCCGATGTCCATAAATTCCATTGCCTCCAAGAGCTCATACGTCTTCTCAGCAGATGGATCTGCTTCCGCAATCGACGATGCATTCTTTGAGACAGCATTCTCAGTGGTTAGAGTGGATGCTGGAGTATCTCCTGTTGGTGGAGCTGCGGTCGGAGTGTCTTCTATTGCTGCTAAGGATGGAGTCGGTCGAGGAGTTGTAGCCATTTTCGATGCACTTTTTGTTACAGCAGATCGCAGAGGCATCTTCAGGTGGCGCTGCATTAACCCGACGCAGAGCAGGCTCAGGTTGAGCTTGTAGAGCTGCTTGACGAGATCTGGTTCGTCGACAAACAGGATCTGCTGGCGTTCATTCGCACTAAGTTGCTCCCAATATCTTCGAATGCGATTGGCAACCGACGAATCTTCATCTGACGTCGCTCCGCTATATGGCACTACCGTCCAGTTTGACCCGTTCGCCATCCCATTCCCAGAACGAGCATATATATTGGAAGATTTGGAGCGCTTTCGAGACCGTCCATGCAGCAAACTCGCGCTGCCACCAACTTGCTGCCTCCAACCCATAGTCCCTCCAACGCCAATCTCCGTGCGCACAGCCAGATAGCTTTTCCAAATCGGTGCTGTAAACAGCACAACACGCACACGCAACGATACACAAGATGGATATTCACCACACAAAGCAACACGTGAGAATGCGTTCCGCAATCCATGAAATGTCTCGTAGATCCAGTTGCCACCACTGCTGTGACAACAGCAACCACATACACATGCATAGATAAAGTCTCGTACCGTCCGCTATCATCATCGCTTTCTTCGTGGCTGTGGTCGTGGTTGTCACGTGCGCGCGTCGCGCTGCTGGTGACGCGCCCGCTGCCATTCTCTCCTCTCTCTCTCTCTTTCTCGCGTTATTGCCTTGTGCCAAATAGCAGACACCTTTTCGGCCAACAAAAATGACTTCCACCAAGTTAAACGGATCTTTTATGTCGCACACCGATTACATTATTTTTTGGCGTTTTTGACTACGTGGTAGTCCGTTTCGATGTTGGAAGAAAGCATTTTGACTACTACTTGGGAGAACATTTCCCTTGTTGTCATGATTAAAAGGTGAGTTTTTGACTACTGCCATCCCTTGGAGTTGTCTTTTTGACTACTTGGTAATTTTCCTATTGATCTTGTTGTTAATTCCGCATTTTTGGAGTTGCGCCAACCAGAGCCGAGCAGCAACATGGCGGACATCCAGCAGAAGCGCGTCGCGCAGGCGCTCAAGAAGGCGTGCGAGGAGACGGCGGCGCAGGCGATCGCAGCGACGACCGCAAGCGGGCAGGCATCGCGCGTCCACCACAAGAACCGCAAGTTCGGCAGTCGCAAAGAGGCCATGGACGCAAAGGTAAGTGCGCGTGTGCATGTACGATTGCTGCGTTTGTGGTGGACGACTAGTAGTGAGCGTTTTTCATGTGTATGCATGAATGCAGATTGCAGCGGCAAAAGCGAAACGCGAGGCGAAAGAGGCGGCGGAGAAACAGAAGTGAGTGCAAGAGGCTGCGGAGGGAGAGTGAAGAGCAAGGCCATGGTAAATTAATAGAGGTGAGGGTCTGGGATCGAACGACCTGGACTGTTTGATTTATTTCCGAAGACAATTGTGAATCCTTCATGAACGTACAGTGACTTGTGATAAAGCCGGATTTGCAAGAGACACGAGGATGAACGAAGAATGGATGTGTGGGAACATACACTGCAGCGAATGGTGGGCTTGAAGCGGCGTCTATTTTGAGCGCGCATGCATTTCTCATTGCAGAACCAACCGAGAAGATTGCCCCATCCAGCGAAACATGATTACAATGGTGATTGTCCTCGCTGCTTGTCCACAGTAGGAGACTCAAGGGGGGTTTCGTGCACAGTCAAAGACTAGGAGCAGTTTCGTCGACATGCCCGATGTGAGCAGCTAGGCGTGAGCGGCTGACTAGTGTGAATTTAACGAGCTGATCATCAAGATGAGAGGCTTGCTGGGGGCCTTGCTCGCGAAGAACTGGATCATCAAGACACGCCACCCGTTTGCGACCTTGGCCGAGCTAGTCAATCCGCTGATATGCATCGTACTCTTCGCGGCACTGAAGAGTATGGAGCAAGATCGACTTATACCAGCAGGGTGGTCATTTCGAACGCTCAACGTGACTGCACCAACTCCCCAAGGCTTGCGCGCGAATGTGTTCTCCAAGAGCTACATACCCGTCTCGCTCAAAGAGCGTATAGCTGCCAGCGTGCACCAAGGAACATCGGAATGGCGCACGTCATCATCGACGTCAGCGTTGTCCATTCTAGCAGGAATCCCGATGCCACTGTTTTATTTCACAGAAACCACGATGCCGGGGCTGCTTATTAGCTTGGGGCTGCAAGCTGTGCTGGAAGGAGATCGCTTGGACGAGTTACCTGATGAAGACTTGTCGTATTGCCTTTCAAGTTTCATCCTGTTTGGGCACACGAGTCTAGATCCCGAGTCGCCGTATTTCATCCCTGCCGAGTGCAAGCACAAGATCGTGCCGTACAAGATTGCTATCACACCCGACACGACCTACACCAGGAATTACTTTTCTGCATTGATAGAGAAATGGCATCCCCGGATGCCTCTCGTGGCAACAGCGGGGGTTTCTTCGTTCGAAACTGCTTCCTTCGAGGATTCGCGGGTATTCTTTGACAACGAAACAGCATTGGAGGAATACATTGCAAGCGAAGAGTATGGAGTTGACTTCGCGCATCCAAAAATTTACGCAGCGATCGCGTTTCAAGAATTTCCAAGAACGAGTGAGGACATTGGCGATGTTCATGGACACAATATCGAGTACTCGCTTCGGTTGAATTCCACGTTTATTGATGTCAAATTTCCAGGCAGTGTGCCTCGAACTATTGGTAACCGCTTCAAGGTGCAGAAGCTCCAAAAAGAAATCAGCCCTCAGCAGACGCTCTGCTACGCCACTCGTGGATTTATGACACTTCAAACTGCCGTCTCGCGATTTTTGAACTGTTTACCTTCGTGGAATACTGCTTCCAAGACAACCGATGGTACCTGTCAACTCGCTGAATCGACTATGGCGTCTAACGATAAGCAATTGGACAATCGGCTGCTGAAGCAGCTTGAGGACGACCTGATAATCAGTTCTGTTTTTGAAGTGGTACAAGCAACGCGCGATGTTGCTTTGACGGAACTCAACTTTACTGATCCACTGGTAAACCTTAAACCGCTTAATGCTTTGTCGCTTACTGCTGATAGTATTCCTGAGACGACGAAGAAGATGCTTTTGAAGAGTCTGCGGCAAGCACCTCAAGCGTACCATGGCGCTGGTGCATACGTTAGTCCGACGGACACCTTTGTGTATGCGGGCTTTTATAACAAGATTCTCGCAGTATTCCCGATGGGCTTCATCTTGTCCTATCTGTATGGAGTCTCGCGCGTCATTGCGGCCCTGCTCATAGAGAAAGAAACCAAGTCCAGAGAATTGATGCGCATACTGGGGACGGATGAGAAGCAGATTCTTCGCGCGTGGTTCTTGACGTATCTTCAGCTACTAGTGGTGGCGTCACTTCTTCAAACGATCGGAGCCAAAGCGCTACTATTCTCAATGTCGCAATTTGGCCTGCTGTTTGTCTTCTTCTTCACCTTCGCGCTGAGCAGCTTCGGGTACGGATTTCTGATCAGCAGTTTATTTTCACGAGCGCTAACAGGTTCGTTTTTCGGTATGGGAGTATTTTTCATGATGTTCTTCGTGTCGTCAAGCTTCGGTGAGACATCGAGCGTATCAAAACGAACGTGGGCGTGTTTATTATCTCCTGTGGCATTATCCCAAGGGATAAGTTCCATTGCCCAGGCAGAGTCAACTGGGACCGGAATCGACTTCATAAATGCTTATGAGCCGACCGGAGGATTTCCTGTTGCGAATGCGATCTGGATGCAAATATTTGATTTTTTCCTGTACATGATTCTGGGGTTATATTTCGAGAGAGTTATCCCACGTGAATTCGGCGTTACAGAGAAATGGTATTTTTTTGTCACGAAGGCGTACTGGCAACAGTTCTTCAAAGATGATCAGCAAAATGATAAGCTACAAACCAAGTCCGACTGCCTGACGATAGCGCTCGGGAAAGATGAACTACTCACCCAAGCCATCGAGAGCGTATCAGTAGAGATGAAACAACAAGAGCATGATGGGCGAGCTGTCGTGATTGAGAATTTGCGGAAAGAGTTTGATGTGCCGGGAGGGAAAAAGCTAGCGGTGAAAGGTTTGAGTTTGAAGCTCTACGAAGGTCAAATCACATGTTTGCTGGGACATAATGGAGCAGGCAAGACTACTTTAATGTCCATGCTTACGGGAATGCTTCCTCCAACGAGCGGGACTGCCTGGGTCAATGGCTACTCGATCACGAAAGACATGGGTCGTATCCGCCAGTCGCTGGGATACTGCCCGCAGCACAGCGTTTTGTATCCAGAGCTGACAGTGGAGGAGCACTTGCGATTCTACGGCCACGTGAAAGGACTGCACGACCCTGTTGCCCTGTCCTTGGAAGTGAAGAAAAAGATTGAGGAAGTGGGTCTAACAGAGAAACGTCATGTGTTATCCCACGCGCTCTCCGGCGGCATGAAGCGGAAGTTGTCGCTTGCGATCGCGCTTCTCGGCGATAGTCGGGTCGTGTTTCTTGATGAGCCAACATCCGGAATGGATCCATACAGTCGGAGAAGTACCTGGGAGCTGATTCAAAACAACCGACGAGAGAGGGTAATGATCTTGACGACTCACTTTATGGACGAGGCCGACATTCTTGGCGATCGCATTGCAATTATGGCAGACGGAAAGCTCAAGTGCGTGGGATCATCGCTGTTTTTGAAGAACCGATTTGGTGTCGGGTATCGATTGAGCTTCGTGCAAGCACAGAAAGCCAGTCACTCAACACCGACAGAAAGCAAGGGATGTGGAAGCGCACAGTCACTGCATTCATTAATTCGTCAGCATGTTCCCAAAGCGAAAGTGGATACAGACATTGGTACGGAGTTGACTTTCCAGTTGCCATTTGAATCGTCCTCGAGCTTTCCAGCGCTATTCGAAGAGATTGAGTCAAAGCAACAAGACCTTGGGGTGTTGTCGTTCGCGATTTCGGTCACCACACTAGAAGAAATTTTCCTCCGAGTCGCTGAGGGAAAATTAGCAAAGCAACCCAAGTCCAGGGGCGCCATTGCTGCAGACGATAGAGCTGTATCTATCCAGATAACGGAATCATCGTCATCGCCCGAGAAGGAAAGTGAAGGACACGGACAAGCCAAGGCTCAGCTCGTTTCTCAGATATACCCTGTATGGTTTTGTCTACAGGTCGCTGCGCTACTTCGGAAGCGCGTGCTGTGTGCAAAGCGAGACCGAAGTATGTTGCTTTTCAGCATCATACTGCCGATTGTGATCGTTTTCGCGGGGCTATCTGTGTTGAAGCTGAGTGTTCTCGTCCGAAACGATCCGAAAGTGGCTCTAACGATTCAGGATCAATACGAGAATGGCGCAGAAACGCCGATACCGTATAGCTGTCCTGGGACGTCGGCGAATGATTCGTGGTGCACAGCTCTTGTTGAATCTCCATATTTCTCGAGTGGAGTACCATACGCCATTAAAATGGAAAAGAGCGTGTATAATTCGTCTAAAACGCCAACAATATTCGGCTTCCCATACAGCAACCCATCAATCAAGCCGAATGACACAAGCGGATACTGCTTGCGCTTTGCGGAGCTGGCATTTGAGAAAGGGTATGGGCATAACTCGTCAACGCAGATGGTGCAAATGCAGCCTGTTGAAGGCCAATACGGAGGGTTCGTGCTCGGTGGTTCCGAGAGAAGCAGGATCCTGGGTTACAACGTAATGGCTAATTCGTCATTCATACACTCTGCACCAACGTACAAGGCTGCCATAGACGAATCTATCCATCGTTTCCTGCTTTCCAAGATGGTGTCCAACTCCACAAAGAACGTCACAGTTCGAGTGGCTACGCATCCGCTCCCGATGTCATTCAAGTCCAGATCCGTTCTCAACTCGATACTAGGGTTACCTGCAACGATGTTCATCGTGATCGCATTTTCGTTTATCCCGGCATCGATCATGCCGTTTCTCGTCAAGGAAAAGCAAAATGAGCAGAACGCAAAGCACCAACAGATTCTCTCGGGAGTATCCGTGACTGCATTCTGGATCGCAAACTTCATCTTTGACATACTGTTGTACCTGGTGCCGATGATTGTCACAATCGTGATTCTGAAAACGTACAACATGATTTCGTCGCTTAGCAGCCACGGAAGTAGCAGCTGCCCAGGTTGCGCCCAAGATGTTTTTGATGCGGTGTTGAGTCTGTTTTTCCTGTTTGGTGGCGCGATCGTGCCGCTGACGTATTTGGTATCTCATATGATGAAGAACCCAGGAACATGCCTCCTCTACACGGTCATGCTGAACTTTGCGCTCGGCCTTCTGCTGATAATCGTGAGTTATGCGCTGAATGCGTTGGAGTTGACCGTGGCTGTGAACAAATCTCTCGTGTACGTGTGGCGATGCTCTCCGTTCTTTTCGCTGGGAAACGGCCTGTATCGCATTATTATTGCGGATGTGAAAGCGCTTTATGGTTTGTCTGAAGGCGGACTAAGTGCGTTTTCGCCAGAAATCGCTGGCACCGAGATCGCCTACCTTGCAGTGCAGGGTCCGCTCTTTTTCACCCTCGCTATATGCATCGACTGGATCAAAACAGGTGAGTTCAGTGAATTTGGAAGCCGAGTGTGTCTGATCACCTCTCGTTGGTGTCGGTTTGTTCAGTCGTGCCGCGGTTTCAACGCAAAGCTTCATGCAGATGGTCCAGCACCAGCGTATGTCGAAGATGCCGATGTTACTCAGGAAGCTCGACGTGTCTTCGAGACGAACGCAACTTCTTCCGTGCAGATTGGGGAAACTGGAGCAGATCCCGATGTCGTGCAGCTGTTACGCCTTCAGAAGACGTATCCAAACGGCAAGAAAGCCCTCTGTGATCTCTCGTTTGGCTTGAAGCGTGGTGAATGCTTTGGGTTCCTGGGGATCAACGGCGCAGGCAAGACCACGACAATGAAAATTCTCACCGGCGACCTGCTTCCGACGTCTGGTACGGCAAAGCTGAATGGCTTCGACATTCTAACACAGCGTACTAGAGTACGTCAATCCATAGGCTACTGCCCTCAGTTCGATGCACTGCTGGACTTGTTGACTGTGCGCGAGCATTTGGAGTTATATGGGCGACTGAAAGGCTTTCACGCACAATTTCTCGAACAGGAAGTCGACCGATTACTACACAAGCTGCAGTTGAAATCGTTTGAAGGCAAGCTCGCGGGAAGCTTGAGTGGCGGCAACAAGCGGAAACTGTGCGTCGCAATCGCAATGTTTGGTAGCCCCGATCTGTTGTTTCTTGATGAGCCATCGACAGGGATGGATCCGCATTCTCGTCGATTCATGTGGAACGTGATCCTAGAGGTCACGGTGCAATCGAAGCAGACGACAGTGATGCTCACGACCCATTCAATGGAAGAGTGTGAGGCACTGTGCAACAGAGCTGGAATCATGGTCGGAGGCCGACTGCGCTGCTTTGGCAGCATCCCGCATTTGAAAACACGGTTTGGGGAAGGATTCTTGCTGGAGTGTAAATTGAACGCACCTAGTGATGAGGACATTGCGAACGTCCTGACCAAGTTACGCGCTGAGCTGCAGATTGAGTCGGCCATTTCTTCGGCGCAGCTATCAGATATTTGCGCAGCGCTGGGTAAACCGGATCGCGAGACGTGGATTATGGGAGATCAGATGGTCGATCACCCGACAGGTTCGATTTTGCGGATGCAGATAGACAAGAATGACGGAGAGCTGGACGCGACCGAGTTCTGCGATTGGTGGCTGCTCGAGGATCGTGTGGAGCAGCTCACGTCGTATCTGCAGACGCATTTTGGAGTGGACTGCACGACGTTGCTTGAGCGCCAGGCAGACTTTTGCCGATTCAAGCTAACGAAGCGAGGTGCCTCATCTACCTCAAGCGAGAACCTAGTCGATGCAGGTGAGCTAGCGGAGCCGCACGAAGACTCGAACTTGAGATTGTCGCGGATGTTTCAGCTCGTGGAGACTGCAAAGAGCTCGCTGCACGTGAAAGAATACAGTGTGTCCCAGACAAGTCTGGAGCAGATATTCAACGCGTTCGCTGGGCAGCAGCAAGAGGAAACACGTCCTGTCAAAGGGCTCCGGACATTGCGCTAACTGGTAAGAGAGGAAACAGACTTCATAGGATCAGAATGACAGACATAGATTTATGGTATTAATACTTGTACCTCACTCTCTCGCGTGTTATGCGCCGGGCTTGGTCTGCTTGTGGTACACTTTACCTGGTGCGACGTGGAAATGCGTCATCTGCGTCTCGGCGCGCTGCAGCTTGCTCGCCATCTTCTTGTCCTGCCAGATGCGGCGCTCCTCGCTCTCAAAATTGTCCACTTGCCACGCAATTCCGGGCACTTGGATGACTTGCGCTCGACTGGCTGAGGGATACAACTGCTGGTACATTGCGATCGTGGTCACCTCTTCGACTCCTGCGCAGGACGTGGCGCCGTCAATCTTCAGCCCATCGCCAATCAGTGGGAACCCGACCCGTGCCAAGCGCGCGAGGTCCCATAATGCGAGCGTGTTCCACGGCGTCGTGAGTCCATTGAGTTCGATGAGCTCGTCGCTTGTAGGCATGAAGGAATGCCCTGGAAGCGCAGCGCCAACGACGAGATCTGTGCCGAGTTCAAAGTGCGTCTTGAGAAACGCGACGCCAGCGGCATCGACTTCGATTTCAAGCGATTGCAGCAGCAGCAACGACGCGCGCGGAAACTGAGTCGCGGCGCACGAGATGATCGCGTTGATCGCCGGCACAAAACTCCCCCAGTGAAGCATCGGGAGCACCACCACGGGCACTGTTCTTGACCTTGTTGTCGTCGCGTTTGAGTCCTTAGATGCAGACTCTACGGCCACGCCATTGCACGTCTCATGCTGCAGCCGTGTGAGAAAGTCACGGACGGATGCAAGAAACAGGTCGTCCGCTTGAGCTGCGTGGAGCTGCGTTGCCGCCTGCTGCGGGAGCCCCACGGCGATGACGATGCCGTCGGCGTACGTCGCCGCGCGCTCCCAGAACGCGCGCGTCTGCTGCAAAACTCTCTCGACTGGGATTGGGCTGAGGTCGTCGTGCGCGCGGTTGTTCCAGTGGATACGCGTGCCCACGACCGTCGCCTTCGCAGCAGCGGCGCTAGCGTCCATTTTGGTGAGGATTCGTTTACTCGATCTGAACCAAACTGAATCGGTAGGGAGCTCAATTCGAGCGGCCACAGTACGAGAGATGGAAGTAGTGGATCCGCTCTGCTTAGTTGGATATCTGCCAATCAGAGGCAATTATCAGCGGACGAAAGGATGAAACATCAGAAGCTCGGTTGACGAAAATTGCGCAAACCGCCTTTTCAAAATGCGGTCGCTGAGCATGCTGACAGTTCATGCAAGCTGCTCGAGTCGTTGGCGTCTCATTGTCTGGAGCCTTTGCGATTCCTAGTTTAAAGCTGGGATTTAGCCACATCCACGGGTTTTAACAGCCACGATCAAACGCGTCGAATACTCTTTCATTTACATCTTGATTAGGCCATACACTGGAAATTTCTGAAGCGTGTCCTACAAAACGATAGCATGAGGCATGCGCATTTGTCAGTTCGCGATCCATGGTTCTGGGTAAAGAAGGCAAGGGAACAATAGACGGAACAGCAGAGAATCTATCACGTACCGGCGATTGAATCGAATTGATGACGCAGCCGCATTCGACGACCTCTGCTCCTAGCTGGTTGATCAGGTCACACGTGACTTTCAAAGTGTTGCCCTATGCGCATACAGACAATGCCAAAACCGTGAGCTTGTTTCGAGCACGTAGAGTGTGAAACGACCCAGCAGCAACTCGCAAAGCATATCTACGCACCGATGCCACCAAATCATCGATGATCACTACACGGCTGCCTTTCTCGATCGCGTCGTCGTGGATCTCCATGCGCCCCGTGTAGAATCCAGACGTATAGTCCACGCCGATCGTGTTGCCCGGCAGGCGTCGCGCACGTCGAACTGGCACGAATGCGACCTGCAGTGCGAGCGCCAACGGCGCGCCAAAGATGAAGCCTCGCGACTCGCAGCTGACGACGTGCGTGATGTTCTTGCTGACATAGCGATGCTTAAGCGCATCGATCGCGACCTGGAAAGCCACGGGATCGAGCAGCAGCGTCGTGACGTCACTGAAGTCGAGCCCGGGGCGGGGAAAGTTGGGAAAGACGCGGATTTTGTCGCGCAAGTAGCTTGCTACCTGCTGCTCGTTGGCGAGGTCGACGAGCTGGTTCTGCCCTTGCGCCTCGTCCTGCGGCTGGTACGGCATCTTGATGTGATGGAGTTGGCAAATGCTGCTGCGCGTGCGTGGGCGACCCGTGCTTGTGCTCTCTGCTGCTTCGCTCTGTCGCGTCTGAATGCGATTGTTTCTGAATGTCACCAACCGTACCCCATCGTGAATGCGAAAAGGTGGTCACATCAACACAAGATGGGCATGATTGGCCAAAAATATAAATGAGTTTCAGCCAATGGTATCGATATATTTTTGGCTTATTAAAGAGTAACCCAATGAAAAGAGAGGGTGCGTAAAAGCCAAAATTTTGATATCGTACTTAGGTAATAAAAAAAGGTACGCAAGTGAGACTATCCGAAGTATGCTATTTGGTAGTTTTTAGAGCGAACCCATCCTGTGAAAGAGCACACGCATGAAAATGGAAATGGTGCAATAACCGGTATGGAAATAATGGCGCTCTTGTGCGCCCACGATGAAAAAACGAAGACACATTTGAACACTAACATACTCGTTGAGACAGCAGCTGCATGTCCATGGAATTAAAACGATATAAAAGAGAGAAATACTTAAAAGACCAGAGCGTGCATTGGTTGCGAAATTGGCATGGGGTTAGCAAACGCCCTCCGAAATGCCTTCCGACAAGTCTTCAGAAAAGCCGTACGGACGGTTGAACAGCATCTCTGTGTTGCTGAACGTCTTCGCGTACGATAACTCGTCTTGCTGGGGCTGCTGCTGCTCGTCGTTATCCATGCCTGAGTACAGCAACGGCGAGTCCACTGTCGCAAATGATGGCTGGTAGCCGTTGTTGCTCGGTGGAGGGATCGGCGATAATAAAAACTCGTGGTTCAACAGATACTCTGGGATCTCGGCTTCACGTGGGAGGCTCATCGGCGTCGGGTCTCGGAAACTAATGCTTTCCTTTCTCTGTGGAGGAAAGTCGTGGAATTTCTTCTTCTCTTGAGGCGGCTCAATCGACTCTCTGAATTTGAGATAGCTCGCTTCCCATTCTGGACCAAGCACACTGGCAAGTGCCTTCAAAACCTCTTCGCTCGCTTGGACGCGGTGCTCCGTGAAGGACGGGAGGCGCACCACTTCGTGGATGTGGCGCATGAGGTACGGGATGCAGTTCTTCTTCAAGTCCTCCGCATTGCACTCTTCCGACACCGACAACAAGTTGACAACGTTGTCCACACGAATCTCGTGGCTCAAAAACTCCTCAGCGCGCTTTTGCAGCTCAAGGACGCAGTAGAACGATGCTGCCTGCAAGAGCTCCACTGCAATGTCTGGCGTAATATCGACTTTGCCAGTATACTGAAAAGAAGAAGAAAAAACAGGAGTCAGTATGAATGCAACATGTTTCCACATATAAGAGGACCAATGTCACGTACCAAGAAACGCAACAGGATCGAGAACACCTCGTAACTACAGTTGTTCACTTCAATCATTGCGGTTTGACTTGTCGCCGAGCCAAACTACACAAAAAGAAAACATGCAATAAGTCAGTGCAGATACAAGCAGCCTAGCACGATATGCACAAACCAGAAACTGTGGGGGCCAACTCACTCTCACCATGTTCTTGAAATACGAGTTGCGGAAGAAGAGCACAACCTTGTGCGCGTTGATCGGTGCAATGTGGCCCTTCACCAAAAACTGCAGATCTGACAGCGACGAGTTCAAAAAGAGCTCTTCGTGGTCGTCCACAAGATATGGCGGCACATTGATCGTCAAATCAGGATCGTATCCCTGAGGAACCAAGTGCTTGATGGCATGCGCCGCAGCACAACGATGGAACTCGTCGCTCGACTGCAGCATGTGATACAGAACCGAGAACAAACCCTCGGAAAGAAGGTTCGGCACCTCGTTGGAGTCCATCATGTGCACAAACGTGAGCAGAATGTTGCCACGCAGTTCACCTGGTTTGAATATCACGAACACAAGACTTGATTGTTAGCGTCACTTATCGCTATAACGATGGTCAAGTGGGCATACATGCTTACCGATATTGGCATCAGCCGACACGCGCGCCACAGCGTGGAGCATTCGTCGGAAGTCTGCACGATTGATTTGCTTCCAGATATTCCGCAGCGCCTGCAGACAAATCCCCCACGTACGAGAGGCTTCCTCGACTTCCAGCATCTGCAACACGGCTCCTTCCAAAACCATGTGCAAAGTACTTGACACACTCGACGAAAGCGCGCAAAGCGCTCCGGCCGCATGAGCGGAGATGATATCGTCAGGGTTGTGCATCGCTTCCAACAGCAGCACGATCCCTCCAAACCGAGTGACGTAGTCATGGTTCACTTCGTTTTCCAGCAACGACTCCAAAGCGACCACGGC
Organism: Globisporangium ultimum DAOM BR144; assembly: GCA_000143045.1. Classification (NCBI taxonomy): domain Eukaryota; phylum Oomycota; class Peronosporomycetes; order Pythiales; family Pythiaceae; genus Globisporangium; species Globisporangium ultimum. The sequence goes on from GL376567.1 coordinate 1,000,558, forward strand.
CTTACGCTTCTTGTCAGGGTCATCCGCCTTGAGCATGTCAACCAGTTCTGGAATGGAATTCTTGACGCATTTATCGCAAAGACGAGCACGGCCTTCGCTTCCTTCCACCACAGCTCGGGACATGGAGCATTCATGGCAAATAATCTCACCACATTCCTATCATCAAGAGTCAAGAAGTCAGTATTCATAGTATCCGATATCTTTCTGTTCAGCACTCAGCGAGCACACGTACCCGGCAATGGTGCTTTCGTCTGTAAAACGTGAACACATTCTTGCAGCACGCGCAGTCAATCGCTTCGTGGTCTTCGGCCCAGGGTTTAATCAGGCCCCACTTCAGCAGATCATTAGCAGACTCAATGATCGAGTCACGTGGTCGGCGAAACTGGACGTTGAGGACGTCGTTGATCTTGTCGCTCAAGTACGGCGACGGGCGCGCCATATTTGGTTCGTACGCGTACAATGCAGCGCCGACTTGTCCAAGCTGAGCGGAGTATGCAGGCAGGCGAGCGACCCAGTTTGGAAGTCCAACCTGAAGTGAACGGGTTAAAGTGAGCGTCAGTAATTTACACGCATTGCCCTATCGTTTATGAACTTACCCTCCATGGAAGATCACGACCACTGTAGCCATTGTGTGACAAGATGTCGACAATCTCTTTCATCCAAACGGTCTTGTTCACGCAAATGTAACGGCCGCGCGCTTCGCTATTCTCCAACGCCGCAATATGCGCAAGCGCACAGTCTCGAACATCGACCATGCTCCAGTCTGTCGTCGAATACAAATGTGCAACAAGTAGAGTAAGTCAGTAAACCATGAGATGAAAGCAACTTTCCACCATGCAAATGCAACGTACTCAAGTCCACGAGCGCAGAGTATTGGCCCGTGATCAAATCGTAGATGACTTGGTTCCCAGGCGCCAGTTTGCCCTTCGACAACGCAGGACCAAACAGTGTTCCAGGCTAGAGCAGAAGAGCAGCAACACGCGCAAGTAAGCACACCATCCGTACAAAAACAAAACAATGTTCAACGCAAGAGCGCACTTACATTAATTGTGACCAGATCTATCCGACGGTCGCGCGGAAGCTGGTCGACCAGCTGCCACGCCGCTTCTTCCGCCAGCTTCAGGCTCAAAAAGTGCGGGTTGCGCTCCAACGACGACGAAATGTTCCAGCATGCATCGTTCACAATTGAATGCGGTGACACTGAGTCGGCCATCGCAGCAACCGACGACGTCAGCACCACCTAAGCAATGAGTAATGGCAACCAGAAGAGATCCCATAGCGTTGGGTTAGATCAAGGTATCAAACAGAGCAATCGTGGAGTGCATAGCAACATACTCGCTTGACGCGCGCTCGAGCACACGCTTGGATAAAGTTCGTCATCATGGGGATGATGCAGTGCATGCGGCTGCCGATGCTGTGCACGCCAGGCTCCTGTTGCTCCGAGAGCGGGTCGCGCACCGAGCACGACGACGGCGTTCCGGTGTGGATCACAAAATCACATCCTGTAGTCACACAGCAGCATTTTCAGGATTCATTTACCTTTTGAGCAGCCAACCCATATTCAAAATGATAATCATCACATACCTTGCACAGCCATATCACACGCTTCGGGGGTCAACAACGACGTTTCCACGATCGTAAAGTTGTTTTTCGCGGCAGGCAGCGCCATGATGCCCGACACGTCGTCTTTGCGGTTCTGCACCGTGCCGCGCACGCGGTAGCCGCGCTTCAGCAGTTCGCACACGATCCACGACGCAAGGAAGCCATCAACGCCCGTCACGCAAATCGGTTTCACGCTCAGACTCGACGCCAACTGGATCATCTTCTTGCGGAAGCGCAGCTCCTTCCACACCGACGGGTACATGACCGTCTTGTCGATTGGTCGTGGCGCGGGCGCGATCTCATCGAGCACGCCAAAGAGCTTCGAGTAGCGCTTCACGGGGTCGCCATTGCGGCGCTTGGCGTTCCCATTCGTCGTAGTTTTCACGGGCGTGTTGGAGATGCTCGTGCGTCCCATGGTGGACGACGCCGCGCCGTCGTACGTGGCGTTACCGGCCGCGTACTGGTACGCCTTGCTGATGCTGTTTAGGTTGTAATTGTAGTTGTAATTGTTGTTCTCGTTGTTGAACGAGCTCGCAAGCGACGTGAGCGACGACGAGCTCGTCGACTGGTACGAGTACGAGCTCGACGACGGGCTCGCGACATGGTTCCCATTCGTAGTCGCAGTGGAGCGTCTTTCGCTCGTGCGACGCGATGAAGATGTCCTCCCGGGCGTGTTATTGTTGATGTTAGTCGTCACCGCTCCCGAGCGCGCGGCTGAGCGACTCGTCTTCTTCTTGCGGGGCTGCGTGGGCGACGGACCGTCGACGCGGTCGCTGCTGTCGTCGTCGTACTGTGCGCCGAACAGCATTGTCAGAGGTTCCACCGACAGCGCGAGAGATTGGGGAATGCGGGGCCGGATGCGCTTATTTCCCTGGTGTCCACTGGCGGCGCTTTGTTGCTTATAGGATGCGCGCGTGTGTGTGTGTGAAAGGGTCTTGCTCGTCTCTCCCAGATGCAGGCAGGAGTGTAGGTGAGTGAAGTAACCGAGCAAAATCAGGGAGGAGGCTGTTACTTCAGAGAACGTTGTTCTCGGACAAACCTAGAAAAAAAAATCGAGCCAAAACCTTTATAAAACCGTGCGGTTTCTAGTAGAGGTCCGTAATAAAAGATCTGAGGGTGGGTCGTCTCTCCCACCAACTTGGCCTTGATGGGAGGGGTTTTAGCACACAAACACCTACCCCTGAACCCTACTAAAACACAGAAATAGACTGTTTGATTGCACTAATTCACAAATGTGGAACTTTTTGCGAATGTGTGTGCTGTTAATGGTTCATGCTACAAATCAATTTCAAATTGATAGCAAGTTTATGCAATAGGGTCCCTTTTCTGACAAAACTGATGGCTCCTCCTGAAGCGAGTGGTTTCCACCGAATGAAAAAGGGCCATTGCGATGAAGCCCTGTGTGGTACAAAATTTTTGGGCTGTTTAGACCCGCGGCGACGGTCACATTTGGTGATCCTCCTTCTTTGGTCCAGGCACGTCGAGACGCACATGAAAGAGAAAACGCGTAATCTGATTTTGATGCAGACTGACTGGCAAATGGCGTATCATTTTGTGGAGATTGGCGCGTGTGCACTGTTACTGAAACTACAACCTTCTGTTTTTACTGATCAAGCCAACCCAGCTGATCGCTGCTGAAACGAAACAGGAACGTCAAAAGGATGAAGCCAACTACCGCTCGTACTACGCCTGCTCGCGTAGGAGTGACAGTAGCGCGATCGTGGCGATTGCGCTCGAGTGAGTGAAATGTGGCACATTCTGGGCTTGGCAGTTGCCTATCAGCATTGGCTTGTCTGCTGCAGCCATCTTGTTGATTTTTGGCTCGCTTGGTGTGCTTGGTGTGCTTGACGGGGGCTTCCGCGAAGCTTCGACCGCACTGTTTGCGACACGGACGCAGCAGAAAAGCGACCTCAAAACCAACGGATACTATTTGTGTAAAACTTATTAGACCTATCGGTCAGTCGGTTATAACAACTCGTTTGGAGAGCACCTATTGTGCAAGATGTTAGAAGGCATGGTTCAGTATTCTGACCATACCTCCACCAAAATATACCCAGGCCAAAGTTAGCCCACCTCAACAACTTCCACGACCCAGCTCAGCAGCTCTCTCCATCCTGTCCTGTGAGCCCACGATGCTGCTGCATTCCCTCTTCACGCGTCATCGCCATCATGACGTCTTTGTCTACGAGCCACGTTGCTGCTGCACCGCCGCCAGTCATGGTGACGACCACCTTGCCATCTGACAGTGCCAATGAGACGAAGCATGCTGGTAAAGAAAGGGCCTACCTACCTGCCTATAATACCTGAGCTGCTCGGTTGCTAAACGCTGCGTCGTCTTCTTTCTTCTTCCGCTGACAGACTCGACCGATGGATCAACCGAGGCTCCGGGCTCCCAGAACGAGTTCGGTCGACTCGGTATCTCAATGTTCCTCTTGGCATGGGTCTGTGTTGGCTGGACGGTCTGGCTCACATCGCTAGCGGTGAACCCGCGCGATGCTGTGGCCCAAGTCATGAACACCAAGAACTTTGAGGACGACGACGGCATCTACGACGATACGGACCTGTTTCTGTGGCAGATCGTGAACCCCGAAGCTTCGGTCCAAGTTCTCGGCATCGTCGGCTTCGTGCTCATGCTCGTGGGGTATCTCGGGGTTGCGCTCAAGCTGGCTGTGTGGCAGCAATGGAGCCGCGCGCGGTTCCCATCGAAAAGAAGTGGCCACGATCGTATAAAGTCGCTGGACAAGGTAGTGGCCGTGAAAACCGAGAACCAGCTCGCCGAGGCAATCGCTGAGCGGCGGCGCAAATCGATCTCACGAAGCGCCGCTGGAGTTCACGAAGAGCTCGAACAAGTGAAGTCCTTGGTGAAAAACAAGGTCAGATCAGCAGCATACCGCGCACAATGTCCCTATACTTGTTTGACGAACCTGCGTTTGCTTTTTTTCTGCTCTCTATGCTCTCGCATGCAGAATCTGTGGACGAAAGCGCTCGACCTCATCGTACAGTTCGTGATGCTCATCCAGATCCTCGAACGCGGGCTGCCCGCGGAGCTCGTGTGGGTCTTCACCGCCTGCCTCGTAGCAAACGCTCTTTCCTGCGCCATCATCATTCACAGCACGCGAGACCGCCGGATCCTCGGCATCGCAGTCATGGACGCCATGTATGCCGCTTCACTTTCTTTCCTCTCTTACTCTTGCAAATTCAACCCCTCACATCTCCTTTTTCGACCTAGGTTCGATCTCGCCAACGCCATCATCTTCCCGATGGTCGTGCTCTCGTACAGCGCAGGCTCGTTCCGCGTGGCGCGCGACAAACTCGCGCTGAACGCAGAGATTTTCCCTCCTGGGAGCTTTGAGCGTCGCGCGAGCAGCGTCATCGACCAGACCGAGCTGGAGACCCTGCGTCGCTGTCTCAATGCGCTGCGCATCACGGGCGCATTGGATTTCGTCACTAAAGCGCTGCTGAACGGACTGCTCGCATACCGTGCGATCCATGTCATCAACCTGAATCGCCACGTCAAGACGAGAAAAGGGAGGTTGTACCCGCGGCGTCATCCCATTGCGCTGCCATTTCTCTTCTTTGGGCTCTTGACCATCATCTTTGTGATCGTGAGCGTGCACACGTCGGAGCAGGCGTGTGAGACCCACCCGGAATGTGTCGTGCACGCGCACCGGTGGGTCAGTCTGAACAACGTGGGCGACCTCACCAAGTGTCCGTGCCTCGCACTCGTGGACGTCGAACACGCACCGACAAGCTACACTGAGTGGCGCCAGCCGACGCAGAACGTGACGCAAAAAGTCAGCAACCTCGCTACCTCGGGTCGCCTCGAGTCGATCTATTTGGCGAATCGTTTCCTTCCGACGCTCCCGGAGCAACTCAAGCGCTGCACCCACCTCCGCTCCCTGTACGGATCTCTCCAGCACTTCATTCGCCGAAATTGCCAGCGCTCGCTTCACTGACGCCTGCTTTTGTGGCTTTGCGTCCTCGTAGGTCTCTCGTCTACACCGATACGACAACGCTGCCTGGGTGGACGAAGCAGTTCGCACAGCTGGAGCTCCTGTACGTTTGTAACTCTGTTCCGTTGCTGCCCTGGAGTTGTATTCTGACGATTTTTCTCTATGTACCAGCCACATTGATGGCAAACCCGAGGTCTCGGGGCTAGCCACGCTCCCTGAGGACCTCTTTGTCCACATGGACCAGCTTGTGCTCTTGACGCTGGGCTCACACGAGAATCTGACGCGCTTGCCGTCTCTTGATGGGCTCAAGCGGCTTCAGACCCTCGTGCTCGATAACATGCCTGCTCTGCGAGAGCTCCCACTGCTTGATGCGCTCAGCGATCTCAAGCAGTTGCATCTCACGAATGTGCCAGCGCTCGCGGCACTTCCGGACATGGCAGCGATCCAGAATGGGCTGCAGTCGTTCACGCTCTTGGGGCGGAGTCCGGTCTGCTGCAATGGCTTTCTTGGCGCAGCGACGTGTGACCCGAGCCACGCGTTTTGCGTGAACGACATCACCTCGTGCGTTGCCGCAAGTGCAAGCACCGCAACGCTAAGTGTGATGGATACCTTTGCGTCCTCGATATGTCGCGTTGGGCAAAGTAGCAATAGCAGCAGTAGCAGTTCTGCTACGTTCGAGGCTGAGGACGACGAGGCGTTTGAGGTCACTGAGGCCACGGTGGATGCGTGCAACGGCACGCTCTACAAGCAATGTGAAGCCGTGAACGGCAGCACTGGGTCCGTGTCCGCGACAACGATGATGGGGATGTGCTACAATCCCCACATGACTGTGATTCACTGCACGCAGAGCCCCTTGGCGATCACCATGCGCAAGCAGCAGATCATCCGCGGACTCGGCGCGACATGCGATCCACTCATCGAGACCTGGCTCGGCTGCGTCTAGGCCCTGCAGCATGAAGAAGAGTGCCCAGGTGCAGTCGTAGGCGCGCGCTTACTGTCTCTGCTCGTGCGAGTTGAGTGGAGACCTAAACAAGAGCATAATTGAGCCACATTTCGAGACTCAAGTAGTAGATACCAACCAAAACGCCACCATATTGAAGTTGGAGACATAACAGAGAAGAGTTTCCGCTGATACAAGCAATCTTGGACCCCACGTTCGTGCGGCTCCAAAGATAGCGCTCCCATAACGCGTGTATAAGACAACAGCGTGGTCCATTTTGGAGTCGAAGGCGAGCGCTCCGCACACAATCGCAACTTCGTTGTCTACGTGAAATGAGAGCAGCGACGTTGATAAAAATATCGAGAATCCGTGCTCATTTCAGGAAACATCGCGCTAAATATACGCACCTAGAAGGGGTAGAAGAGCGATCCGTTTCAAGTTTTTACCTCGCACGCTGCCTCGGATTTATTATCTCCGTCCATCTCCCAGATGCGCTCAGTTTAAAAGTTGCCCTCCAGTCTGTTTGATCCGGGAACGCCACACGCAGCAGAAGACTTCCCAGCGCTTGACATTGAACAAGCAACCTGGAGCCATGGCCGATGTTCAAATCGAGCACCTCCAGTCCCAGACCAGCCATGAGTACGAGCTCTCGTTCTACTTTGCGAGCCTCCTGGTGCTGCTCATGGTCGCGATCATCGTGAGCAACTACACGTCGCACAAATGGCATCTCCATTGGCTCCCAGAAGCAGCTGGTACGTATTTCTTTCGTATTCTCCGTCTTGCGCAACCTTGTTTGACGCTGTTATCTTTCCATGTGTGTGTGCAGCTACGATTGGCGTCGGCATGGTCGCGAGTATCGTCTGCGCCTTGCAGTCCGACAGCATCTCGACGTCGCTCATGGACTTTGACCCCAACATCTTCTTTGTCGGCTTGCTGCCGCCGATCCTCTTCAACTCGGGCTACACGATGAAGCGCCGGTACTTTTTCGAGAACATCGTCCCGATCCTCACGTACTCGATCCTCGGCACGATGATCATGAGCATCGTCACGGGCGTACTGCTCTACAGCGTCGGGCGCTTTGGGTGGACCACGAAGCTCTCGCTCGCCGAGAGCCTCACATTCGGCTCGCTCATCAGCGCCACGGACACGGTCTCGACGCTCGCCGTGTTCCAGGAGCTGCGCGTCGACCCGACGCTCTTCTACCTCGTGTTTGGCGAGTCGTCACTGAACGACGCCGTCGCGATCTGCCTCTTCTCGACCTTCTCCAAGTTTATCGGCTACTCGTACACGTTCAAGCCGATGCTGTTTGCGATCGTCGAGTTCATGCTCAACTTTGTCGGCTCGACGATGATCGGCATCGCGTTCGGCATGGTCCCGGCGCTGATCTTCAAGTACACGAACCTGCGCTCGTGTCTGCTGCACGAGGTCGGCGTCTACGTCATGTTCTCGTACCTACCGTTCCTCATCGCGCACGTGCTCGAGATGTCGGGCGTCGTCGCCATCATCTTTGCCGGCATCGCCATGAAGCACTATGCGAGTCCGAACCTGACCGTCGAGGCCCAGGAAGTGTACGTTCTGCTATATATACGCGCTCCACTCCGCAATGTGAGCATAATAACCTAAAATGTGTGCTGTCTGTAGCTGCTCGCGCGTGTTCAACACGATCGCGCACATGACCGAAACCGCCGTCTTCTTGAGTACGTAGCCGCTGTCTGGTTGCCATCCACCACCCGCGCCGTTACCATGCTCACACATGCCCCCATATAATAGACCTGGGACTCTCAGTGTTTGCGCTGCGCGAGGGTTTCCACCTGAGCTTCATCATCTGGACCGCGCTCTTCTGCCTCGCGGCGCGCGCGTGCCATGTGTACCCGCTCACGTACGTGCTCAACCGCACGGTGCGGCAGCAGAGCGAGATCACGCGCAACCAGCAGCACATGATCTGGTACAGCGGGCTGCGCGGTGCCGTGGCCTTCGCGCTCGCCAAGTCCTTCCCGGGCGAAAAGCAGAACGAGATCATCGCCACGACCATGGTCATCATCCTGCTCTCGATCTTCGTCATGGGCGGCGGCACTGTGTCGATGCTCAATCTGCTCCAGATCCCGCGCTTGACGGTACGTCTTTCCAAAATCTCTTATATACGCGTTTAGACTGTACTTTTCTGATACTGAAACCAAATGAACATATATTGTGTATGTTTGCAGCCGGAAGAAGAGCAGGCGCTCGACAAGTCGGTCAAGCCCCACAAGCACATGCGGCTGCTCCAGTTCGACAACAAGTATCTCATCCCGCTCCTCACGAACCTGTGCCAGTACGGCGACGCCAACGGGCCGTCGTCGCCCTCGCACTGCGGCACCAGCCCCGAGCGGCCGCCACGCAAGAGCTTCAGCGCCAATGACGACCAGGATGATGACGATGACGACGAGGTGATTGAAGTGGTGCGTCGCGACAGCAACGTGCACTGATGAGAGCTTAACGTACTGAGATACGAGAACCTCTATCCCTACCACCCTTCTCTTCCTACTGACGATAGAGACGGGTTCCGTTCTATTTTTTTGTACTTTCACAAGCAATTAATTGCGGCAACAATTGGTTTTCTACAGTTTTCTATTGTTCTCTATTGAGATTGTTATCGACGAGAGAGAACAAGCCCGTTCTTTTCTGAAAAAATTCTCGGCGACTGTATAGCAGAGAAAGAGAGAAATAAGCCGCATTGTGACTGCGACATGTCATGAAAGATCGAGTCGAACACATGAGGCGCACCCACGTGGATAGTGATCACTGGCGGACGGGGATCAACGCGTCAGTGGCAGGCGAAGAAATGCGTCCCACTCTCGGCTAATAAATCGCCGCGACACTGGACTGCGGCTTTTGAATCTCGAGGCATCTCGTGTGTATGTATGTGTGTGTTTTCTTTCTTTTTGTACTTCAAACAGATCGAAAAGTGTACATATCGGATAAAACGGGGTCTTTCGAATCAAAACAGAGATGATTAGTATGAAAACATGCGGCATGAGGGAAGATCGGTGGTATTAGAGACTTGCTAACACGTCGTTAAACTGCGGGATGGATTTTTCTGCCACGAAAAAAGACAGTTTGACCAAGTTGCACAGTCGATACCCTCTTTAACGTAATAACCGAAACGTTTATCTTCTTGAGCCTATGGTACGGAGACTAGATAAGCGTAACTCATACACTCCGATGACACGATTTGTCCTCGACAGGGAATCTCCATTTTGGTACTGTGCAGCTGTCGAAAGTCTCGAAAGTACATACGCTCTGGAGATGGCGTCATAAGTGGACGGGCTGGATCTATGATTTTGCGCGGCACCGTATCACCCTGACGAAGAGAAAAAAACAAAAAACAAATAGACATGCTTCAGTTATCATTTTAACAAGTCTCCACAGTATTGCATTGCCTAATCCGGACCAGGGTTTTTCAGCGTCTGGTTGCTGGATCGGTTGTTTTTACTGGCGTTCTCAAAAACCACTATTCGTGTACAGAGGGCTCACAGTGCTGTCTCATTTAAAAAACCCTACGTACTGTATGTGCATCGTTTGCGGGCCTAAAATAGGGATTCCAGTGTGATTTGGCACGAGGATAATCGCCTTTTGTGCACGTTCAATTCCGCCGACGATCGCCAAGCCGCTCTCTCACTCTCTGCTCTCTCGCTCACTCTCTCTCTCTGTGTCTGCGTGCGGAAAAGCATCTCGGACGGTTCATTGCGCGGATGGAGTCGGTGGTGGAGGAGGCGTTCGAAGTGCAGACGCTGCAGCCGTTCCACAGATGGACATTCGAGCGCTTCACGGACCGCAGCGGCAATACGTTCCCGGCGCTCACACACGCGGCGGCGCAGGTCGTGGCGCGCGACGACAAGCTCAACGGCATCGCGGATACGCTCCCAGACGATGATGACGACGGCAGTAGCAGCCTCGAGATCGGCGTGCTCCCCAGCTCCGAGTGGATGTGGAGCCACCTCTGGATGCCCGACGTCGAGTACACGCAGTGCGACGAAGAAGGCTGGTCCTACGGCTCGACGATCGCGCGCATGAACCGCCGGCTCGCCGAGGGCGCCAGCAAGACCAAGCGCGAGTACTACCATTTTGTGCGGCGGCGGCGCTGGATCCGCACACGCGTGCGCAAGCCGCCTGCGCCGACGGCCTGTGCGTCGTCCGAGTCGGACTCGGACTCGGACGCCGAGGAGATCTCGCGGCGCTCGGAAACATGTACGTTCTATTGTAGCGTTGTTTACTTGTTCATATACTGCGTGTATATACGTTCTGACGCGGTGTATGTATTGCTTTTTGTGTCGTCGTTGGGACGACAGTATCGACAAAACGGTACTACCGCGTGTACCGCGACTCGTTAATGTCGTATTTCCAGTTCCGTTCGACGCTGAACCAACTCGCGAACTTCGAAAAAGTGCAATTCACCGACGACGACATCCAGAAGGAGGGGTGGCTCGGCGTGCGCGGACGGTTCTCGCGCAGTTGGAAGCTCCGGTATTTCCTGCTGCGCCTCGACCGAAGTAGCCTTGTGTGTCTCCGCGACCGCGCGTCGCTCGTGCAAATCTACGAGGAACCGATCAACCGCCACACGTCGGCGATCGTCGAGGAGTCGACAAACCCGCAGCAATTCCAGTTCCTCGTGATCAATGGAGACCGTCAGATTCGGCTGAACGCTGTGGACGCGCAGACGCGCTCAGCGTGGCTCACGGCGATCAGCGAGCTCATTGTGCGCAGTCGCGCGTCGTTTTTCGCAGGTGATGAGTCCGAAGGCAATATGAGCACGCGAAGTCGCACGTTCCGACGACTGCGGAATGCGTCGCTGCTTACAGACGACGATGCTGGCTCGGCGTCCGGGTATTTCCCCAAGAATGGCGGAGGCGGAGCAAATAACCACCACGGCGCTGCAAATGGGACTCGGAAAACACGGCGCAAAGCATGGCGACCATACAAACTCGTGTCGGCGACGATGCACTACCGGCCGGATACCGATCGACTACGGCGATACGAGTACTTTGAACGTTTCCGGAAAGATATTCGCAAACGAATCGGCGAAGTGGCTTTGTTTGTCTCGAGCAATATCGACATATTGGAAGAGAACCTGGAAGCTGCAGAGCAATTGCTGTCATCGGCGGTGGCGGGCGTGCCGACACGCGATATCGAGCAGCTGCGTGTGGACACGAACGAGTTGCTGTGGGCGTTTGAAGAGAAAGTGACCGCGACGATGGATTCGGAATACTCGGACGTGCTGAGCTGCAACGGTCTCTCGCGAGACTTGTATTTATTGGCGAAACGACTGAACGAGCTGATTTTGTCGTTCGCTCCCCCCGCGGCGCAGGCGACGATCAAGAAAGTTATCGTCGAGTCCCCGACCAAGCGACGGATACCAGAGGATTGGTTCACGGAACCAAAAGATTACGAAAAGAAACCTTCGACGGTGAGCATACAGAATGGCGGCGGTGTGAAAGTTGTTTCGAGTCAACCTGCTGCGGCCGGAAAAGCCGAGAGTGTATCTTCTTTCGCATCCAAATCGTCGTCGCAGGATTTGAAATGGACGAACAGCAGACGGTCCGTGACAGAGTCGAGCAGGCTCTCGACAACATCGAATGCGATTTCAGGGGCAGAGCCGATCAAAATCCGACCGTACATCGAGCTTCCGCCGACTTTGTGTGAAGGGCATTTCGATCTCCCCGCTGGTGTGAATGACTTTGTCGTCAAAGTACACGATAAAGATCTGGGCTCGTTGATCGGCTTCACGCTGTGTTCAAAGGCGTACGTGGAAGAATTGGAGTCCCATTATGGGAACTCTGTCAACATCGCAAAGGAACTCGTGGCCGAGAAACGGAATCTCGTTCGATGCGATCCAAGTACATCGACGAATTCGTTTATCTGGAATCGATTACCGAGCGAGAAGCGAAATCGGTATTTAGACAAGATGCGCTCGAACGACGTGCAGCATACAGATATGAAGTTTTCCTACGACTCGAGCCGAAGCAGCCACTCGATTCGCTGTGTTGCGTTCTTCGCCGCGCAATTTCATGCGCTGCGCGCGCTGACGGAGCCAGGAAACCTGCAATTTTTGAACTCGATTGCGGAAAGCAAACGATGGGACACAACGGGAGGCAAGTCGGGGGCGTTTTTCTCGCTGGTGAGTTGTAAATGTTTGTTTTTTGTTTTGTTTTGTTGTACTAGGGCTCGCTTTGTGCTAACGTGTAAGCATTTGTGTGCGTTGGTTGTCCTTGACAGAGCCATGATAAGCGCTATGTGCTCAAAGGCATTTCGCTGACCGAGTTCAACATGTTTCTTCACATGGCGCCGCACTATTTCAAGTTTCTGTCGCACGTCGTCGTATCCCAGAACTCGACGGTGATGACGAAGATCCTCGGTCTTTTCAAGTTATCCCACAGCCGACGGCTGCACAAGCAGACGACGTATGTTGTCGTGATGGAAAACCTCGCGTACGGCTGCTCGCCCGGTCAAATGTACGACATCAAAGGCATTCTGCGTCGCCGACACGACATGTCGGATAGCGAAGGCGAGCAAGATCGAGATACTTTCGCGGACGATAGTGGTGGCATGATGAAAGGTCAGGTGGCGTTCGAACTTCCAGTCTTGCTGGACGGGAACCTCGCCGAGCGGATCCCGATTCCTGTGTGTCAATCCGATTTGGACGTGATCGAGTCGGCGATCCAGAACGACACCAGCTTCCTGTGTCGTGCCGGGGTGATCGATTACTCGATCCTCATGCTCTTTGACGAGGAGCGGCGCGAAGTGGTTTTGGGACTCATCGATTACTTGCACCAGTTTGATTTCCTGAAAAAAATGGAGTCGACGTCGAAAGCGAGCTTGACGTTTCGGAATCCGACGGTGATCAGTCCGGTTTCGTACCGCCGCCGCTTTGTGAACGCCATGCATCGGTACCTGGTCGGCATTGAGCAAGAACTCGAGCTGCGCATGCGGAAACGGACACTCGTGACGTCGAAGACCAAGCAGCAAATGCAAAAGATGCTACCTGCTGCCGACGCACCGAAATTGGAGCCATTCGATCACACGACAGATACTTCGACGACGAATTCGAAGAAAACGACTACTTCAGGTGAACGCTCGTCTTCCCCGAGGACAGCGAGCAGTGGGAGGACAGTTGTAGTAACGACAATATCAGGATCGCGCCAGAGAGGCACCAAGTCCGATGGAGAGCAGTTGGAGTTTGTTGTGCCTCGGTCACGCGGCACCTCGCTGTCGCACGTCGCGTTGGTGAACGGCACTGCGACCGCGTTCGACCACAACGGCTGCAAGGCGCACAGCGACGGCGAGGAGTTCAGCTCAACGTCGTCGGATGAGAACTGCATCAAGGGCTCGCTCTCGGTCATTGACTCGATGATGCACCAGCGACCAGAGTTGGGGCGATAACAAAACAGTAATTGGAATGAATTAAAAATGCGGTTATGCCTCGGAAACCCATTGGATTTACCCGCGCGTCCTTGAAATGGTGAGAAGACTGAATGAATCATGGAGATTTATGGGATGCATGCTGTTTATTTCTTGTACCAACACGTTTTGAAGATGGCGTTAAATAGTAGTGGAGACCACAATAAAAGGAGAAAAACAAACTCACGCAAAGCGCTGGGACGACAGCAAACAACAACAACAACAGGGAGAGCTACAAAAGTCCCAGCGCGTCTTCTATGGCCGAATCTTGGTGAGGCGGTAGAAAATGTACTTGTCCTGGAACGTCGAGATCGTCGTCGCGATGGGCTCCACGACACCTTCGTCCAGCAGGCACTGGCCGATGAGCACGGCGTCGATGAGCGTCGACGCGATCCGCAGTTCCCGAATCACGTTCACGGCCTCAGCGCCGAGGAAGCAGCCGACAAAGCCCTTGTAGAAGAGCAGCTTGTTTTTCCGCTCAAAGACCTTGAGCAGTACCTTGGCAAAAATGTGCAGCACTTCCTCCGTCACTAGCGCGTGCACCTCGTCCGACGCCGTCGTGAAGTCGTAGTCCACGTTGCCCGTCGACTCGCGCGAGAGCACCGACTCGCGGTAGTTGGTCGCCGTGATCGACATCCGCGAATTACCCGAGCCAGCAGAGTCCGACAGGAAGTCACCATCGTCGTAGTCGAGTGCCTTTGTGAACCGGTAAAAGTTGTCTTTGGAGCTGTGGAGCTGGTCATCGGTGCGCGAGACGTGCTCAATGTACCCGAGGCGTACGAGTACGTTGCCGTACCGCTGCGCCGTCGGCTGGTCTTCGGCGAATCCGTTCGTGAGCATCTCCTTGATCGCATCGCTGCCTGTAAACGCGTCCTTGTAGAAGTTGAACCGCGAGTGGCGGGTCTTGATCTCGATCACGGAGAACAAGAAGCGCGCAAGTGCCTGGAAGAATTCCTTCGGGAGCCCCTCATGGAACGAGATCTCGATGTTCTTGAGCCGCTCCAAGCGCGCTTCCTTGAATGGCGAGACCGAGGTCGTCGACATCGAGCTGTCGCTGCAGGCATCGTCGTCATCGAACGTGTCGTTTCCGGATTCGCGGTCGTCGTCATCATCATCTTCGGCGTCCACCTGCTCCTGCGTTTCTTCTTGGAACGCCTGCTGCGTCAACGGGAGACTGCCGTTGCTGGAGCTCGAGTCGGTGTGCGACTGGTCGTCTTCTTCGTCCAAAGACGAGGTCGAGTTCGTGGAGCGCAATGGGTCCTCCGAGCCGCTCGTGGACAACGCGGCAGTGCTACCATAGCTCGACGCAGGCGTCGTGCGCACGTGGTCGAGAAGCACAGGTTCCGAGCTCATGCGCGCGAGCTGGTGCTGTCGCTGTTCATGCGACAGCCGCGACGCCGATGCGCGCTTAGGCTTCTCAAACTGCTTGAAATCGACAAACTCCTCCATGGATTCGCGGATGCGCACAATTTTGTCGAGCGCCATGGTCGTGCGCTGCAGCAGCGCGCGGATCTCGTCCTGCGACGCGCGTCGCGAGCGCGTCAGCGGCGTGCTGTCGAGCAAGCCCGACATCTGGTGCTGGAGTGCGCTGTGGCTGCTCTGATGGTGCGGCGGCTTGATCGGCTCGAGCCGCAGCCCCGGCGGCGCGGCGCCGCCCAGGAATGGCTCGCCGAGGATTGTCGTGTCCCGCTCGCCACTTCCAGGCCGCGGTGGCCCCGACGGATGCGCGTGCGCCATGTCGACGTGCAGAGAGCGATTGCGATGGAGACGTGGAGGTGGACGGCGCCTATTAGAATGTAATAGGGACCTGTCGTTCGGGGGAATACGCGAATGCGGGTTGGTTCGCAAGAAAGCTTCCTTGCTTGCTTGCTTCCGCCCACACACGCGCGCCCTTTCTCTGGCAACCGGAACCCGCGCGCAAAAAGAAATGCTGAACTGAATGGACATGGAGCGATGCGATTGGTGGAAAAGACGTGAGGAGAGCAATCGGTGGCGCATACAACTGCACGACAGAGAGCGTTGTGGTGGAGGAATTAAACATAAGAGAGGAGGGATATACATGCCCTGTTGCAAAAGTGGGAAGAGCTCTCCTTGGAGGAGGTAGAGATTTCTAGTATTTGTATCTGTTAGTAGCGCTGCGTGTCGGTTTTGCTTGAAAAGAAGTGTCTATTTGGGATCTGCTTACACGTAAATAATGAGCTTTTTCCACTTTCGTGATAAGGCATACAATTTCACCACTTTTTGTGCCGATGTTTTCGTTGAGGCTGGTGGTTAGCAACTGAGAACCGGTTTTGGATTGGTCCAAAATCCACTTGACGGGTGTCATACTGAGCGCACCGTACACATATCGACGAGCATAAGCAAGTGGCACGTTAAAGATTAGAACGCTGTTTCCATGAAGCCAAGCCGACATGCATTATATTTCCATAATGCATGTATAGTCGCACATCGCTGTTATGTCGCTTGCGTACCCTGACGCGAGACTGTCGCGTTGCAAATACGCGAGTACTGGACTTGACAGACGCGGCTCGAGTTCTGTACGCACTGTGTTACAAGTTGCAACTTACAACGCCCTGAAAGAAATTGACCCCAGCGATCACCAATGGCTCACCTTGGCTGCTGGACTGGGGGATAGCAGGCAGCCACAACTTGGCGTATATAGGAGGATTCGATGCAATCTGATTAGGGACTGGCTAGCTGGCTCGTTGGAATGTACAAAACGCAGCGCATTTTTCTCTGAACAACCATCATATAAACGTGCAGCTTTTCATTACAAAGCGGAATGCATTGATGGATTCTTTTGTTAAGACTTACGTCACTCCAATCCTGAAGAAAATCAAATACACCTATCCCGTGCTGCTCACAACTATTCTAAGTAATGTGGATCACACTATTTATGGCAGCCGGATCTTCAACTTTTTTTGTTTCTTCTTCTTCTTCTTCTTCAACGTCCTGATTCCGCATTTCAGTGCGCATTTCATTTTGTGCATGTCATTTTAAATCTACAATAGTAAACAGAACAGGTGCTAGCTAAATGGCGCAAGACACAGCGCTACCCACGCACCAGCTCCATACGGTCAGCGAAGAGGACGACGAGCACGACACCGCCACCGCCGCGGCGCGTCTACTGCGCAAGAAACGCTCGCGCACCGCCAAACGCAATCGCCGGCGGAAGGCGGCGCGTGCTGCTGCTGCTTCGACGCATAAATCAGGAACCCAAGAAGAAGAACTAGCAGCAACAGTTGTCCAGAAGCATCAGCCTGCTGCGACGGGCGGTGAAGCCAACGAAGGCGATGGTGATAGTAGAGACTTGAAGCGACGGAAACTCCACCATCTAGACGACAGAGAAGCACGCAACGGGACGATGAGTGTCGTGAAAGAAGAACGAGGAGGAAGCGAGGTCAGAGTTGACGGTGGTCAAGTGCAGCACGAGCATGCCGCACAGGTGAAAGAAGACGAGGTCGAAAGGTCAGCAAGTACGCGACACAACGACAGCAGCAACAACGACGACGAACCCGCTGATCAGAGCACCGATTCGCTTGACGACAAACATAATCGGAAGCGAAACGTAACGAACCCGAGCAACCCGCAGGTGCTGCCGTCGTCCTCGGAATTATGCATTGGTGCCGCGATGTACGATATCACTGGTCCTGCGGCAGAAGTTGGTATGTTTGGATACGCGAAAGCAGGTCAGCTTACGTCAGGCATTCACATGCGTCTTCGTGCGCGCGCATTTGCGTTCCATCATCTGCCGTCGGGAAAATATTGCGTATACGTCGTCGCGGACGTTGGTATGATCTCGGAATGGGTGACGCAGGCAGTGCTGTCTCGCTTGGAGCAGCACCAGGAGATTCCAAATGACATCTACTCTCGTGAGAACGTGATGATCAGCGCAACGCACACGCATTGCTCGCCAGGCGGACTCTCGCACTATTTCATCTACAGCATGCATCCACCGCTGCGCGGAGCTGATCGACAGAATTTCGAGTGCGTGGTCGATGGGATCGTGCATGCTATTGTCCGCGCACATAGCAACATGCAGCCAGCGGTGATTCGAGTCTCAAAAGGAAAGTGTCTTGGTGCGTCTGTGAACCGATCTGAGGACGCGTACAATGCAAATCCACCAGAAGAACGTGAGCAATACGAGCACGATACCGACAAAGAGATGACGCTGTGGAGATTTGATGGGGTTAACGGATACCCAATTGGCATGATCAACTGGTTTGCAGTCCATCCGACCAGCATGGGAAATTGGTATACGCTGATTACAGGCGACAACAAGGTATGCATCTTATTTAAACGCTCTGACTTGCTTACTGTCGAATCACTCTAACTGCGCTGTGCTGCGCACTTTAGGGTTATGCTGCTCATGTCTTCGAGCGAGAGCACGGCACAAACCACTTGATGGACCGCCCTCGAGCATTTGTGGCAGCGTTTGCTCAAAGCAATGAAGGTGACGTGAGTCCAAATATCTGTGGACCGAGGCATTGCGAGACCCAGCACAAAGACTTTGAGCGCATGCTGCTTGTCGCTAACGCTCAGCTGAAAACGGCGAGGGAGCTTTACACGAATGCACTGTCGTCGCCTTCTATATCGGGTGGTATCAAGTTTGCTCACCAGTACGTTGAGTTTGGAAACATTCATCTAAAAGAGAAGTGGCATCTCTACAAGGAATGTCCCCCATCGACGTCATCAGGATGTATTGGCGTCTCAATGATGGGCGGCACGACTTTCGATGGACGAGGCTTGGATGTCATTCCAGAAGGAGTGAAATGGGGAGCATACCCAAAGTTGACAACAATACCACAGCTCCAAGGATTTCAAAAGGAGAAGCCCGTCTTCTTCCCAACTGCACGCTGTGGTCTGTCACCTACTATTCTTCCGTTGCAGCTTTTCTTCATTGCTGATTGCTTGGCGATTGCAGCTGTACCGTTTGAAGTCACGACGATGGCAGGAAGACGGCTACGCGCATCACTTGATTCAGTGTTTAAAGAGCTGGGGTATAGCGACGTTTATGAACCAGTGATATCGGGATTGAGCAATGCGTATTGCGGCTATCTTACGACCCGAGAAGAGTACGCCGTGCAGCGGTATGAAGGTGCGTCAACCCATTTCGGCCCAAATCAGCTTTGTGCGACATCCCAGCAATTTGAGATTCTCGCGCACATCGTATGCAATTCGTCACGCAAGGTTGAGTTCGAAACACTGCCACCTCCTCGTGTCAACGGCGTTGGAGTACTTGATTATAACTTTCCAGTTCTCCATGATGGTTTGATGAACAACACGCCATATGGGCACGTGGTCCCCGGTGCAGACGTCATGAAAGAATATCGTCCAGGCGCGACGGCTACGGTGAGTTTCCATGCCGCACATCCGAAAAACAACCTTCGAACTCAGGGAACGTTTCTCGAAGTTCATCGTTGGATATTGGACTCCAGCCGTGCAGAGGGTGGGATCTGGGTTATGCATGCAGATGATGGCGACGCGAATACGTTTTTCCACTGGCGGCGGCAAGGAACGTTTGCTTCAGTGGTCACGATCGAGTGGAGTATTCCGTCAAGCACACCGCCTGGGAAGTATCGCATCAAGGTGAATGGAGACTACAAGCATTTCTTTTCTGGGAAGATTAAAGTCTACTCTGGGGTATCTTCGACTTTTGAAGTGATTAATGGGGAAAGGGACCGAGTTGGCGATGACTTTCCGTAAGTGTGATATGCAAGTGAGTACTTTAAAGAATTTTTAACTTAACATGTACACAGCAGCAGAGGCCAGCATGGACACTGCTTTGAGGATAGGCTGTCTTGACTGAAATTCGTGCAGTGTTTTCTTGCTTTATGTTGTAGTTCGCGATGCAGGAAGAGGATGGAGGTAAGCTATCTTTATCACGAGCTGTCATAAAAAAGATGCTCCATTTGCGTTCAAAATGTAACACCTGCGCTCTTCATTTATAGATATCGCTCGAAAGCGCAAGTCAGACGTTGTGACCTGGTGCGAGCAAGCTCGAGGAGAATCGTAATAATTTGACATCGTTTGGAGCTCTAGAGCTAGCGCAAGCAACATTTGGGCAGCCAGACACGACGATGGAAGAGGAGCCGATCGTAGAACAAGAAAATGATGTCAACGAATCTCACGGAAGTGCCAGTGCCAAGGGTCAAAACGAAAGCAACCCCGAGGAGTTCGATGCCGACTTGTTTGCATCCTTGATGCAGAAAGAGCTCATTGCTTACAATTTATCATGGGATCCGTTATTGAAAGTACTACAGGCACTTGGTTTATCAATGGCGAAGCAGCAAAAAGCGCAGAAAAGCAACAACAACTCTGTTGAGGAAATGAATGACCAGGTAGGCAGTCTTCGTGAGCAATTGAATCAAGTTCAAAGCGAAAAGGACGAGATGGGATCCGCATTGACGGTTTTGAAAGATCAAATGGGAGAAATGCAAGCCCAACTGGAAAGGTTGCAAAATCAGCAAGGCGAGCGCGACAATGTTCATGACAGCCAGCCCACCGATGATCGAGCAGCATCAAAAGACGTGGCGAATGAGAGCCAAGATCCTTTTGTAACAACGAAAGACTTGGTGAAGGCAAGGAAAGAGCTCTCAAAACAACTAACGAGGTCACTATTGGAAGCGTTCGGAGACGAGATTGTTGATGACGAAGCTGACGATGAGAAGGAAACTACTCTTGATGGTGATGAAAGCGCGGAGAGAAAAAGTTTCAAAAGAGCAGGCGCGCCATTTGCTTCAGATGCTGTCGTGAAGCAGGAAATTGATCGGCTTCAACAACTTCAAGACGCTCTCAATGAAAAACTAGCAGAACACGATCAACAACTCGCATCCCTGTTCGAGAAGGTTGGAGATCTGGATAGTAAATCATCAGAAGTCACATCGCAGCTTTCTCAATATGGAAACGCAGGTAATGCTGAAAAATTGGAGCGAAAGGAAACTCCACGCGTCCAGAAACCACCAGAAAGCAGCAACACCGGACCAGATTCGGAGAAACTGATGAAAGAGCTGAGTGAGTTGCGAGCTGTGCAAGAATCACATGACCAACTTTTGAAAAATCAGAACCAGGCAGTAGGCAAAAATGCTTCCGACATCAAGGCTCTCATGCAGGGTTTGGACGATCTTGCAGTCCAGCAGCAGACAGCGGCGACGCTCTTCGCACCAGTATCGAACCAAAAGGGACCCGCCGACACAGGTGACGATGGCCAAAGAGCGAAGAGAAGAAGCAGTGAGACGGGATCCCAAGCTCAGCTGGATCTATCGCTCGTGTTTACCAAGATTGCTGATTTGCGTCGCTCAACGGATGCATCCCTTGATTCTTTGCAGCAAAATATCAAGGAGGTTTCTAATGCGACCGACAGCCAGCAAGCGCAGTTGGATTCGCTTCGAAACGGCTTGGCATTCAATGAGCACCAGCGATTGCATATGATTGAGGCGCGTTTGGCGATGCAAAAGGAGCTCCTAAACCGAAATCAGACGCACCAGGACCGTGTAAAACCTCAGCTCGTAGAATGGCGCAAGGCGATCGAACTGAACGAGGAGAAGCTCACACAAGGGCTTTGCGATGAAGAGATCTTACAAGAACTGCAGCAGTTGCAACGTCATTACCGACGAACGTATCTTTCATTCACCCCACTGATTAACTCTCCGCTGACGATCGCAGAATCGCTACAGGTGCTTGCAGAAGAAGTGAAGCAATTCCAGAATGGCGTGAAAGCTGGTGTGGTGCCGCTCAAAAATACAGCGGATGGTGCTGCGATCAAGAAAAATGAGCGAGACGAAGACTTCACGAGGAAGTTGCGTTACCTGGGTGAAGAAGTGGATGCGACGCTGCAAGTGAATGTCGTGACTGAGAAGAAAAATGATTCGCTGATCAAATCTTTGGATGCAATGCGAGAAAAGGTAACGTCATATATACTACTTGATCTTGATGTAATGTGTATGAAAACCTCAGCATTCTTTCTCTTTTCTACTTGTTAGCTGGAGACTTTGTTTTCGATGTGGCATCGCAACTACACACAGAGAAAGCACGCGAGTCGTGGAGTATCAGGCCAAGGCAGTGGGAGCTCCCGCGAGTCAATCACGGATTCGGACTGTACACCACGAAACGCAAGTAGCGACTATGATGGCTTGCGAGAGGTCGAGTTGCGTCTTATGAGCGCAGTTCGAAGACTTGGAATGGTTGAGGAAGATGTCGAGCGACTGAACAACGTATCAGCTTTGAATGCGTCTGATATTGGCAGCACGATGCGACTTCCGGCGAATCCAACGGCTAGTACCAGCAGCAGCAGTAATGCGGCAACTGACGAAGGGCTGGCAAAGTTGCGCAGAGAAGTTTTCGCCGAGATTGCTAAAATGACTGCGCTTCTAGCGAACCTACAAACATCCCAAGGAAACGACAGCAGCGGTACAAGTCTCGTTCCAGTGGGGAAACAGCAGCAACTTCCAGGCTCTCACAGCTCAGGGTATGTCAATCAGAACGATTTGATGAAGGAGCTGTATTCTCAAATGAAAGGAAGAGAGCTTGATGGGCGGTTCCAGGAGCTCCGAGAGGACGAAGTGCAGAAGCAACTGTACGACAACTTCCTCCGAGAAGTCACGAAAAAGGTGACCCACGCAGTGATGAACGCGGACAAAAACGGCAGTCGAATGAACGCAAATGCTCCAACCGCTCCTGGTGCAAACGTGAACTACCGTTTGATGCTCGAAAACTTTACGCAAAAAGTGGAAGACCGCCTCGATGATGCACGGGAACTAACAGTCGAAGAGCTCTTGCGCATGAAAAAAGAGCTCGCGGATCAGCTGAAGGTCAAGATTGACTTGGCAATGAGGGAATTGCGGTCCGAGCTCATGTTGCTGCCCGCTGACACGAGCGATACGACCGCAATGGGGACGAAACCTGTGATGTGCGTCGCGTGCAGCCGTCCTGTACCAGTGTCCGGGTTGGTGCGAGAGGCCGGGTCGCTTCCCCCAGCCGAGTTGCAAGCCGAGGCGCACAGCCCACCACACAACCACAACATCCAGCCTGACTACGTAAGAGAGCTGCGCGTGCATTAACATTGCTATCTGTGTGTAGCACTGATGGAAATATGCGTTTATGACATGATGTGAACAGGACTACGAGCGCACCGACGATGAGTTCGTCTTCCGTGCTGGATTCCGAATGCCAGCAAACGACAGGTACACTTTTTCTAAATCTTTGCACAAAGCCCCAA
The DNA here is from genome assembly GCA_000143045.1 of Globisporangium ultimum DAOM BR144. Lineage (NCBI taxonomy): Eukaryota > Oomycota > Peronosporomycetes > Pythiales > Pythiaceae > Globisporangium > Globisporangium ultimum. The sequence continues at coordinate 1,023,704 of GL376567.1, forward strand.
CATTTCTCTGATCCGTCTTACTTGTCGTGGTTGGCATGCATGCAGGAAAACAATGACGCTGCCGTTCTTGACGGCGACCATGCGGAGCAAAATGGTGCTCAACAAGCCCGAAGGCCGACGGAAACGCCCCGTGCGCCAAAGCCACAACGCCAACCGTGTGGACAACGTCATACGAGAGGTGCGTTCTTATTTACTAAAAGCTGCCTCTGTGCCATATTTTTTGACATCCAGGACCATCTCACGATTTGTTGGTGCTGTTGACTTTGTGGACGAAACAAACAGGCCATGGAGCTGGGCCGCTCCTCTCGCCTGCGCGGCGGCCACGAGCCGCAGCAGTAGGAGACGTAAATGAAGGACGCACTACTGGAACAGTGGCATACCCTCCATCTCAGTCAGCAGTAGCAACAGGAGGGCAGCTTATATGCGCCTACGCCACCACTTGTATTCCCACCACTGCACGCGTTGCAATACGTGACAACTTCAACAAGTCCATTTCACAAAAACACGGTTGAGCTCACCACCTCAATCCCAAAAGTAGGTGCGCTAAATTTCGTTTGCGGTGGGGAACTAGTCTGTTTACAGTCCTAATTCCGTTCGAAAAGGAATAGCCAAACAGGTAAACAACCGCGTACCGTACCGAATAGTGACCGCGGCGGGTTCGTGTTGGCGTTGTGTTGTTCGGGGCAAAATGGATCCTATTTTTAGCTTGCGGGTAACAATTGCGCAACGAATTGACACGTCAGAGGCCCATTTAACGCTGCCACGATGACTAAAATTGCGTGCGATCTCATCCACGACCATGTCCATTTTCCTGATTTTTTTGTAATGCTTCACGCCAGATTCCCTGAAAATGCGAGCGCATCAACGCAGATCAGCTGGGTTCAGGTGGAGAAAAAGGAGCCAAAGGGGTGGGTGGACCTAGGTGATGCCTCGCTCGGAATTAGCGTGCCGACACCGTTGAAATAGCGCGTAAAACGTTCTTCCTTCTTGCTGTCTGCATCGTGTGTAACGATTGTGGGTGCACATGCCTGTGCCCCTACTTACCAGCTTGAAAGCGTATTTTTAGCGCGTATTTTATGGTGGGAATGCGGGCAGAACGCCTCCATTTTGAAGGCAAGAGTAACCCGAACCACTGGACCTAATCCTTTCCTTTCCATCTCCCCTGTCCCCGTCCCCGTTCCTTCCCCCCTTCCACTTGATCTTTGTATGAACCGACTTGAAAATGGCATCAACTTTGAGAGACCGAACATAAAAATAGAGAGACTTTCTAATTACACAGTGGCCGCCATGAGAGCACGACGCAACAACAGCAACCAGAGCGAGCGAGCGAGTGAGCGAGCGGAAGGAGACTCGCACGCCGCCTTCTTTGTGCTGCGAGGATTCGTCGCCGCCAGCGCACTATCGAGCGCGCAGCTTTCTCGTGTCTGCGAGGCGTAATACAAACACACACCCTAATTGCGTGTGGTTCGTCCTCTCTCTCTCTCTCTCTCTCTCGGGTTGTTTATAAATCCAGTCAGCCAAATAGAACGTTTTCAAGGAAAGAAAGAAAAAAGAGGTGCGTGCTCGCCTTATTTGCTTCGTATTTACGTTTGAGGCAAGTGCGGAGACTGGAACGATACCTCGCGCCGCGTATTAAGCCACCTGTGTGTGTGTGTGTGTAGGTGCTCGGCTGTGTTGCTCACCACATCACCAGAAGGTACTAGACGCGGAAGAGAGTGAGTGGCGCGCCTGCTGCTGCTTCATGGGATGCGGGGACTGGACGACAAGAGCGAATTCTCGGGAAAGTCGACGCCGCGAGAGCATTTCCACGGAGGGTGCGGCGCCGTGGCGGACGACAGCTACAGCGGCTTCCAGCAGAGCAACGGCGGCACCGAGTACGACTTTGAGGAGGAGTGCGTGAGCAGCGACGTCGTGGACGGCGACGACGACGACGTGCTGAACGACGGTGAAATGACCATCATGAACGACGACGACGACCCGCTCGACGACGACGAGGAGGAGGTCATGGAGCACTCGATCAGCTTCCAGGTGAGCCGCGCGACCGTCACGCGCACGGGGCTGCTGCCCTGCTGCGTGTTTGTGGGCCGCGTGACGTGGGGCACGACGGACTGGGAGATCTATTTCGGCCAGAAGCAACTGCTGCGACTGCACGTGAACCTCTACATCCACCAGATGCGGTATCGACACATCCTCATGCGCGGCGTGCACCTGCCGTGGACGATCTGGCGCGAAAAGCGCGCCGAGAAGCGCGTCATGGACGTCCACGTCGTGCAGCAGTATATCCGCACACTGCTAAAAGACCGCGACCTGCGCAATTCCGAGCCGCTGCTGGCGTTTTTAGAAGTGAGTCCGTCGCGCGCGATGTCCCGGTATGGCCCGAGTCTCAAAGAAGGATACGTGCACATGCGCATGAACGGACCGTTCCAACTGCCGCTGTACACGTGCTTCAACCGCACCATCGAGACGCTGTATCGCCATTTGTACCGCACGTGGATGCGGATTTCGTACGTGTCGGCGGTCGTGGGGTTCATTTTCCCGCTGTTTTTGATCATCCTGACAAATTTGCCGGCATTTTTCAGCCCTCAGAAGGAACTGAGCAACAGCGGCGACAGCATCTCGACCAAGCTCGACACTGCGGGCGTGTTTATCGGCATCTTCAGTTTGGCGTTCATTGTGTTCCTGGTCGCGTTTATCTATAAGTTTTTCGACCACCGGCTCGGCGTCGTGCGGCGATGGGTCGTACTCAAGCCGTCGTGCTTTGCGGCGTATCGGAACCGCTCAGATCGAGAACCGAGCGAGGTATTTCTATTCGACAAGACGTTCACAGCTACGAAAGGCAGCTACCGACAAGGCGTGTCGTGGATGCCCAGCGGCTTCGTCGTCGGCAGTAAGGCAGGCTTCATTGAGATCGACACAGGCCACTACTACACTCGCCTCACGGCTTTCTACGCGCTGATTGTGGTGTGCTATGGGATCATGAAGCTGTCCAACTTCGCGTACGATTTCCAGCACGTCGACTTCCCCCTCAACAACGCGGTCAACGTCTCGAGCGTGCCTGCACTTTCGAATTGGACGACAGCAGCACCAGGAGAAACAGAAGTGGATCATTATTGTGGCTATTTCTTTACGGTACCCGATGATGTGAGTGCCTACGTTCGCCCAGAAGACGACGATTCGGACGCCGTTGTCTCGCAACTGCGGTATCCAGCCAATGATTCGTATTCGACGAATGCCAATTACTTTTGGCAAAGCTCCAGCATGGCGTACAACCTAGGCGTGATCTCCAATAGTGCCGGCCCAGGGAGTATCATCAGCGTGGCGAAGAAGATCAATCCGGAAACAGATTTGTTTCTCGAAACAGGAATGACCTACGAGGTTCCAAAGATTGGTACGCTCACGATCGATGGCATGGAGGGTGCAACTTCGCTTCGATTCCACCCGATCAGCCACTTCTGCGCAATCCCCATCAAGGTGGCCCCCTTCAATTGGGCAACAGCCGGAAGGTACATCTTGCTGCTATTGCTAGGAGGGATTGTTGCGCCTGTCTCGGGTCTCGTAGTCAACTATATCATCACGTATCTGGGACTGTGGCACGCTCACGTTCGAAGAGATCACTGGTATCGGTGCGTCAGAAGATTACAGAAACTCAAGCGCCAAGAAACCGAGTATCGCTACCATTCGTTCGCCCCAGCGCGTGTCAGCAACACCAGCGAAGTGCATCAAAAGAACAACTTTACAAGTTTTACCAAACAAGCTGTGGAAGCTGCTATGAAGTCACGCAATGTGTCCGATTCCGACAGCTCTGATATCGACAGCAAAGGCAGTACGCAGTCAGGGGGATCTTTCTCGCCCGTTCCGGGGCCACCGAGTGCAGTGGCATGGCATGTGGATGGCGAAGACACGTACGAAGCCATGTACAAAGCCATTTCGAATGCTAAGTATGAGATTCTGATTGCTGGGTGGTGGGTATGTCCCGATCTGTTCTTGTTGAGACCCGGTCGAAAGCTTCCTGCACACGATCCGAGTGACGAGAAGAAGACAAATGAGACTCAGCTGCGGAATCTGTTGCTGTTGAAGGCGCAAGCGGGTGTCAAGATTCACGTGCTTATCTATCGCGAAGTGAAACTGGCGCTGACATTGAACAGCAGTTACAGTAAGCGCAGCTTGCTGGTCCACCCGAATATTCGCGTGCTGCGTGATCCGATCTTCCAGATTCAGAGTCTGGGGTTCTGGTCGCATCACGAGAAGATCGTTTGCGTTGACCAGTCATTAGCGTTTGTCGGTGGACTCGATTTGTGTTTCGGCCGATATGATCACAGCGGCCATCCGCTGAGTGATCCAGGCGGCTCGAAACTGCAGGACCAGACGTGGCCTGGAAAAGATTACTCGAACCCTATCATCAAGGATTTCGTTCGTGTCAATCAGCCCTATGAAGACTTGATTGACCGCCAATCGCAGCCCCGCATGCCATGGCACGATGTCCACTGCAGTGTGTCCGGTCCGCCTGTGCAAGACATCGCCTACCACTTTATTCAGCGCTGGAACTTCGTGTGCTCGAAAAATGATTACCAGTTGCGAACAGGGTGGTGCATTTGTCTGCGCTCTCGTCGGTTCAAGTTCCTCCCCAAATGCCTTGTGCCAATGGATTTTAACGGTTGGAAGCTTCGTTACCCATCGTCGGATACGTCGCTGCAAACCGTCCCATCGTCTGCGATTCCGCTGGCGCACACTGATTCATGCGAGATTGAGCCATTCGAGGTGATGGCTCCAAATCCTTACTCCAGCACTCATTCACCAGGGTTTCCGCCTCACTGGGGGAAAGGTGGCGGTGGCAGCCACGCCTCGTTTACCTCGGACGTTCCTCTTCACACTGCTGGCCCTCCTCTCTCTGAGACTCTTGGAGAGACGGAGATCTTGCGAGCGCAGCGCGGTGAGTCCATCCTCCAGGTCTTCCATCCAAATGCCAAGATTTGCAACGTTCAAGTGTGCCGGTCGGTGTCGATGTGGTCTGCTGGTGTTCCGACGGAAGCGAGTATCCAAGAAGCGTACGTCGATGTGATCTCCAAGTCCAAGCACTATATCTACATTGAGAACCAGTTTTTCATCTCAGGCGTCAACTCGAATCATGTCGTGAGCAATCGTATCCTGCAAGCACTCGTGGACCGTATCGAGCGCGCCGTGAAGGCAAACGAAGTGTTTCGCGTGTACGTTGTGATGCCGTTGCTCCCAGCGTTCGAAGGCAACATCCGAAGTGAAGAGTTAACAAATCTTCACGCTGTTATGCACTGGCAGTTTGCAACGATCAGCCGCGGCAAGTACAGTCTGTTTGCGGCACTGGAAAACGTGACCGACAAACCCGAAAACTATGTGTCGTTCTTTGGGCTGCGCAAGTACGGGATCTTGCCGAACGGGTGTGTGTCGACAGAACAGATCTACATTCACAGTAAGCTCATGATTGCTGATGACATGTACGCGATTCTTGGAAGCGCCAACATCAATGACCGAAGTATGATGGGAGATCGCGACTCTGAAATCGCGTTGATCATGGAGGATATGCAATTCGAAGACGGCAGGATGAATGACCAACCGCATCGCCGCGGTGTCGTCGTGAGTGCGCTGCGCTTGCAGTTGTTCCGAGAACATTTGGGGTTGGCAGATTCCGATGACTCGCTTCTTGACCCTGCGTCGGAGAGCACGTGGCTTCAAATCAAGGGTGTGTCGAAGCAGAACACCAAGATTTACGAAAACGTGTTTGATTGTGCGCCTTCGAACAACATGCGCGCGTTTACGAGTTTCCAGAACATCGAGATCTCGCAGATCTACGAGAACCAGCGTCTCAATGTGCTGAAAGTGCCTGGCCGTTCTCATGTGTGGGACAAAGACAATCTGAAAGAGGGCGATTACGCACCGTGGACTGATGTGAACGGTGTGCCGATCGCTGAGGACAAGGTTAATATGGATGACTACGTGCTGGACAACGTCAAGGACAAGAAGAAGAAGCATTTGTTCTCGATGGATCACGATGGATGGCTGTACGCGCGTAACTTTTCGATTTTCCAGGAGATTCGAACCGGCAAGACGGATTACAAGAAGCGTGAAAAGCTGCAGCATTTACTGACGGATCGCCTCATGGCGCAAGTGCGTCGCCGTCGTTGGGTGAAGAAGGGAACCATGGCGCTCCAGATGATGTCGCGTGTCAGCTCGATCTCGGAAAGCGACGACGAAGAGCACAACCGCTTTGTGTCTTTGTGGCGGCGCTTCCAGAATGGTGAGTTTAGCCGCGCGAACTCGTTGACCATGCAAAACCCTCCAAACATTGCGTCGTCTACGTCAGTCATGAGTGGCGATGCGTCGTACCCGAACTCTCCGATGATGTCGAGCTTCCGTCGCACGCCATTGAGTCCGTCGACGGATTCTCGGCGCGATTCGCTGGCGCTCGCGCGAAGCGGTCACACACGCGGCAGTACCTTTCATGGCACAGGCAAAGCCAGCAGTCTCATTGGAGCCGTTAATGACACAGAGGCGCATCGCGATCGCGAAAGTGTGGAATCTGTGAGCAAGGGACTCGGGCAATCGTTGCGGAAATGGTACTCGGCGATGGACATCCACGACTTTGGTGGTCGACGCTCGAAGTTCAGTGCGGAGTATTTTGATCGGGAGAACAACACGCCGCCGATCGTGGACGAACCGCTGCTGGAAAATGGTCGAACGAGCCTGCACAGTATTCGAAGTGGAGACGAAGACGACGAAGAAGTGCGCGCCAGCAACGAACTCGGCGAATGCCAGATCGGTCACGTGCAGACGGCAGCGACGGTCGCCAAGCAGGACGAGTCGCGCGCCCGCGGGCAGTTGTCGGAGATCCGCGGCCACCTCGTGGAGTTCCCGTTGGACTTTTTGGTTGAGGAAATTTTGAAGCCTTCCATCATGCCAAGCGACATCCACATCTAGCGAGCGCGGGTCCAAGAGCAAAAAGAAAAAAACAAGTACAAACAAAGCGGAAACATTGTCTATCCAGCCCCCAACCTTTTTCCCCCCCAGAAACATGTATATATTCAACAACCGAGTGGTGAGAGAGAGAGAAAATCGCTCGAGAAGAGAGACGTCTGCCTGCTGGGGTGAGAGTGGCAGGCAGCATCGAACGCAGATAGACGTTGTTGTAAGTTAATCGCCGAGTGCGGAATATGAGTGTGCGTTTCTTTTTAAGGAAGCCTGGTTTCTTGATCTCATTGATCGCAATGGTATCCACAGCGTTGCCTCATTTCTCTGGGACCTGCCTACTCACCGAAAACTCCTTTTTCGAGCAAAGATGTTCGTATTTTCAGGCGCGCAGGAGGGCGATGACGCGGCTCCGCTGGCGCTGCGGGATGTGGACACGAAGGACGCGCTGCCTTTTGAGGAGCTGCTCGTGGTAGCCGGCGCGATCCACGCCGCGCGGCAGCTCACGTGCCTCAGCGCGCGCGTGCGGCCGTGGAAGCGGCGGGTGCTGCTCTTGCTGCCGCTTCCAGCGGGAGCCGTACAGGCATGTGCGCGCGTGTATGTGTACGTGTGCATGAATATGTGGTACTGGCTCTCACTATGCATGCGCTTATCCATAGATTCTTGAGGTGGGCGAAGGCGCCGTGCAGTTCGCACAGGACGTGCGCGGCTGTTTCCCGACGCTCGTGCGGCGTAATCCGCTGGCGTTCGCGCCCGACTCTGACGACGAAAGCGGAGATGACGACGAAGACGCGACGAAAGAGAAGGAAGCGCGCGACGAGAGTCAACGCCAGCAGCAGCAGCACTCGCAAGACGCCGCCAAGTACATGAACCGATCGCGCGTCAAGCTTGTGACGTCCCTGGAGGAGGTCTTCCACGCCTTTGAGATCGCGGACCGTGCGGAAGTGCATACAGCGCTGCAGCAGCAATGCGGCGCCTGCCAGTGGCTTTGCATCGACCTCCCAGCGCAGCAGCAACGACTTTTGCCCACGGTGTCGTCATCAGGACCGGGAATCCACGACTGCGGCGTCCTGTTCTCACACACGTGCAGTGAGTTCTCAGCCAAGGGCAGCACGCACTTTCTTCGGATCCCGTTGCCATGCACTCCCCATGGATACTTTGCCCCCAAGGACCCGGAGTCCGAGGTGTTCCAGGACGCGACTGTGCTCTCGTTCGGTGCCAAGCGCGAAGCCACGAGCCACGGCGGCGGCAAAACCCCCGCCGAAATGGTGCAGAACATCCGCATGCGTCACGCGTCGGGCACGTTTTGCACGCTCGTGGCGCCCGAGACGACGTGGGAGCAAGTTGCGACCAAGTACGACGCGGTACTGCCGCAGGCGCGCGCGCTCCGCGGCGACCTGCGCCTTCGCCGGATCATGGGGCCCGCAGCGAACACGGGCGTGGAGCTGGTGCTCGAGCAGCAATAAGCCCAAGGACTTGAAGTCGTCTTGGTTCATTAAAGTACAAAATTACAGCGATTTTTTTCTTTCTTTCTGATGCTGTCCTCGCAAAATACCTATTGAGCGACTGCGGCCTCGGGGCCGAGACACATCCAGTAGTCGTTCTCCTTCAGGACGCTCCCAAAGTTGTTGTTGGTCGCGCGGTGGCGCAGCGAGCCGTGCGGGTTCTTCTCGGCGCGCCAGAACCACTGCGGCGGTGCGAGTGTATCGAGCACATCCTCGTCATCCATGGCCTCGTTCTCGTTGTACGACGTCACGAGCAGCGGCGTCTTGATCGTATGCAGCAGCAGCCGCAGACTCGGGAGCCACTCGTCGTACCCCCAGATGCCGGCGTTGAAGCACACGGCGAGGTCGGGCGGCAAATACAGCGCCTTGTCGAGAAAATAATCGTCAAAACTGCCGACAAAGTAGCTGATCTCGATCTGGCACGTTGATGGCTCCGCTGCATTTGCTGCGACGATGTTCATGTTCTCACCTTCGAGCGCCGACGTCCACGGACGCGAGTACGACGACTGGTGCAGCAGCCGCGCGATATTGGGCCCCACGAGCACGAGCTGCAGCGTCGCAAAGCGTCCTTCCTCGGCCAGCGCGCGGAAGAACGTGTCGAAGATCACGCACGTCTCGGCGCCAGTGTTGCCCTCGCGATGGTCCGCGCCTACCAAGTGGATCGTCAATACCGAGTCATTGCTGCTGCTGCAAGCAGAGGCCGAGACCGAGGATCCATCAGCGTCGAGTCCGGATTGCATGGCGCTCGGGTGGTGCTCGTGCAGGCGCTTAATGCACTCGATGAGCGTGTTGCTGCGCGTCTCGCGTGCCGACTGCGCGATCGCCTCCATCGCTGCGGACTGTAATTTGTAGCGAGGGTGCGTGCAACGCGTGACAGTGCGATACAACGGTGACACAACGAGCGGCTTGTATGGCGCAGGTGATGCTTGTCACGCGTGGTGTTGCGGAGAAGGAATAAATGCACGACGACCAGGCAGATGAGAAGCTCATTTCCGGATACAGAGTGTATACTGCTCATAGTGTTTATATCTGATTCGGATCTGGTTTCTAAGAATGTGATTCGTTAGCCACTCTGTATTTAGTACTGAAACAAGATACAATTTTTTATAAATCAAAATGCATGGCAATGTAAATTACAAATTTAGTGTACTACAATATATTAGCATTGTAGTTTAGAAGACCAGAGCTGAACTGGACCCAACGAGTACCTTCTGCTAGTGTAAGGAATTCATCAGCGCAGTTTAACAGAGCACGCACGCTTGATCTACGCAGCACAGGGAGAGTGTTTCTGTTCCCCTATGCAAACACGGTTGCTTACACTTGCTTATTCAACATATGCTGTGGCTCTCTTCACAACAGGAAGAACGCTAGCATAGCGACGGCGTTCTTCCTGTCTGGCTTTGAGACGGACAGTCAACACCATCAGCTGTGCATCAACTACATTATCGAGCCTCCCATTGGCAGAAAATGCGCCGTTGTACTTCGTTCCCACTGGAGCGTAACCCTCTTCGCTCAGGTTACGTCGCGTCGTCATGCCTCCATCGGCGGAAAAAGTGTACCTTCCCATCCCCCTTTTCTCAGCCACACACTCACACAAGCTCAACCTGCAACCCCATGCACGCTTCACTATCAGCCCTTAATATAGCCCCGTGTTCTTCACCACCACAGCAACACACAGCAGCCGAGAGAGAGAACAACAACTCACTTGCCAACTTTCCAGCCTCTGCTCAAACCTCCAGCACCAGCAACCGCCTCGTAGACAAGATGACGCTCCTGGAGAAGCTCCTCGGCAGCACGCTGGTGTCGCGTCGCGGCCAAGTGCCCACGGACCAGGCGCTCGAGAATAAGTCGGTCGTGGGGCTCTACTTCACGGCGAGCACGTGCCATCCATGCCAGGCGTTCACGCCGATCCTGGCGACCGTGTACCGCAACATGTCGCTCGCGGCGTACAAGTCGCTGGCGATGAAGGACCAGATGGACGTCGTGCTCGTGTCCATGGACCGCGACGAGTTTGCGTTCCGCGACTACCTGCTGCAGACGCCGTTCCTGGCTGTGCCGTTCCAGAGACGCCAGGTTGCGCAGGACCTGTGGAAGCGCTACGACGTCAAGAAGATTCCGACGCTCATCTTCGTGAACGAGCACGGCGACGAGATCGAGCGCGACGGGCGCCGCTTCATCGAGAACCACTACATGGATGTACCCACGATCTGGCAGCATCTGGACATGCGCCAGCAGCGCGAGGAAATGCCGTAAAAGCAAAACGCTCATTTTTATATATATAAAACAGCTGCAGGCAAAGCTACGAAGGACGAGAAGAGCAAACGAGATGCCCTTCACTCTGTGTGTATGTGACAATATATCTTACTAATGTATGAATCCGACAAACCATGAGAGTGCGAAGGCAGTTGTTTGCTTGTAATATATAGACAACCTCATGTCCATCCACCAGGGTCGTCATGGCAGGATGCCTACGAGTGAGTGAATGTCATTCGCCCTTTTGCGTGGCACCTGACACAGGCGGCCAGATAAACAGCAGCATGGCATCGATCGCACCTGCCACACAGGAGGTACGCTGCTGAATGCTTCATGCTTCTACTGCATCCACTTGAGGCGTGCACAATAACTGCTACTGTTTATTTGCTTTGTCAAAGGTGCTGCATGACTTGATCAACGAGCGCGGTCTGGTGAATTGGCAGATCCGTCGCGCGAGTCTCCCGGCGCATGGCGACTTCGAAAGTGCTGCGATCGACATGATCTTCGGCCACGCGCACGCAGAAACGTTCGACGAGAGCCGCATGACGCGCAAGCGCAAGCCGCTTCGACGGAACCGCAACAACAGCGCGGCACAACCGGCAGCCGATAGCAGCGAAGATGAGCCGCGCACGCCGTGCTGCTTCCTCGTCGTGTCCACGGCATCCACACCGACAATGAGCATGCAACGGTGCGGCACTATGTGTTGCATAAAGTGGTGCGAGTGTACTGATATGTCTTTTTGAATGAATTAACGCACAGGTTGGTTGGGATGGAGCAAATTGGCGCCACCATTTGCGCGTCCGACGCGGCACTGGCGCCATGCGAACGCGTGTTTCTCTGCCTCACGGATGCCGCCAACGTCAGGTACGATGCACATACGTACGCGCGGTCAGTCATGCCACGCTTCCTTCCGTATTCCCCATGCTCACATGCGCTTGTCGTCCGCGCGCGTGTTGGCGCACCCACGCACAGCTACTACCATCTCGCCTGCCATCAAGCACCAAGAGCCATTAACAAAGAATAATGCCCCCTCCCCCTCCCATTCGTTACTTTTATTTTGTAAATCCTCTAATTGGATAATCCTTCGGCGTTCTTTATGCCGAAAGTCGCCTAATTTAATACCACTCCCAAAACCACTTTACGACTCCCTAGCAGTGTTATAAAGGAAGGACATTTCCGCATTATCCGTCATCAACGTTCCCTCCTTTTGCAGAGGTTTACAGTAAATAAACAGGATTCCTGCCTTACTCAGCGTTGAAGTATCCACCATGTTTGGCCAATCCGCGCCTTGTATTTCACACTAAAGCACCAGCGGCGCACTCACACGCGCGCCAGTGCGTCATTCCGCATTCATCCGCGTCAAACGCACACCCTCAAGGTCCCTCCCTCTCCTTCCACATGGTGCTGCTGCGCACGCTGACGAGCGTCTCTGCTCGCCCCAGCCGTGCGTCTGCTCTCGCACGCTCCGTCACGACCATCAACGCGGTGCCACCATCGGCGAGTTCCGGAGACGAGAGCGCGCCGCGCAAGCTGCCGCTCGAGGGCGTGCGTGTGATCGAGTGCGGCCACCTCATCGCGGGCCCGTTCGCCGGCACGATCTTGAGCTACTTCGGCGCCGACGTGATCAAGATCGAACCGCCGACGGGCGACCAGGTGCGCGACTACCGCGAGCTCGACACGACCAAGACGTCGCTCTGGTGGTACTCGCTCGGCCGCAACAAGCGCTCCGTGTCGCTCGACATCAAGTCTGAAAAGGGCCGCGAGCTGATCCGTGAGCTCGTGACGAGCAGCGACGTGCTCATTGAGAACTTCAAACCCGGACGCATGGAGAAGTGGGGCCTCGGACCCGACACGTTTGAAGCCACGAACCCCGCGCTCGTGTATGCGCGCGTGTCTGGATTTGGTCAGGACGGACCATACTCGACCCGGTATGCTTATCTATTATATTTCCTCAATTCTAATGGTGAAAGATTGACAGGATTATGCGACATAATTTTTTGGTAGACCTGGGTTTGCATCCGTGTGCGAAGCCATGGGCGGCTTCCGGTACGTGAACGGCTTCCCAGATCGACCGCCAGTGCGACAAAACCTGAGCTTGGGCGACACGATCGCGGGCATTCACACTGCGCTGGGGATTGTGATCGCGCTGCTTGGTCGAGAGCGCGGCGGCGCTGCCGGGAAGGGCCAAGTGGTCGACGTCGCAATCTACGAGACGATGTTCAACCTCATGGAGGCCGTCATCCCCGAGTACGACTACTCGGGGTCGATTCGCGAATGCTCCGGGTCGACGATCACGGGCATTGTGCCGTCGAACACGTACACGAGTGCAGACGGGAAAAACATTGTGATCGCTGCCAACACCGACACGCTCTTCATCAAGCTCATGAACGCGATTGGCCGCGAGGACATGGCTAACGACCCAAAATACCGCACGAACGCTGACCGCGTGCAATTTCAGCAAGAGATTGACGATGCTGTCGCGAACTGGACGGTGACCCAGCAGTTGGAGAAAGTGGTGCAGATCATGGAAGAGTTCCAGGTACCTGTGGGGCTGGTGTACTCGGTCGAGGACATGATCAAGGACGAGCACTTCCAGCACCGCAAGATGTTTGAGGAGGTCGAGATTCACGACTCGAACCACCCAACGAACCCAAAACGCTCGTTGAAGATCCCTGCGATCGTTCCAAAGCTCAAGGGCACGCCAGGACGAACGCAGTGGGCAGGCAGAAAGCTCGGCCAGGACACGCGGCAGGTGCTTCGCGATGTGCTCAGACTCTCCGAGAGCGAAATCGAGGCGCTGCTTAAAGAAAAAGTGGTCTTTGAGCCTTCCAGCTGATAAAGATGAGAAGAGAGGAGGCAGAAAATATAAAGAAAGAGCAAACAGCTTCATACCTAGTTGGAATCAACACGAGTGTAGCTGAATAGGTCTAAGCTAAACTTCCAAGACTTCCTTACAGCCAAGCCACGCTTCGTACTTTGGATCGCAGGGCTCCCCAATACCCGCTTGGATCTGCCGCTTCCGCATCTCGATCGGCAAGACGTTGCCATTGCACGTGATCGGCATCATGCGCGCATTGTAGCACATCCCGGTTCGGTTTCCCGGCAAGTAGCACTGCCGGTACATGATGCCATCGCATTGGAGCATGTTTTCTTCGGTTGCAAAGTCGTCTTCGGTCTGCAGGGCCGTGCGGATGTCCTGGCACACTGTGTCGGAAAACCGCGTAAACGCTGCGAGCGTCGCCTTGCTCGGGAGCTTGTCGGTTCGATCCATTGGCAGGCATTGCGCGACGGGGATATGCCAGACTGGGTTTTCCTGGCAGAGTGGGTTGTCAAGGTCGCAGTGATTGTCGAGAAACCCGTTGCAGCAGATCGTGCCGCGGTAGGACACGACCAACGAGTTGAGTTTCGTGAGCGGGGCCATGTCGGGTAAGTTGTCGATCGCGGACACGACTGTGAGTGTGAGGCTCTCGAGCTTCTCAATGTCGTCGAACGCAGGGAGCTCTTCCAAGGACATCATCACTGCGAGCGTCAAGGACCGAAGGTTCCGGAGTCCTCGAAGTGGTGGCAAGCGACGCATCATGGGGTGGATGCCGAAGTGCAGGAACGTCAGTTCGCTCATGTTCTCAAATATGTCGTCGGGGAGCTCCGTGAGGCTCGAGACGCCAAGTTTGCCTTCGACGTGTCTAGTTCACACATACACGGTGATACAAAATGGCTTTGCATGTGACTGAGGACTAGTGGTACACTTACAAGAATTCGAGGCGCGTAAAGTCCTTGATCCAGTGCGGGAGCGTGTCTGTGTTCGTGTAGTACAAGGAGCTGGAGCAATAGCAGAGTTAGACACCGTCATTGATATCGAAGGATGCGGATGACCCAGCGCATCGTTATCCTACGCACATGTGCCGGAGATTGGTGCAGCGGCGTAGCTCCTCGGGGAGTATGGTCAACTGGCGATTGATAAACTGAATACTCTCGAGGTCGCCAGTGCTGGCGAGCTGCGCGAGTTTCTGCGTCACGTTGCGCGGGACGAGCCATTCCGCGAACGTCTTCGGCGCGTTGTCGATGTCAATCAGCGAGAGGCACGGACACTGGGTCTTGTCCCCGTCCTTGAGGTGCACCCATCGCAGTGCATGGACGGCGCATTCGGGGTGAAACGAGCACGCTTGACGGGACGTACTGATGCTCATGTACACAACGACGACGAGCATAGCGGGGAAGAGTGCAATTAGGATGCCGACGCGGTGGTGCTTTGGGTACAGACTTGGGAAGCGCGTGCCTGGCGTCATCCACAGCATTTGCATGAGGCTGCGCAAGCGATAGAACAGCACGAGGTGTGTGCCGACATGCGTGAAGAAATCGAGCACCGAACGGATGCGAAGCGAGTTGAGGCTCTTGAGCGCGATGGACGTCTTGACTGGTTCGGCGATGACGCGCGCCATGGTCTCGAACTTGCCCTCCGGAAACACGTCCAAGTTGATCGCGTACTGCTTGCGGTCAAACTCAAACGTGGCGAGGCTGTGCGTGACCACGAGCATTGGGAACGCAATCGCGATCAAGAACGCAAAGCTAGCGCGCACGAAAAAGAGGGTCAGGAGTCCCGTCCAATGCAGCAGCATGTGTCCCATACACACGTACATGGTTTCGACGACGTTTTGCACCAGGCCGTCGTGCTGCCTCGCGGGCCCGAAGATCATGACGACGCAAGCGACCGCATCCAAGACTATCACGCTGGTGAGCGCATAGACGAGCAGAACCGGGAAGCCTGTCTCGAGTATGTGAAGCAAGAGGGCCACTTGAACGGCAAAGTCAACGACTTTCAGGCCCATATTCTGGCACCCCACAGACAAGAAAAAAATGACCCACAAGCAGCATGAATTTCGTATGTGAACGCGTTGTAGTTGTCCAGAAGAGTGCCAGATCAATGACAAGAAACTCACAAGAAACTTTCTTGTTGCGCTGTTGCCGTCGGTCATGTCGACGATCAACCGCGCAGCTCGCTGCGTGGATGCTGTTCTTGCTGTGCTCCTCGCGATCCCCGAGAGGGAGTGGTCGATGGACGACTTGACCGCCTTTGATACCACGACGACGCGCATCGTTGCCGAGCCCAATCTCGTGGAAGCAAGCGTGTCACTGGACGATTGGCTTCTCCGCCACGTTGTATTAAGCGCAATGAATCCGTACCCAGCGACGACGACGGCGAGCCCTACGATGCCAAAGAGCACGAGCGACGGCGCAGGCTCGACCAGGAGCCAGAAACTGCCGTGATCGAATGACTCGGTGCTCATAACTCTGTTGACCGTCCAATTCGGGTGAACTGTGAGCAGAATGAGCCAGCACGTCCACGCGAGGCACATGAGCAAGACCATCAAGGTGCCAATCTGAAGCTTACCTAGGTGATGACTGTGAGGTATCTGGGCTAGTTTCCGGACTAACGTAGCAGTGGTGTCAATCGGGGGGTCTTCGGTCTGCGAGACGGGCGCTTGCTCATCTGGCTCATCTTGTGGTAACCCAGCGCACACGAAGTTGGCTTTTAACTTCCGCATTGTCGACACTGCCATATACTCTTTGTAAAATGAGTTGATACGAACGAAGATGGAGCTGGATGGGTCAAGGCAAAAGCGATTATGAAGAAGACAAGAACACCCAGATTGTGGGGGTGAATTCGTTCTCTGAATAGAACGCACTTCGTCGGAGAACACTCTCTTTTTGTCAGCGGCGCTCGGCTCTTATGATTGCGTTATAAGACGGCAAATATCTATATTTGGCATGCACTACATGCCAATTCGCCGTCCTTCACACCCGAACGCCATAAAGCACTGCAGTATTCCAGTTTCATGATGTAGCTAACCCTAACGACTTTCAGGAGGAATAATTGATTATATAAGAAAACGGTACACTATATCCTCAGGGCGGAGACTCTGTCAGCAGGTATCCTCCGGCACTCGGACAAAACAGCATTCGTGCAAAACGATTTCTTGTCTGCTTGAAATGCCGTCGGGATGGTCATTTGTTCAAACAGTCGAGACCACCGAGAGACTCGTTGCTGACCGGAACAATACGCACTAATCCATCCAGCATAAACCCCTGACTGCTGCACTGCACCTGAGACGGAAGATACACAGCACCCAAGACTAGCCGTTGCAGTCCAGTCACACTTCCTCTATCGGATCGCGCGGTTCGCCTACATTTTCCTTGATCTGTCGCTTCCGCATCGCGATCGGTAGGATGCTTCCATCACACGAAAGCGCCATCATGCGCGGATTGTAGCACATCCCAATGCGGTTGCCCGGCTTGACGCACTGGCAATACATGACGCCGTTGCATTGCGCCATACCGTCTTGGTCTGGGAAATCGTCCTGCGTCTCGGGTACCTCTGTGGTCTCGGAGCACACGGACGAGGAGAATTTGGCAAACACCGCTCGCGTCGCATCCGTCGCGAGTTTGCCGGTGCGGTTCGACGGCAGGCATGTCGCTGTGGGCATTCCCCACAGTTTGCTCTCGGCACAGAGCGAGTTGTTGAGATCGCATGTGCCGTTCAAGAACCCATTGCAACACATCGTGCCTCGGAAAGACACCATTAAGTTTTGCAAGTTTCGGAGTGGCGCCATGTCGGGGGCCAAGTCAATCGCGGACACGAATGTGAGAACCAAGCGTTCGAGGCTGCCCAGGTCCGTGAAATCTGGGAGCTCTTCCAGCTGGAAAAGAAGCGTCAGCGTTAAGGAGCGCAGGTTCGCGAGACCACGGAAAGATGGCAAATGACGAAGCCCGAGGTGCACTGCGATGTGGATAAACGCAAGTGAGTGCATGTCTTCAAACAAGTCGTCGGGCAATCACACAAGGCTGGAAACGCCGTATTTGCCCTCGATGCGCCTACACAAGCGCCAGCGATAAGGAGCTCCAGACTTAGTGGCAAGCGTGTGAAGTGAACCAGAAGCACAATAGAGCAACTTACAAGAGCTCGAGATTGGTGAGCTCTTTGATCCACGGTGACAGTGTCTCGGTGTGCGTATACATCAACGACCTACCACGCAGACATAGCGCGAGATATGTCAAATCTCATCATGGGTATTTGCCGCGCACCCATGTGCAGATGTCTCATGTTTGTACAACGACGCAGTTCCGGCGGGAAAACCGACAAATCTCGATTTAGGAGCTGGATCGCGTGAAGATCCCCCGTTGCTGCGAGCTGCGCGACCTTCTCCGTCACATTACGAGGTCGGAGCCACTCTGCGTACGTCTTTGTTGCCGCATTGCCATCGACCAGCATGATGCACGGACATCGTGTAGGATCATTGCGGAGCTGTACCCAGCACCACGCCTGCACAGCACATTCCGAGTGCCCAGAACACGCCAGCTCAGAGGTATGCGCGCTGAAATGGACAAAGACGCCGAGAAATACTGGGACTAGCAGGAAATCAAGCGCGACTGGGCGCTGCTTCGGGTACAGACTCGCGCAAAGTGCATTGGGCGTTGAATGAGACGAGCGAGCGCGAGCAACTGGAAGCTCAGCGAGAGATTCGTACCAACACGCACAAAGAACTGGAGTACGGACTGAATGCGAAGCGAATTCAAGCTCTCGATGGCAATGGCAACCTTAACGGGGTTCGCTATCACGCGAGCGTAATGCTCAAACTGTCCTTGGGGGAAAACGCTTTCGTTGATGGCAAATTTGTTCCGATCGAACGAAAATGTCGAGAGGCAGTACGCGACCAAGATCATGGGGAAGCCGACCGCAATGAGAAAGGCAAACCTATGCACACACAGACAGCACCGTTTTCTCAATAGGAGCTAGCCGCTACCTCGGTTT